>OY754937.1:18218236-18747184 GCA_963576515.1 Cryptocephalus primarius | reverse complement strand
GTTTCCTTATGAACTAGACATCGCTGATTACGATGCTTTTAGTTTCGCGGCGATCCGACGAGAATTAACCGAGATACGGGCAGTTAAAGATTTTGAAAACGTACCCAAATCGGGATCTTTTCCAAAAAAATCAAAGTCAGGAAACGTGACTTTTGTTGGTGTTTCCTTATGAACTAGACATCGCTGATTACGATGCTTTTAGTTTCGCGGCGATCCGACGAGAATTAACCGAGATACGGGCAGTTAAAGATTTTGAAAACGTTCCAAATCGGGATCTTTTCCAAAAAAATCAAAGTCAGGAAACGTGACTTTTGTTGGTGTTTCCTTATGAATTAGACATCGCTGATTACGATGCTTTTAGTTTCGCGGCGATCCGACGAGAATTAACCGAGATACGGGCAGTTAAAGATTTTGAAAACGTACCAAATCGGGATCTTTTCCAAAAAAATCAAAGTCAGGAAACGTGACTTTTGTTGGTGTTTCCTTATGAATTAGACATCGCTGATTACGATGCTTTTAGTTTCGCGGCGATCCGACGAGAATTAACCGAGATACGGGCAGTTAAAGATTTGAAAACGTACCAAATCGGGATCTTTTCCAAAAAAATCAAAGTCAGGAAACGTGACTTTTGTTGGTGTTTCCTTATGAATTAGACATCGCTGATTACGATGCTTTTAGTTTCGCGGCGATCCGACGAGAATTAACCGAGATACGGGCAGTTAAAGATTTTGAAAACGTTCCAAATCGGGATCTTTTCCAAAAAAATCAAAGTCAGGAAACGTGACTTTTGTTGGTGTTTCCTTATGAACTAGACATCGCTGATTACGATGCTTTTAGTTTCGCGGCGATCCGACGAGAATTAACCGAGATACGGGCAGTTAAAGATTTTGAAAACGTTCCAAATCGGGATCTTTTCCAAAAAAATCAAAGTCAGGAAACGTGACTTTTGTTGGTGTTTCCTTATGAATTAGACATCGCTGATTACGATGCTTTTAGTTTCGCGGCGATCCGACGAGAATTAACCGAGATACGGGCAGTTAAAGATTTTGAAAACGTACCAAATCGGGATCTTTTCCAAAAAAATCAAAGTCAGGAAACGTGACTTTTGTTGGTGTTTCCTTATGAATTAGACATCGCTGATTACGATGCTTTTAGTTTCGCGGCGATCCGACGAGAATTAACCGAGATACGGGCAGTTAAAGATTTTGAAAACGTACCAAATCGGATCTTTTCCAAAAAAATCAAAGTCAGGAAACGTGACTTTTGTTGGTGTTTCCTTATGAATTAGACATCGCTGATTACGATGCTTTTAGTTTCGCGGCGATCCGACGAGAATTAACCGAGATACGGGCAGTTAAAGATTTTGAAAACGTACCAAATCGGGATCTTTTCCAAAAAAATCAAAGTCAGGAAACGTGACTTTTGTTGGTGTTTCCTTATGAATTAGACATCGCTGATTACGATGCTTTTAGTTTCGCGGCGATCCGACGAGAATTAACCGAGATACGGGCAGTTAAAGATTTTGAAAACGTACCAAATCGGGATCTTTTCCAAAAAAATCAAAGTCAGGAAACGTGACTTTTGTTGGTGTTTCCTTATGAATTAGACATCGCTGATTACGATGCTTTTAGTTTCGCGGCGATCCGACGAGAATTAACCGAGATACGGGCAGTTAAAGATTTTGAAAACGTACCAAATCGGGATCTTTTCCAAAAAAATCAAAGTCAGGAAACGTGACTTTTGTTGGTGTTTCCTTATGAATTAGACATCGCTGATTACGATGCTTTTAGTTTCGCGGCGATCCGACGAGAATTAACCGAGATACGGGCAGTTAAAGATTTTGAAAACGTACCAAATCGGGATCTTTTCCAAAAAAATCAAAGTCAGGAAACGTGACTTTTGTTGGTGTTTCCTTATGAATTAGACATCGCTGATTACGATGCTTTTAGTTTCGCGGCGATCCGACGAGAATTAACCGAGATACGGGCAGTTAAAGATTTGAAAACGTACCAAATCGGGATCTTTTCCAAAAAAATCAAAGTCAGGAAACGTGACTTTTGTTGGTGTTTCCCTATGAATTAGACATCGCTGATTACGATGCTTTTAGTTTCGCGGCGATCCGACGAGAATTAACCGAGATACGGGCAGTTAAAGATTTTGAAAACGTACCAAATCGGGATTTTTTCCAAAAAAATCAAAGTCAGGAAACGTGACTTTTGTTGGTGTTTTCTTATGAATTAGACATCGCTGATTACGATGCTTTTAGTTTCGCGGCGATCCGACGAGAATTAACCGAGATACGGGCAGTTAAAGATTTTGAAAACGTACCAAATCGGGATCTTTTCCAAAAAAATCAAAGTCAGGAAACGTGACTTTTGTTGGTGTTTCCTTATGAACTAGACATCGCTGATTACGATGCTTTTAGTTTCGCGGCGATCCGACGAGAATTAACCGAGATACGGGCAGTTAAAGATTTTGAAAACGTACCAAATCGGGATCTTTTCCAAAAAAATCAAAGTCAGGAAACGTGACTTTTGTTGGTGTTTCCTTATGAATTAGACATCGCTGATTACGATGCTTTTAGTTTCGCGGCGATCCGACGAGAATTAACCGAGATACGGGCAGTTAAAGATTTTGAAAACGTACCAAATCGGGATCTTTTCCAAAAAAAATCAAAGTCAGGAAACGTGACTTTTGTTGGTGTTTCCTTATGAATTAGACATCGCTGATTACGATGCTTTTAGTTTCGCGGCGATCCGACGAGAATTAAGAGAGATACGGGCAGTTAAAGATTTTGAAAACGTACCAAATCGGGATCTTTTCCAAAAAAATCAAAGTCAGGAAACGTGACTTTTGTTGGTGTTTCCTTATGAATTAGACATCGCTGATTACGATGCTTTTAGTTTCGCGGCGATCCGACGAGAATTAACCGAGATACGGGCAGTTAAAGATTTTGAAAACGTACCAAATCGGGATCTTTTCCAAAAAAATCAAAGTCAGGAAACGTGACTTTTGTTGGTGTTTCCTTATGAATTAGACATCGCTGATTACGATGCTTTTAGTTTCGCGGCGATCCGACGAGAATTAACCGAGATACGGGCAGTTAAAGATTTTGAAAACGTACCAAATCGGGATCTTTTCCAAAAAAATGAAAGTCAGGAAACGTGACTTTTGTTGGTGTTTCCTTATGAATTAGACATCGCTGATTACGATGCTTTTAGTTTCGCGGCGATCCGACGAGAATTAACCGAGATACGGGCAGTTAAAGATTTTGAAAACGTACCAAATCGGGATCTTTTCCAAAAAAATCAAAGTCAGGAAACGTGACTTTTGTTGGTGTTTCCTTATGAATTAGACATCGCTGATTACGATGCTTTTAGTTTCGCGGCGATCCGACGAGAATTAAGAGAGATACGGGCAGTTAAAGATTTTGAAAACGTACCAAATCGGAAACTTTTACAAAAAAATCAAAGTCAGGAAACGTGACTTTTGTTGGTGTTTCCTTATGAATTAGACATCGCTGATTACGATGCTTTTAGTTTCGCGGCGATCCGACGAGAATTAAGAGAGATACGGGCAGTTAAAGATTTTGAAAACGTTCCAAATCGGGATCTTTTCCAAAAAAATCAAAGTCAGGAAACGTGACTTTTGTTGGTGTTTCCTTATGAATTAGACATCGCTGATTACGATGCTTTTAGTTTCGCGGCGATCCGACGAGAATTAACCGAGATACGGGCAGTTAAAGATTTTGAAAACGTACCAAATCGGAAACTTTTACAAAAAAAATCAAAGTCAGGAAACGTGACTTTTGTTGGTGTTTCCTTATGAATTAGACATCGCTGATTACGATGCTTTTAGTTTCGCGGCGATCCGACGAGAATTAAGAGAGATACGGGCAGTTAAAGATTTTGAAAACGTTCCAAATCGGGATCTTTTCCAAAAAAATCAAAGTCAGGAAACGTGACTTTTGTTGGTGTTTCCTTATGAATTAGACATCGCTGATTACGATGCTTTTAGTTTCGCGGCGATCCGACGAGAATTAACCGAGATACGGGCAGTTAAAGATTTTGAAAACGTACCAAATCGGGATCTTTTCCAAAAAAATCAAAGTCAGGAAACGTGACTTTTGTTGGTGTTTCCTTATGAATTAGACATCGCTGATTACGATGCTTTTAGTTTCGCGGCGATCCGACGAGAATTAGCCGAGATACGGGCAGTTAAAGATTTTGAAAACGTACCAAATCGGGATCTTTTCCAAAAAAATCAAAGTCAGGAAACGTGACTTTTGTTGGTGTTTCCTTATGAATTAGACATCGCTGATTACGATGCTTTTAGTTTCGCGGCGATCCGACGAGAATTAACCGAGATACGGGCAGTTAAAGATTTTGAAAACGTACCAAATCGGGATCTTTTCCAAAAAAATCAAAGTCAGGAAACGTGACTTTTGTTGGTGTTTCCTTATGAATTAGACATCGCTGATTACGATGCTTTTAGTTTCGCGGCGATCCGACGAGAATTAAGAGAGATACGGGCAGTTAAAGATTTTGAAAACGTACCAAATCGGGAACTTTGCCAAAAAAAATCAAAGTCAGGAAACGTGACTTTTGTTGGTGTTTCCTTATGAATTAGACATCGCTGATTACGATGCTTTTAGTTTCGCGGCGATCCGACGAGAATTAAGAGAGATACGGGCAGTTAAAGATTTTGAAAACGTACCAAATCGGGATCTTTTCCAAAAAAATCAAAGTCAGGAAACGTGACTTTTGTTGGTGTTTCCTTATGAATTAGACATCGCTGATTACGATGCTTTTAGTTTCGCGGCGATCCGACGAGAATTAAGAGAGATACGGGCAGTTAAAGATTTTGAAAACGTACCAAATCGGGATCTTTTCCAAAAAAATCAAAGTCAGGAAACGTGACTTTTGTTGGTGTTTCCTTATGAATTAGACATCGCTGATTACGATGCTTTTAGTTTCGCGGCGATCCGACGAGAATTAACCGAGATACGGGCAGTTAAAGATTTTGAAAACGTACCAAATCGGGATCTTTTCCAAAAAAATCAAAGTCAGGAAACGTGACTTTTGTTGGTGTTTCCTTATGAATTAGACATCGCTGATTACGATGCTTTTAGTTTCGCGGCGATCCGACGAGAATTAAGAGAGATACGGGCAGTTAAAGATTTTGAAAACGTTCCAAATCGGGATCTTTTCCAAAAAAATCAAAGTCAGGAAACGTGACTTTTGTTGGTGTTTCCTTATGAATTAGACATCGCTGATTACGATGCTTTTAGTTTCGCGGCGATCCGACGAGAATTAACCGAGATACGGGCAGTTAAAGATTTTGAAAACGTACCAAATCGGGATCTTTTCCAAAAAAATCAAAGTCAGGAAACGTGACTTTTGTTGGTGTTTCCTTATGAATTAGACATCGCTGATTACGATGCTTTTAGTTTCGCGGCGATCCGACGAGAATTAAGAGAGATACGGGCAGTTAAAGATTTTGAAAACGTTCCAAATCGGGATCTTTTCCAAAAAAATCAAAGTCAGGAAACGTGACTTTTGTTGGTGTTTCCTTATGAATTAGACATCGCTATTACGATGCTTTTAGTTTCGCGGCGATCCGACGAGAATTAACCGAGATACGGGCAGTTAAAGATTTTGAAAACGTACCAAATCGGGATCTTTTCCAAAAAAATCAAAGTCAGGAAACGTGACTTTTGTTGGTGTTTCCCTATGAATTAGACATCGCTGATTACGATGCTTTTAGTTTCGCGGCGATCCGACGAGAATTAACCGAGATACGGGCAGTTAAAGATTTTGAAAACGTACCAAATCGGGAACTTTGCCAAAAAAAATCAAAGTCAGGAAACGTGACTTTTGTTGGTGTTTCCCTATGAATTAGACATCGCTGATTACGATGCTTTTAGTTTCGCGGCGATCCGACGAGAATTAACCGAGATACGGGCAGTTAAAAATTTTGAAAACGTCCCAAATCGGGATCTTTTCCAAAAAAATCAAAGTCAGGAAACGTGACTTTTGTTGGTGTTTCCTTATGAATTAGACATCGCTGATTACGATGCTTTTAGTTTCGCGGCGATCCGACGAGAATTAACCGAGATACGGGCAGTTAAAGATTTTGAAAACGTACCAAATCGGGATCTTTTCCAAAAAAATCAAAGTCAGGAAACGTGACTTTTGTTGGTGTTTCCTTATGAACTAGACATCGCTGATTACGATGCTTTTAGTTTCGCGGCGATCCGACGAGAATTAACCGAGATACGGGCAGTTAAAGATTTTGAAAACGTACCAAATCGGGATCTTTTCCAAAAAAATCAAAGTCAGGAAACGTGACTTTTGTTGGTGTTTCCTTATGAATTAGACATCGCTGATTACGATGCTTTTAGTTTCGCGGCGATCCGACGAGAATTAACCGAGATACGGGCAGTTAAAGATTTTGAAAACGTACCAAATCGGGATCTTTTCCAAAAAAATGAAAGTCAGGAAACGTGACTTTTGTTGGTGTTTCCTTATGAATTAGACATCGCTGATTACGATGCTTTTAGTTTCGCGGCGATCCGACGAGAATTAACCGAGATACGGGCAGTTAAAGATTTTGAAAACGTACCAAATCGGGATCTTTTCCAAAAAAATCAAAGTCAGGAAACGTGACTTTTGTTGGTGTTTCCTTATGAACTAGACATCGCTGATTACGATGCTTTTAGTTTCGCGGCGATCCGACGAGAATTAACCGAGATACGGGCAGTTAAAGATTTTGAAAATGTTCCAAATCGGGATCTTTTCCAAAAAAATCAAAGTCAGGAAACGTGACTTTTGTTGGTGTTTCCTTATGAATTAGACATCGCTGATTACGATGCTTTTAGTTTCGCGGCGATCCGTTGAGAATTAACCGAGATACGGGCAGTTAAAGATTTTGAAAACGTTCCAAATCGGGATCTTTTCCAAAAAAATCAAAGTCAGGAAACGTGACTTTTGTTGGTGTTTCCTTATGAATTAGACATCGCTGATTACGATGCTTTTAGTTTCGCGGCGATCCGACGAGAATTAACCGAGATACGGGCAGTTAAAGATTTTGAAAACGTACCAAATCGGGATCTTTTCCAAAAAAATCAAAGTCAGGAAACGTGACTTTTGTTGGTGTTTCCTTATGAATTAGACATCGCTGATTACGATGCTTCTAGTTTCGCGGCGATCCGACGAGAATTAACCGAGATACGGGCAGTTAAAGATTTTGAAAACGTACCAAATCGGGATCTTTTCCAAAAAAATCAAAGTCAGGAAACGTGACTTTTGTTGGTGTTTCCTTATGAATTAGACATCGCTGATTACGATGCTTTTAGTTTCGCGGCGATCCGACGAGAATTAACCGAGATACGGGCAGTTAAAGATTTTGAAAACGTACCAAATCGGGATCTTTTCCAAAAAAATCAAAGTCAGGAAACGTGACTTTTGTTGGTGTTTCCTTATGAATTAGACATCGCTGATTACGATGCTTTTAGTTTCGCGGCGATCCGACGAGAATTAACCGAGATACGGGCAGTTAAAGATTTTGAAAACGTACCAAATCGGGATCTTTTCCAAAAAAATCAAAGTCAGGAAACGTGACTTTTGTTGGTGTTTCCTTATGAATTAGACATCGCTGATTACGATGCTTTTAGTTTCGCGGCGATCCGACGAGAATTAACCGAGATACGGGCAGTTAAAGATTTTGAAAACGTACCAAATCGGGATCTTTTCCAAAAAAATCAAAGTCAGGAAACGTGACTTTTGTTGGTGTTTCCTTATGAATTAGACATCGCTGATTACGATGCTTTTAGTTTCGCGGCGATCCGACGAGAATTAACCGAGATACGGGCAGTTAAAGATTTTGAAAACGTACCAAATCGGGATCTTTTCCAAAAAAATCAAAGTCAGGAAACGTGACTTTTGTTGGTGTTTCCTTATGAATTAGACATCGCTGATTACGATGCTTTTAGTTTCGCGGCGATCCGACGAGAATTAACCGAGATACGGGCAGTTAAAGATTTTGAAAACGTACCAAATCGGGATCTTTTCCAAAAAAATCAAAGTCAGGAAACGTGACTTTTGTTGGTGTTTCCTTATGAATTAGACATCGCTGATTACGATGCTTTTAGTTTCGCGGCGATCCGACGAGAATTAACCGAGATACGGGCAGTTAAAAATTTTGAAAACGTACCAAATCGGGATCTTTTCCAAAAAAATCAAAGTCAGGAAACGTGACTTTTGTTGGTGTTTCCTTATGAATTAGACATCGCTGATTACGATGCTTTTAGTTTCGCGGCGATCCGTTGAGAATTAACCGAGATACGGGCAGTTAAAGATTTTGAAAACGTTCCAAATCGGGATCTTTTCCAAAAAAATCAAAGTCAGGAAACGTGACTTTTGTTGGTGTTTCCTTATGAATTAGACATCGCTGATTACGATGCTTTTAGTTTCGCGGCGATCCGACGAGAATTAACCGAGATACGGGCAGTTAAAGATTTTGAAAACGTACCAAATCGGGATCTTTTCCAAAAAAATCAAAGTCAGGAAACGTGACTTTTGTTGGTGTTTCCTTATGAATTAGACATCGCTGATTACGATGCTTTTAGTTTCGCGGCGATCCGACGAGAATTAACCGAGATACGGGCAGTTAAAGATTTTGAAAACGTACCAAATCGGGATCTTTTCCAAAAAAATCAAAGTCAGGAAACGTGACTTTTGTTGGTGTTTCCTTATGAATTAGACATCGCTGATTACGATGCTTTTAGTTTCGCGGCGATCCGACGAGAATTAAGAGAGATACGGGCAGTTAAAGATTTTGAAAACGTACCAAATCGGGATCTTTTCCAAAAAAATCAAAGTCAGGAAACGTGACTTTTGTTGGTGTTTCCTTATGAATTAGACATCGCTGATTACGATGCTTTTAGTTTCGCGGCGATCCGACGAGAATTAACCGAGATACGGGCAGTTAAAGATTTTGAAAACGTACCAAATCGGGATCTTTTCCAAAAAAATCAAAGTCAGGAAACGTGACTTTTGTTGGTGTTTCCTTATGAATTAGACATCGCTGATTACGATGCTTTTAGTTTCGCGGCGATCCGACGAGAATTAAGAGAGATACGGGCAGTTAAAGATTTTGAAAACGTTCCAAATCGGGATCTTTTCCAAAAAAATCAAAGTCAGGAAACGTGACTTTTGTTGGTGTTTCCTTATGAATTAGACATCGCTGATTACGATGCTTTTAGTTTCGCGGCGATCCGTTGAGAATTAACCGAGATACGGGCAGTTAAAGATTTTGAAAACGTTCCAAATCGGGATCTTTTCCAAAAAAATCAAAGTCAGGAAACGTGACTTTTGTTGGTGTTTCCTTATGAATTAGACATCGCTGATTACGATGCTTTTAGTTTCGCGGCGATCCGACGAGAATTAACCGAGATACGGGCAGTTAAAGATTTTGAAAACGTACCAAATCGGGATCTTTTCCAAAAAAATCAAAGTCAGGAAACGTGACTTTTGTTGGTGTTTCCTTATGAATTAGACATCGCTGATTACGATGCTTTTAGTTTCGCGGCGATCCGACGAGAATTAACCGAGATACGGGCAGTTAAAGATTTTGAAAACGTACCAAATCGGGATCTTTTCCAAAAAAATCAAAGTCAGGAAACGTGACTTTTGTTGGTGTTTCCTTATGAATTAGACATCGCTGATTACGATGCTTTTAGTTTCGCGGCGATCCGACGAGAATTAACCGAGATACGGGCAGTTAAAGATTTTGAAAACGTACCAAATCGGGATCTTTTCCAAAAAAATCAAAGTCAGGAAACGTGACTTTTGTTGGTGTTTCCTTATGAATTAGACATCGCTGATTACGATGCTTTTAGTTTCGCGGCGATCCGACGAGAATTAACCGAGATACGGGCAGTTAAAGATTTTGAAAACGTACCAAATCGGGATCTTTTCCAAAAAAATCAAAGTCAGGAAACGTGACTTTTGTTGGTGTTTCCTTATGAATTAGACATCGCTGATTACGATGCTTTTAGTTTCGCGGCGATCCGACGAGAATTAACCGAGATACGGGCAGTTAAAGATTTTGAAAACGTACCAAATCGGGATCTTTTCCAAAAAAATCAAAGTCAGGAAACGTGACTTTTGTTGGTGTTTCCTTATGAATTAGACATCGCTGATTACGATGCTTTTAGTTTCGCGGCGATCCGACGAGAATTAACCGAGATACGGGCAGTTAAAGATTTTGAAAACGTACCAAGAAAACGTACCAAATCGGGATCTTTTCCAAAAAAATGAAAGTCAGGAAACGTGACTTTTGTTGGTGTTTCCTTATGAATTAGACATCGCTGATTACGATGCTTTTAGTTTCGCGGCGATCCGACGAGAATTAACCGAGATACGGGCAGTTAAAGATTTTGAAAACGTACCAAATCGGGATCTTTTCCAAAAAAATCAAAGTCAGGAAACGTGACTTTTGTTGGTGTTTCCTTATGAATTAGACATCGCTGATTACGATGCTTTTAGTTTCGCGGCGATCCGACGAGAATTAAGAGAGATACGGGCAGTTAAAGATTTTGAAAACGTACCAAATCGGGATCTTTTCCAAAAAAATCAAAGTCAGGAAACGTGACTTTTGTTGGTGTTTCCTTATGAATTAGACATCGCTGATTACGATGCTTTTAGTTTCGCGGCGATCCGACGAGAATTAACCGAGATACGGGCAGTTAAAGATTTTGAAAACGTACCAAATCGGGATCTTTTCCAAAAAAATCAAAGTCAGGAAACGTGACTTTTGTTGGTGTTTCCTTATGAATTAGACATCGCTGATTACGATGCTTTTAGTTTCGCGGCGATCCGACGAGAATTAAGAGAGATACGGGCAGTTAAAGATTTTGAAAACGTTCCAAATCGGGATCTTTTCCAAAAAAATCAAAGTCAGGAAACGTGACTTTTGTTGGTGTTTCCTTATGAATTAGACATCGCTGATTACGATGCTTTTAGTTTCGCGGCGATCCGACGAGAATTAACCGAGATACGGGCAGTTAAAGATTTTGAAAACGTACCAAATCGGGATCTTTTCCAAAAAAATCAGTCAGGAAACGTGACTTTTGTTGGTGTTTCCTTATGAATTAGACATCGCTGATTACGATGCTTTTAGTTTCGCGGCGATCCGACGAGAATTAAGAGAGATACGGGCAGTTAAAGATTTTGAAAACGTTCCAAATCGGGATCTTTTCCAAAAAAATCAAAGTCAGGAAACGTGACTTTTGTTGGTGTTTCCTTATGAATTAGACATCGCTGATTACGATGCTTTTAGTTTCGCGGCGATCCGACGAGAATTAAGAGAGATACGGGCAGTTAAAGATTTTGAAAACGTACCAAATCGGGATCTTTTCCAAAAAAATCAAAGTCAGGAAACGTGACTTTTGTTGGTGTTTCCTTATGAATTAGACATCGCTGATTACGATGCTTTTAGTTTCGCGGCGATCCGACGAGAATTAAGAGAGATACGGGCAGTTAAAGATTTTGAAAACGTTCCAAATCGGGATCTTTTCCAAAAAAATCAAAGTCAGGAAACGTGACTTTTGTTGGTGTTTCCTTATGAATTAGACATCGCTGATTACGATGCTTTTAGTTTCGCGGCGATCCGACGAGAATTAACCGAGATACGGGCAGTTAAAGATTTTGAAAACGTACCAAATCGGGATCTTTTCCAAAAAAATCAAAGTCAGGAAACGTGACTTTTGTTGGTGTTTCCCTATGAATTAGACATCGCTGATTACGATGCTTTTAGTTTCGCGGCGATCCGACGAGAATTAACCGAGATACGGGCAGTTAAAGATTTTGAAAACGTACCAAATCGGGATTTTTTCCAAAAAAATCAAAGTCAGGAAACGTGACTTTTGTTGGTGTTTCCTTATGAATTAGACATCGCTGATTACGATGCTTTTAGTTTCGCGGCGATCCGACGAGAATTAACCGAGATACGGGCAGTTAAAGATTTTGAAAACGTACCAAATCGGGATCTTTTCCAAAAAAATCAAAGTCAGGAAACGTGACTTTTGTTGGTGTTTCCTTATGAACTAGACATCGCTGATTACGATGCTTTTAGTTTCGCGGCGATCCGACGAGAATTAACCGAGATACGGGCAGTTAAAGATTTTGAAAACGTACCAAATCGGGATCTTTTCCAAAAAAATCAAAGTCAGGAAACGTGACTTTTGTTGGTGTTTCCTTATGAACTAGACATCGCTGATTACGATGCTTTTAGTTTCGCGGCGATCCGACGAGAATTAACCGAGATACGGGCAGTTAAAGATTTTGAAAACGTACCAAATCGGGATCTTTTCCAAAAAAATGAAAGTCAGGAAACGTGACTTTTGTTGGTGTTTCCTTATGAATTAGACATCGCTGATTACGATGCTTTTAGTTTCGCGGCGATCCGACGAGAATTAACCGAGATACGGGCAGTTAAAGATTTTGAAAACGTACCAAATCGGGATCTTTTCCAAAAAAATCAAAGTCAGGAAACGTGACTTTTGTTGGTGTTTCCTTATGAATTAGACATCGCTGATTACGATGCTTTTAGTTTCGCGGCGATCCGACGAGAATTAACCGAGATACGGGCAGTTAAAGATTTTGAAAACGTTCCAAATCGGGATCTTTTCCAAAAAAATCAAAGTCAGGAAACGTGACTTTTGTTGGTGTTTCCTTATAAATTAGACATCGCTGATTACGATGCTTTTAGTTTCGCGGCGATCCGTTGAGAATTAACCGAGATACGGGCAGTTAAAGATTTTGAAAACGTTCCAAATCGGGATCTTTTCCAAAAAAATCAAAGTCAGGAAACGTGACTTTTGTTGGTGTTTCCTTATGAATTAGACATCGCTGATTACGATGCTTTTAGTTTCGCGGCGATCCGACGAGAATTAACCGAGATACGGGCAGTTAAAGATTTTGAAAACGTACCAAATCGGGATCTTTTCCAAAAAAATCAAAGTCAGGAAACGTGACTTTTGTTGGTGTTTCCTTATGAATTAGACATCGCTGATTACGATGCTTTTAGTTTCGCGGCGATCCGACGAGAATTAACCGAGATACGGGCAGTTAAAGATTTTGAAAACGTACCAAATCGGGATCTTTTCCAAAAAAATCAAAGTCAGGAAACGTGACTTTTGTTGGTGTTTCCTTATGAATTAGACATCGCTGATTACGATGCTTTTAGTTTCGCGGCGATCCGACGAGAATTAACCGAGATACGGGCAGTTAAAGATTTTGAAAACGTACCAAATCGGGATCTTTTCCAAAAAAATCAAAGTCAGGAAACGTGACTTTTGTTGGTGTTTCCTTATGAATTAGACATCGCTGATTACGATGCTTTTAGTTTCGCGGCGATCCGACGAGAATTAACCGAGATACGGGCAGTTAAAGATTTTGAAAACGTACCAAATCGGGATCTTTTCCAAAAAAATCAAAGTCAGGAAACGTGACTTTTGTTGGTGTTTCCTTATGAATTAGACATCGCTGATTACGATGCTTTTAGTTTCGCGCCGATCCGACGAGAATTAACCGAGATACGGGCAGTTAAAGATTTTGAAAACGTACCAAATCGGGATCTTTTCCAAAAAAATCAAAGTCAGGAAACGTGACTTTTGTTGGTGTTTCCTTATGAATTAGACATCGCTGATTACGATGCTTTTAGTTTCGCGGCGATCCGACGAGAATTAACCGAGATACGGGCAGTTAAAGATTTTGAAAACGTACCAAATCGGGATCTTTTCCAAAAACATCAAAGTCAGGAAACGTGACTTTTGTTGGTGTTTCCTTATGAATTAGACATCGCTGATTACGATGCTTTTAGTTTCGCGGCGATCCGACGAGAATTAAGAGAGATACGGGCAGTTAAAGATTTTGAAAACGTACCAAATCGGGATCTTTTCCAAAAAAATCAAAGTCAGGAAACGTGACTTTTGTTGGTGTTTCCTTATGAATTAGACATCGCTGATTACGATGCTTTTAGTTTCGCGGCGATCCGACGAGAATTAACCGAGATACGGGCAGTTAAAGATTTTGAAAACGTACCAAATCGGGATCTTTTCCAAAAAAAATCAAAGTCAGGAAACGTGACTTTTGTTGGTGTTTCCTTATGAATTAGACATCGCTGATTACGATGCTTTTAGTTTCGCGGCGATCCGACGAGAATTAAGAGAGATACGGGCAGTTAAAGATTTTGAAAACGTTCCAAATCGGGATCTTTTCCAAAAAAATCAAAGTCAGGAAACGTGACTTTTGTTGGTGTTTCCTTATGAATTAGACATCGCTGATTACGATGCTTTTAGTTTCGCGGCGATCCGACGAGAATTAAGAGAGATACGGGCAGTTAAAGATTTTGAAAACGTACCAAATCGGGATCTTTTCCAAAAAAATCAAAGTCAGGAAACGTGACTTTTGTTGGTGTTTCCTTATGAATTAGACATCGCTGATTACGATGCTTTTAGTTTCGCGGCGATCCGACGAGAATTAAGAGAGATACGGGCAGTTAAAGATTTTGAAAACGTTCCAAATCGGGATCTTTTCCAAAAAAATCAAAGTCAGGAAACGTGACTTTTGTTGGTGTTTCCTTATGAATTAGACATCGCTGATTACGATGCTTTTAGTTTCGCGGCGATCCGACGAGAATTAACCGAGATACGGGCAGTTAAAGATTTTGAAAACGTACCAAATCGGGATCTTTTCCAAAAAAATCAAAGTCAGGAAACGTGACTTTTGTTGGTGTTTCCCTATGAATTAGACATCGCTGATTACGATGCTTTTAGTTTCGCGGCGATCCGACGAGAATTAACCGAGATACGGGCAGTTAAAGATTTTGAAAACGTACCAAATCGGGATTTTTTCCAAAAAAATCAAAGTCAGGAAACGTGACTTTTGTTGGTGTTTCCTTATGAATTAGACATCGCTGATTACGATGCTTTTAGTTTCGCGGCGATCCGACGAGAATTAACCGAGATACGGGCAGTTAAAGATTTTGAAAACGTACCAAATCGGGATCTTTTCCAAAAAAATCAAAGTCAGGAAACGTGACTTTTGTTGGTGTTTCCTTATGAACTAGACATCGCTGATTACGATGCTTTTAGTTTCGCGGCGATCCGACGAGAATTAACCGAGATACGGGCAGTTAAAGATTTTGAAAACGTACCAAATCGGGATCTTTTCCAAAAAAATCAAAGTCAGGAAACGTGACTTTTGTTGGTGTTTCCTTATGAATTAGACATCGCTGATTACGATGCTTTTAGTTTCGCGGCGATCCGACGAGAATTAACCGAGATACGGGCAGTTAAAGATTTTGAAAACGTACCAAATCGGGATCTTTTCCAAAAAAATGAAAGTCAGGAAACGTGACTTTTGTTGGTGTTTCCTTATGAATTAGACATCGCTGATTACGATGCTTTTAGTTTCGCGGCGATCCGACGAGAATTAACCGAGATACGGGCAGTTAAAGATTTTGAAAACGTACCAAATCGGGATCTTTTCCAAAAAAATCAAAGTCAGGAAACGTGACTTTTGTTGGTGTTTCCTTATGAACTAGACATCGCTGATTACGATGCTTTTAGTTTCGCGGCGATCCGACGAGAATTAACCGAGATACGGGCAGTTAAAGATTTTGAAAACGTTCCAAATCGGGATCTTTTCCAAAAAAATCAAGGTCAGGAAACGTGACTTTTGTTGGTGTTTCCTTATGAATTAGACATCGCTGATTACGATGCTTTTAGTTTCGCGGCGATCCGTTGAGAATTAACCGAGATACGGGCAGTTAAAGATTTTGAAAACGTTCCAAATCGGGATCTTTTCCAAAAAAATCAAAGTCAGGAAACGTGACTTTTGTTGGTGTTTCCTTATGAATTAGACATCGCTGATTACGATGCTTTTAGTTTCGCGGCGATCCGACGAGAATTAACCGAGATACGGGCAGTTAAAGATTTTGAAAACGTACCAAATCGGGATCTTTTCCAAAAAAATCAAAGTCAGGAAACGTGACTTTTGTTGGTGTTTCCTTATGAATTAGACATCGCTGATTACGATGCTTTTAGTTTCGCGGCGATCCGACGAGAATTAACCGAGATACGGGCAGTTAAAGATTTTGAAAACGTACCAAATCGGAAACTTTTACAAAAAAAATCAAAGTCAGGAAACGTGACTTTTGTTGGTGTTTCCTTACGAATTAGACATCGCTGATTACGATGCTTCTAGTTTCGCGGTGATCCGACGAGAATTAACCGAGATACGGGCAGTTAAAGATTTTGAAAACGTACCAAATCGGGAACTTTGCCAAAAAAAAATCAAAGTCAGGAAACGTGACTTTTGTTGGTGTTTCCTTATGAATTAGACATCGCTGATTACGATGCTTTTAGTTTCGCGGCGATCCGACGAGAATTAAGAGAGATACGGGCAGTTAAAGATTTTGAAAACGTACCAAATCGGGATCTTTTCCAAAAAAATCAAAGTCAGGAAACGTGACTTTTGTTGGTGTTTCCTTATGAATTAGACATCGCTGATTACGATGCTTTTAGTTTCGCGGCGATCCGACGAGAATTAACCGAGATACGGGCAGTTAAAGATTTTGAAAACGTACCAAATCGGGATCTTTTCCAAAAAAATCAAAGTCAGGAAACGTGACTTTTGTTGGTGTTTCCTTATGAATTAGACATCGCTGATTACGATGCTTTTAGTTTCGCGGCGATCCGACGAGAATTAAGAGAGATACGGGCAGTTAAAGATTTTGAAAACGTACCAAATCGGGATCTTTTCCAAAAAAATCAAAGTCAGGAAACGTGACTTTTGTTGGTGTTTCCTTATGAATTAGACATCGCTGATTACGATGCTTTTAGTTTCGCGGCGATCCGACGAGAATTAAGAGAGATACGGGCAGTTAAAGATTTTGAAAACGTACCAAATCGGGATCTTTTCCAAAAAAATCAAAGTCAGGAAACGTGACTTTTGTTGGTGTTTCCTTATGAATTAGACATCGCTGATTACGATGCTTTTAGTTTCGCGGCGATCCGACGAGAATTAAGAGAGATACGGGCAGTTAAAGATTTTGAAAACGTTCCAAATCGGGATCTTTTCCAAAAAAATCAAAGTCAGGAAACGTGACTTTTGTTGGTGTTTCCTTATGAATTAGACATCGCTGATTACGATGCTTTTAGTTTCGCGGCGATCCGACGAGAATTAAGAGAGATACGGGCAGTTAAAGATTTTGAAAACGTACCAAATCGGGATCTTTTCCAAAAAAATCAAAGTCAGGAAACGTGACTTTTGTTGGTGTTTCCTTATGAATTAGACATCGCTGATTACGATGCTTTTAGTTTCGCGGCGATCCGACGAGAATTAACCGAGATACGGGCAGTTAAAGATTTTGAAAACGTTCCAAATCGGGATCTTTTCCAAAAAAATCAAAGTCAGGAAACGTGACTTTTGTTGGTGTTTCCTTATGAATTAGACATCGCTGATTACGATGCTTTTAGTTTCGCGGCGATCCGACGAGAATTAAGAGAGATACGGGCAGTTAAAGATTTTGAAAACGTACCAAATCGGGATCTTTTCCAAAAAAATCAAAGTCAGGAAACGTGACTTTTGTTGGTGTTTCCTTATGAATTAGACATCGCTGATTACGATGCTTTTAGTTTCGCGGCGATCCGACGAGAATTAAGAGAGATACGGGCAGTTAAAGATTTTGAAAACGTTCCAAATCGGGATCTTTTCCAAAAAAATCAAAGTCAGGAAACGTGACTTTTGTTGGTGTTTCCTTATGAATTAGACATCGCTGATTACGATGCTTTTAGTTTCGCGGCGATCCGACGAGAATTAAGAGAGATACGGGCAGTTAAAGATTTTGAAAACGTACCAAATCGGGATCTTTTCCAAAAAAATCAAAGTCAGGAAACGTGACTTTTGTTGGTGTTTCCTTATGAATTAGACATCGCTGATTACGATGCTTTTAGTTTCGCGGCGATCCGACGAGAATTAAGAGAGATACGGGCAGTTAAAGATTTTGAAAACGTTCCAAATCGGGATCTTTTCCAAAAAAATCAAAGTCAGGAAACGTGACTTTTGTTGGTGTTTCCTTATGAATTAGACATCGCTGATTACGATGCTTTTAGTTTCGCGGCGATCCGACGAGAATTAACCGAGATACGGGCAGTTAAAGATTTTGAAAACGTACCAAATCGGGATCTTTTCCAAAAAAATCAAAGTCAGGAAACGTGACTTTTGTTGGTGTTTCCCTATGAATTAGACATCGCTGATTACGATGCTTTTAGTTTCGCGGCGATCCGACGAGAATTAACCGAGATACGGGCAGTTAAAGATTTTGAAAACGTACCAAATCGGGATTTTTTCCAAAAAAATCAAAGTCAGGAAACGTGACTTTTGTTGGTGTTTCCTTATGAATTAGACATCGCTGATTACGATGCTTTTAGTTTCGCGGCGATCCGACGAGAATTAACCGAGATACGGGCAGTTAAAGATTTTGAAAACGTACCAAATCGGGATCTTTTCCAAAAAAATCAAAGTCAGGAAACGTGACTTTTGTTGGTGTTTCCTTATGAACTAGACATCGCTGATTACGATGCTTTTAGTTTCGCGGCGATCCGACGAGAATTAACCGAGATACGGGCAGTTAAAGATTTTGAAAACGTACCAAATCGGGATCTTTTCCAAAAAAATCAAAGTCAGGAAACGTGACTTTTGTTGGTGTTTCCTTATGAACTAGACATCGCTGATTACGATGCTTTTAGTTTCGCGGCGATCCGACGAGAATTAACCGAGATACGGGCAGTTAAAGATTTTGAAAACGTTCCAAATCGGGATCTTTTCCAAAAAAATCAAGGTCAGGAAACGTGACTTTTGTTGGTGTTTCCTTATGAATTAGACATCGCTGATTACGATGCTTTTAGTTTCGCGGCGATCCGTTGAGAATTAACCGAGATACGGGCAGTTAAAGATTTTGAAAACGTTCCAAATCGGGATCTTTTCCAAAAAAATCAAAGTCAGGAAACGTGACTTTTGTTGGTGTTTCCTTATGAATTAGACATCGCTGATTACGATGCTTTTAGTTTCGCGGCGATCCGACGAGAATTAACCGAGATACGGGCAGTTAAAGATTTTGAAAACGTACCAAATCGGGATCTTTTCCAAAAAAATCAAAGTCAGGAAACGTGACTTTTGTTGGTGTTTCCTTATGAATTAGACATCGCTGATTACGATGCTTTTAGTTTCGCGGCGATCCGACGAGAATTAACCGAGATACGGGCAGTTAAAGATTTTGAAAACGTACCAAATCGGGATCTTTTCCAAAAAAATCAAAGTCAGGAAACGTGACTTTTGTTGGTGTTTCCTTATGAATTAGACATCGCTGATTACGATGCTTTTAGTTTCGCGGCGATCCGACGAGAATTAACCGAGATACGGGCAGTTAAAGATTTTGAAAACGTACCAAATCGGAAACTTTTACAAAAAAAATCAAAGTCAGGAAACGTGACTTTTGTTGGTGTTTCCTTATGAATTAGACATCGCTGATTACGATGCTTTTAGTTTCGCGGCGATCCGACGAGAATTAAGAGAGATACGGGCAGTTAAAGATTTTGAAAACGTTCCAAATCGGGATCTTTTCCAAAAAAATCAAAGTCAGGAAACGTGACTTTTGTTGGTGTTTCCTTATGAATTAGACATCGCTGATTACGATGCTTTTAGTTTCGCGGCGATCCGACGAGAATTAACCGAGATACGGGCAGTTAAAGATTTTGAAAACGTACCAAATCGGGATCTTTTCCAAAAAAATCAAAGTCAGGAAACGTGACTTTTGTTGGTGTTTCCTTATGAATTAGACATCGCTGATTACGATGCTTTTAGTTTCGCGGCGATCCGACGAGAATTAACCGAGATACGGGCAGTTAAAGATTTTGAAAACGTACCAAATCGGGATCTTTTCCAAAAAAATCAAAGTCAGGAAACGTGACTTTTGTTGGTGTTTCCTTATGAATTAGACATCGCTGATTACGATGCTTTTAGTTTCGCGGCGATCCGACGAGAATTAACCGAGATACGGGCAGTTAAAGATTTTGAAAACGTACCAAATCGGGATCTTTTCCAAAAAAATCAAAGTCAGGAAACGTGACTTTTGTTGGTGTTTCCTTATGAATTAGACATCGCTGATTACGATGCTTTTAGTTTCGCGGCGATCCGACGAGAATTAACCGAGATACGGGCAGTTAAAGATTTTGAAAACGTACCAAATCGGGATCTTTTCCAAAAAAATCAAAGTCAGGAAACGTGACTTTTGTTGGTGTTTCCTTACGAATTAGACATCGCTGATTACGATGCTTCTAGTTTCGCGGTGATCCGACGAGAATTAACCGAGATACGGGCAGTTAAAGATTTTGAAAACGTACCAAATCGGGATCTTTTCCAAAAAAATCAAAGTCAGGAAACGTGACTTTTGTTGGTGTTTCCTTATGAATTAGACATCGCTGATTACGATGCTTTTAGTTTCGCGGCGATCCGACGAGAATTAAGAGAGATACGGGCAGTTAAAGATTTTGAAAACGTACCAAATCGGGATCTTTTCCAAAAAAATCAAAGTCAGGAAACGTGACTTTTGTTGGTGTTTCCTTACGAATTAGACATCGCTGATTACGATGCTTCTAGTTTCGCGGTGATCCGACGAGAATTAACCGAGATACGGGCAGTTAAAGATTTTGAAAACGTACCAAATCGGGATCTTTTCCAAAAAAATCAAAGTCAGGAAACGTGACTTTTGTTGGTGTTTCCTTATGAATTAGACATCGCTGATTACGATGCTTTTAGTTTCGCGGCGATCCGACGAGAATTAAGAGAGATACGGGCAGTTAAAGATTTTGAAAACGTACCAAATCGGGATCTTTTCCAAAAAAATCAAAGTCAGGAAACGTGACTTTTGTTGGTGTTTCCTTATGAATTAGACATCGCTGATTACGATGCTTTTAGTTTCGCGGCGATCCGACGAGAATTAACCGAGATACGGGCAGTTAAAGATTTTGAAAACGTACCAAATCGGGATCTTTTCCAAAAAAATCAAAGTCAGGAAACGTGACTTTTGTTGGTGTTTCCTTACGAATTAGACATCGCTGATTACGATGCTTCTAGTTTCGCGGCGATCCGACGAGAATTAAGAGAGATACGGGCAGTTAAAGATTTTGAAAACGTACCAAATCGGGATCTTTTCCAAAAAAATCAAAGTCAGGAAACGTGACTTTTGTTGGTGTTTCCTTATGAATTAGACATCGCTGATTACGATGCTTTTAGTTTCGCGGTGATCCGACGAGAATTAACCGAGATACGGGCAGTTAAAGATTTTGAAAACGTACCAAATCGGGATCTTTTCCAAAAAAATCAAAGTCAGGAAACGTGACTTTTGTTGGTGTTTCCTTACGAATTAGACATCGCTGATTACGATGCTTTTAGTTTCGCGGCGATCCGACGAGAATTAACCGAGATACGGGCAGTTAAAGATTTTGAAAACGTACCAAATCGGGATCTTTTCCAAAAAAATCAAAGTCAGGAAACGTGACTTTTGTTGGTGTTTCCTTATGAATTAGACATCGCTGATTACGATGCTTTTAGTTTCGCGGCGATCCGACGAGAATTAACCGAGATACGGGCAGTTAAAGATTTTGAAAACGTACCAAATCGGGATCTTTTCCAAAAAAATCAAAGTCAGGAAACGTGACTTTTGTTGGTGTTTCCTTACGAATTAGACATCGCTGATTACGATGCTTTTAGTTTCGCGGCGATCCGACGAGAATTAACCGAGATACGGGCAGTTAAAGATTTTGAAAACGTACCAAATCGGGATCTTTTCCAAAAAAATCAAAGTCAGGAAACGTGACTTTTGTTGGTGTTTCCTTATGAATTAGACATCGCTGATTACGATGCTTTTAGTTTCGCGGCGATCCGACGAGAATTAACCGAGATACGGGCAGTTAAAGATTTTGAAAACGTACCAAATCGGGATCTTTTCCAAAAAAATCAAAGTCAGGAAACGTGACTTTTGTTGGTGTTTCCTTATGAATTAGACATCGCTGATTACGATGCTTTTAGTTTCGCGGCGATCCGACGAGAATTAACCGAGATACGGGCAGTTAAAGATTTTGAAAACGTACCAAATCGGAAACTTTTACAAAAAAAATCAAAGTCAGGAAACGTGACTTTTGTTGGTGTTTCCTTACGAATTAGACATCGCTGATTACGATGCTTCTAGTTTCGCGGTGATCCGACGAGAATTAACCGAGATACGGGCAGTTAAAGATTTTGAAAACGTACCAAATCGGGAACTTTGCCAAAAAAAAATCAAAGTCAGGAAACGTGACTTTTGTTGGTGTTTCCTTATGAATTAGACATCGCTGATTACGATGCTTTTAGTTTCGCGGCGATCCGACGAGAATTAAGAGAGATACGGGCAGTTAAAGATTTTGAAAACGTACCAAATCGGGATCTTTTCCAAAAAAATCAAAGTCAGGAAACGTGACTTTTGTTGGTGTTTCCTTATGAATTAGACATCGCTGATTACGATGCTTTTAGTTTCGCGGCGATCCGACGAGAATTAACCGAGATACGGGCAGTTAAAGATTTTGAAAACGTACCAAATCGGGATCTTTTCCAAAAAAATCAAAGTCAGGAAACGTGACTTTTGTTGGTGTTTCCTTATGAATTAGACATCGCTGATTACGATGCTTTTAGTTTCGCGGCGATCCGACGAGAATTAAGAGAGATACGGGCAGTTAAAGATTTTGAAAACGTACCAAATCGGGATCTTTTCCAAAAAAATCAAAGTCAGGAAACGTGACTTTTGTTGGTGTTTCCTTATGAATTAGACATCGCTGATTACGATGCTTTTAGTTTCGCGGCGATCCGACGAGAATTAAGAGAGATACGGGCAGTTAAAGATTTTGAAAACGTACCAAATCGGGATCTTTTCCAAAAAAATCAAAGTCAGGAAACGTGACTTTTGTTGGTGTTTCCTTATGAATTAGACATCGCTGATTACGATGCTTTTAGTTTCGCGGCGATCCGACGAGAATTAAGAGAGATACGGGCAGTTAAAGATTTTGAAAACGTTCCAAATCGGGATCTTTTCCAAAAAAATCAAAGTCAGGAAACGTGACTTTTGTTGGTGTTTCCTTATGAATTAGACATCGCTGATTACGATGCTTTTAGTTTCGCGGCGATCCGACGAGAATTAACCGAGATACGGGCAGTTAAAGATTTTGAAAACGTACCAAATCGGGATCTTTTCCAAAAAAAATCAAAGTCAGGAAACGTGACTTTTGTTGGTGTTTCCTTATGAATTAGACATCGCTGATTACGATGCTTTTAGTTTCGCGGCGATCCGACGAGAATTAAGAGAGATACGGGCAGTTAAAGATTTTGAAAACGTTCCAAATCGGGATCTTTTCCAAAAAAATCAAAGTCAGGAAACGTGACTTTTGTTGGTGTTTCCTTATGAATTAGACATCGCTGATTACGATGCTTTTAGTTTCGCGGCGATCCGACGAGAATTAAGAGAGATACGGGCAGTTAAAGATTTTGAAAACGTACCAAATCGGGATCTTTTCCAAAAAAATCAAAGTCAGGAAACGTGACTTTTGTTGGTGTTTCCTTATGAATTAGACATCGCTGATTACGATGCTTTTAGTTTCGCGGCGATCCGACGAGAATTAAGAGAGATACGGGCAGTTAAAGATTTTGAAAACGTTCCAAATCGGGATCTTTTCCAAAAAAATCAAAGTCAGGAAACGTGACTTTTGTTGGTGTTTCCTTATGAATTAGACATCGCTGATTACGATGCTTTTAGTTTCGCGGCGATCCGACGAGAATTAAGAGAGATACGGGCAGTTAAAGATTTTGAAAACGTACCAAATCGGGATCTTTTCCAAAAAAATCAAAGTCAGGAAACGTGACTTTTGTTGGTGTTTCCTTATGAATTAGACATCGCTGATTACGATGCTTTTAGTTTCGCGGCGATCCGACGAGAATTAAGAGAGATACGGGCAGTTAAAGATTTTGAAAACGTTCCAAATCGGGATCTTTTCCAAAAAAATCAAAGTCAGGAAACGTGACTTTTGTTGGTGTTTCCTTATGAATTAGACATCGCTGATTACGATGCTTTTAGTTTCGCGGCGATCCGACGAGAATTAACCGAGATACGGGCAGTTAAAGATTTTGAAAACGTACCAAATCGGGATCTTTTCCAAAAAAATCAAAGTCAGGAAACGTGACTTTTGTTGGTGTTTCCCTATGAATTAGACATCGCTGATTACGATGCTTTTAGTTTCGCGGCGATCCGACGAGAATTAACCGAGATACGGGCAGTTAAAGATTTTGAAAACGTACCAAATCGGGATCTTTTCCAAAAAAATCAAAGTCAGGAAACGTGACTTTTGTTGGTGTTTCCTTATGAATTAGACATCGCTGATTACGATGCTTTTAGTTTCGCGGCGATCCGACGAGAATTAACCGAGATACGGGCAGTTAAAGATTTTGAAAACGTACCAAATCGGAAACTTTTACAAAAAAAATCAAAGTCAGGAAACGTGACTTTTGTTGGTGTTTCCTTACGAATTAGACATCGCTGATTACGATGCTTCTAGTTTCGCGGTGATCCGACGAGAATTAACCGAGATACGGGCAGTTAAAGATTTTGAAAACGTACCAAATCGGGAACTTTGCCAAAAAAAAATCAAAGTCAGGAAACGTGACTTTTGTTGGTGTTTCCTTATGAATTAGACATCGCTGATTACGATGCTTTTAGTTTCGCGGCGATCCGACGAGAATTAAGAGAGATACGGGCAGTTAAAGATTTTGAAAACGTACCAAATCGGGATCTTTTCCAAAAAAATCAAAGTCAGGAAACGTGACTTTTGTTGGTGTTTCCTTATGAATTAGACATCGCTGATTACGATGCTTTTAGTTTCGCGGCGATCCGACGAGAATTAACCGAGATACGGGCAGTTAAAGATTTTGAAAACGTACCAAATCGGGATCTTTTCCAAAAAAATCAAAGTCAGGAAACGTGACTTTTGTTGGTGTTTCCTTATGAATTAGACATCGCTGATTACGATGCTTTTAGTTTCGCGGCGATCCGACGAGAATTAAGAGAGATACGGGCAGTTAAAGATTTTGAAAACGTACCAAATCGGGATCTTTTCCAAAAAAATCAAAGTCAGGAAACGTGACTTTTGTTGGTGTTTCCTTATGAATTAGACATCGCTGATTACGATGCTTTTAGTTTCGCGGCGATCCGACGAGAATTAAGAGAGATACGGGCAGTTAAAGATTTTGAAAACGTACCAAATCGGGATCTTTTCCAAAAAAATCAAAGTCAGGAAACGTGACTTTTGTTGGTGTTTCCTTATGAATTAGACATCGCTGATTACGATGCTTTTAGTTTCGCGGCGATCCGACGAGAATTAAGAGAGATACGGGCAGTTAAAGATTTTGAAAACGTTCCAAATCGGGATCTTTTCCAAAAAAATCAAAGTCAGGAAACGTGACTTTTGTTGGTGTTTCCTTATGAATTAGACATCGCTGATTACGATGCTTTTAGTTTCGCGGCGATCCGACGAGAATTAAGAGAGATACGGGCAGTTAAAGATTTTGAAAACGTACCAAATCGGGATCTTTTCCAAAAAAATCAAAGTCAGGAAACGTGACTTTTGTTGGTGTTTCCTTATGAATTAGACATCGCTGATTACGATGCTTTTAGTTTCGCGGCGATCCGACGAGAATTAACCGAGATACGGGCAGTTAAAGATTTTGAAAACGTTCCAAATCGGGATCTTTTCCAAAAAAATCAAAGTCAGGAAACGTGACTTTTGTTGGTGTTTCCTTATGAATTAGACATCGCTGATTACGATGCTTTTAGTTTCGCGGCGATCCGACGAGAATTAAGAGAGATACGGGCAGTTAAAGATTTTGAAAACGTACCAAATCGGGATCTTTTCCAAAAAAATCAAAGTCAGGAAACGTGACTTTTGTTGGTGTTTCCTTATGAATTAGACATCGCTGATTACGATGCTTTTAGTTTCGCGGCGATCCGACGAGAATTAAGAGAGATACGGGCAGTTAAAGATTTTGAAAACGTTCCAAATCGGGATCTTTTCCAAAAAAATCAAAGTCAGGAAACGTGACTTTTGTTGGTGTTTCCTTATGAATTAGACATCGCTGATTACGATGCTTTTAGTTTCGCGGCGATCCGACGAGAATTAAGAGAGATACGGGCAGTTAAAGATTTTGAAAACGTACCAAATCGGGATCTTTTCCAAAAAAATCAAAGTCAGGAAACGTGACTTTTGTTGGTGTTTCCTTATGAATTAGACATCGCTGATTACGATGCTTTTAGTTTCGCGGCGATCCGACGAGAATTAAGAGAGATACGGGCAGTTAAAGATTTTGAAAACGTTCCAAATCGGGATCTTTTCCAAAAAAATCAAAGTCAGGAAACGTGACTTTTGTTGGTGTTTCCTTATGAATTAGACATCGCTGATTACGATGCTTTTAGTTTCGCGGCGATCCGACGAGAATTAACCGAGATACGGGCAGTTAAAGATTTTGAAAACGTACCAAATCGGGATCTTTTCCAAAAAAATCAAAGTCAGGAAACGTGACTTTTGTTGGTGTTTCCCTATGAATTAGACATCGCTGATTACGATGCTTTTAGTTTCGCGGCGATCCGACGAGAATTAACCGAGATACGGGCAGTTAAAGATTTTGAAAACGTACCAAATCGGGATTTTTTCCAAAAAAATCAAAGTCAGGAAACGTGACTTTTGTTGGTGTTTCCTTATGAATTAGACATCGCTGATTACGATGCTTTTAGTTTCGCGGCGATCCGACGAGAATTAACCGAGATACGGGCAGTTAAAGATTTTGAAAACGTACCAAATCGGGATCTTTTCCAAAAAAATCAAAGTCAGGAAACGTGACTTTTGTTGGTGTTTCCTTATGAACTAGACATCGCTGATTACGGTGCTTTTAGTTTCGCGGCGATCCGACGAGAATTAACCGAGATACGGGCAGTTAAAGATTTTGAAAACGTACCAAATCGGGATCTTTTCCAAAAAAATCAAAGTCAGGAAACGTGACTTTTGTTGGTGTTTCCTTATGAACTAGACATCGCTGATTACGATGCTTTTAGTTTCGCGGCGATCCGACGAGAATTAACCGAGATACGGGCAGTTAAAGATTTTGAAAACGTTCCAAATCGGGATCTTTTCCAAAAAAATCAAGGTCAGGAAACGTGACTTTTGTTGGTGTTTCCTTATGAATTAGACATCGCTGATTACGATGCTTTTAGTTTCGCGGCGATCCGTTGAGAATTAACCGAGATACGGGCAGTTAAAGATTTTGAAAACGTTCCAAATCGGGATCTTTTCCAAAAAAATCAAAGTCAGGAAACGTGACTTTTGTTGGTGTTTCCTTATGAATTAGACATCGCTGATTACGATGCTTTTAGTTTCGCGGCGATCCGACGAGAATTAACCGAGATACGGGCAGTTAAAGATTTTGAAAACGTACCAAATCGGGATCTTTTCCAAAAAAATCAAAGTCAGGAAACGTGACTTTTGTTGGTGTTTCCTTATGAATTAGACATCGCTGATTACGATGCTTTTAGTTTCGCGGCGATCCGACGAGAATTAACCGAGATACGGGCAGTTAAAGATTTTGAAAACGTACCAAATCGGGATCTTTTCCAAAAAAATCAAAGTCAGGAAACGTGACTTTTGTTGGTGTTTCCTTATGAATTAGACATCGCTGATTACGATGCTTTTAGTTTCGCGGCGATCCGACGAGAATTAACCGAGATACGGGCAGTTAAAGATTTTGAAAACGTACCAAATCGGAAACTTTTACAAAAAAAATCAAAGTCAGGAAACGTGACTTTTGTTGGTGTTTCCTTATGAATTAGACATCGCTGATTACGATGCTTTTAGTTTCGCGGCGATCCGACGAGAATTAAGAGAGATACGGGCAGTTAAAGATTTTGAAAACGTTCCAAATCGGGATCTTTTCCAAAAAAATCAAAGTCAGGAAACGTGACTTTTGTTGGTGTTTCCTTATGAATTAGACATCGCTGATTACGATGCTTTTAGTTTCGCGGCGATCCGACGAGAATTAACCGAGATACGGGCAGTTAAAGATTTTGAAAACGTACCAAATCGGGATCTTTTCCAAAAAAATCAAAGTCAGGAAACGTGACTTTTGTTGGTGTTTCCTTATGAATTAGACATCGCTGATTACGATGCTTTTAGTTTCGCGGCGATCCGACGAGAATTAACCGAGATACGGGCAGTTAAAGATTTTGAAAACGTACCAAATCGGGATCTTTTCCAAAAAAATCAAAGTCAGGAAACGTGACTTTTGTTGGTGTTTCCTTATGAATTAGACATCGCTGATTACGATGCTTTTAGTTTCGCGGCGATCCGACGAGAATTAACCGAGATACGGGCAGTTAAAGATTTTGAAAACGTACCAAATCGGGATCTTTTCCAAAAAAATCAAAGTCAGGAAACGTGACTTTTGTTGGTGTTTCCTTATGAATTAGACATCGCTGATTACGATGCTTTTAGTTTCGCGGCGATCCGACGAGAATTAACCGAGATACGGGCAGTTAAAGATTTTGAAAACGTACCAAATCGGGATCTTTTCCAAAAAAATCAAAGTCAGGAAACGTGACTTTTGTTGGTGTTTCCTTATGAATTAGACATCGCTGATTACGATGCTTTTAGTTTCGCGGCGATCCGACGAGAATTAAGAGAGATACGGGCAGTTAAAGATTTTGAAAACGTACCAAATCGGGATCTTTTCCAAAAAAATCAAAGTCAGGAAACGTGACTTTTGTTGGTGTTTCCTTACGAATTAGACATCGCTGATTACGATGCTTCTAGTTTCGCGGTGATCCGACGAGAATTAACCGAGATACGGGCAGTTAAAGATTTTGAAAACGTACCAAATCGGGATCTTTTCCAAAAAAATCAAAGTCAGGAAACGTGACTTTTGTTGGTGTTTCCTTATGAATTAGACATCGCTGATTACGATGCTTTTAGTTTCGCGGCGATCCGACGAGAATTAAGAGAGATACGGGCAGTTAAAGATTTTGAAAACGTACCAAATCGGGATCTTTTCCAAAAAAATCAAAGTCAGGAAACGTGACTTTTGTTGGTGTTTCCTTATGAATTAGACATCGCTGATTACGATGCTTTTAGTTTCGCGGCGATCCGACGAGAATTAACCGAGATACGGGCAGTTAAAGATTTTGAAAACGTACCAAATCGGGATCTTTTCCAAAAAAATCAAAGTCAGGAAACGTGACTTTTGTTGGTGTTTCCTTACGAATTAGACATCGCTGATTACGATGCTTCTAGTTTCGCGGCGATCCGACGAGAATTAAGAGAGATACGGGCAGTTAAAGATTTTGAAAACGTACCAAATCGGGATCTTTTCCAAAAAAATCAAAGTCAGGAAACGTGACTTTTGTTGGTGTTTCCTTATGAATTAGACATCGCTGATTACGATGCTTTTAGTTTCGCGGTGATCCGACGAGAATTAACCGAGATACGGGCAGTTAAAGATTTTGAAAACGTACCAAATCGGGATCTTTTCCAAAAAAATCAAAGTCAGGAAACGTGACTTTTGTTGGTGTTTCCTTACGAATTAGACATCGCTGATTACGATGCTTTTAGTTTCGCGGCGATCCGACGAGAATTAACCGAGATACGGGCAGTTAAAGATTTTGAAAACGTACCAAATCGGGATCTTTTCCAAAAAAATCAAAGTCAGGAAACGTGACTTTTGTTGGTGTTTCCTTATGAATTAGACATCGCTGATTACGATGCTTTTAGTTTCGCGGCGATCCGACGAGAATTAACCGAGATACGGGCAGTTAAAGATTTTGAAAACGTACCAAATCGGGATCTTTTCCAAAAAAATCAAAGTCAGGAAACGTGACTTTTGTTGGTGTTTCCTTATGAATTAGACATCGCTGATTACGATGCTTTTAGTTTCGCGGCGATCCGACGAGAATTAACCGAGATACGGGCAGTTAAAGATTTTGAAAACGTACCAAATCGGGATCTTTTCCAAAAAAATCAAAGTCAGGAAACGTGACTTTTGTTGGTGTTTCCTTATGAATTAGACATCGCTGATTACGATGCTTTTAGTTTCGCGGCGATCCGACGAGAATTAACCGAGATACGGGCAGTTAAAGATTTTGAAAACGTACCAAATCGGAAACTTTTACAAAAAAAATCAAAGTCAGGAAACGTGACTTTTGTTGGTGTTTCCTTACGAATTAGACATCGCTGATTACGATGCTTCTAGTTTCGCGGTGATCCGACGAGAATTAACCGAGATACGGGCAGTTAAAGATTTTGAAAACGTACCAAATCGGGAACTTTGCCAAAAAAAAATCAAAGTCAGGAAACGTGACTTTTGTTGGTGTTTCCTTATGAATTAGACATCGCTGATTACGATGCTTTTAGTTTCGCGGCGATCCGACGAGAATTAAGAGAGATACGGGCAGTTAAAGATTTTGAAAACGTACCAAATCGGGATCTTTTCCAAAAAAATCAAAGTCAGGAAACGTGACTTTTGTTGGTGTTTCCTTATGAATTAGACATCGCTGATTACGATGCTTTTAGTTTCGCGGCGATCCGACGAGAATTAACCGAGATACGGGCAGTTAAAGATTTTGAAAACGTACCAAATCGGGATCTTTTCCAAAAAAATCAAAGTCAGGAAACGTGACTTTTGTTGGTGTTTCCTTATGAATTAGACATCGCTGATTACGATGCTTTTAGTTTCGCGGCGATCCGACGAGAATTAAGAGAGATACGGGCAGTTAAAGATTTTGAAAACGTACCAAATCGGGATCTTTTCCAAAAAAATCAAAGTCAGGAAACGTGACTTTTGTTGGTGTTTCCTTATGAATTAGACATCGCTGATTACGATGCTTTTAGTTTCGCGGCGATCCGACGAGAATTAAGAGAGATACGGGCAGTTAAAGATTTTGAAAACGTACCAAATCGGGATCTTTTCCAAAAAAATCAAAGTCAGGAAACGTGACTTTTGTTGGTGTTTCCTTATGAATTAGACATCGCTGATTACGATGCTTTTAGTTTCGCGGCGATCCGACGAGAATTAAGAGAGATACGGGCAGTTAAAGATTTTGAAAACGTTCCAAATCGGGATCTTTTCCAAAAAAATCAAAGTCAGGAAACGTGACTTTTGTTGGTGTTTCCTTATGAATTAGACATCGCTGATTACGATGCTTTTAGTTTCGCGGCGATCCGACGAGAATTAACCGAGATACGGGCAGTTAAAGATTTTGAAAACGTACCAAATCGGGATCTTTTCCAAAAAAAATCAAAGTCAGGAAACGTGACTTTTGTTGGTGTTTCCTTATGAATTAGACATCGCTGATTACGATGCTTTTAGTTTCGCGGCGATCCGACGAGAATTAAGAGAGATACGGGCAGTTAAAGATTTTGAAAACGTTCCAAATCGGGATCTTTTCCAAAAAAATCAAAGTCAGGAAACGTGACTTTTGTTGGTGTTTCCTTATGAATTAGACATCGCTGATTACGATGCTTTTAGTTTCGCGGCGATCCGACGAGAATTAAGAGAGATACGGGCAGTTAAAGATTTTGAAAACGTACCAAATCGGGATCTTTTCCAAAAAAATCAAAGTCAGGAAACGTGACTTTTGTTGGTGTTTCCTTATGAATTAGACATCGCTGATTACGATGCTTTTAGTTTCGCGGCGATCCGACGAGAATTAAGAGAGATACGGGCAGTTAAAGATTTTGAAAACGTTCCAAATCGGGATCTTTTCCAAAAAAATCAAAGTCAGGAAACGTGACTTTTGTTGGTGTTTCCTTATGAATTAGACATCGCTGATTACGATGCTTTTAGTTTCGCGGCGATCCGACGAGAATTAAGAGAGATACGGGCAGTTAAAGATTTTGAAAACGTACCAAATCGGGATCTTTTCCAAAAAAATCAAAGTCAGGAAACGTGACTTTTGTTGGTGTTTCCTTATGAATTAGACATCGCTGATTACGATGCTTTTAGTTTCGCGGCGATCCGACGAGAATTAAGAGAGATACGGGCAGTTAAAGATTTTGAAAACGTTCCAAATCGGGATCTTTTCCAAAAAAATCAAAGTCAGGAAACGTGACTTTTGTTGGTGTTTCCTTATGAATTAGACATCGCTGATTACGATGCTTTTAGTTTCGCGGCGATCCGACGAGAATTAACCGAGATACGGGCAGTTAAAGATTTTGAAAACGTACCAAATCGGGATCTTTTCCAAAAAAATCAAAGTCAGGAAACGTGACTTTTGTTGGTGTTTCCCTATGAATTAGACATCGCTGATTACGATGCTTTTAGTTTCGCGGCGATCCGACGAGAATTAACCGAGATACGGGCAGTTAAAGATTTTGAAAACGTACCAAATCGGGATTTTTTCCAAAAAAATCAAAGTCAGGAAACGTGACTTTTGTTGGTGTTTCCTTATGAATTAGACATCGCTGATTACGATGCTTTTAGTTTCGCGGCGATCCGACGAGAATTAACCGAGATACGGGCAGTTAAAGATTTTGAAAACGTACCAAATCGGGATCTTTTCCAAAAAAATCAAAGTCAGGAAACGTGACTTTTGTTGGTGTTTCCTTATGAACTAGACATCGCTGATTACGATGCTTTTAGTTTCGCGGCGATCCGACGAGAATTAACCGAGATACGGGCAGTTAAAGATTTTGAAAACGTTCCAAATCGGGATCTTTTCCAAAAAAATCAAGGTCAGGAAACGTGACTTTTGTTGGTGTTTCCTTATGAATTAGACATCGCTGATTACGATGCTTTTAGTTTCGCGGCGATCCGTTGAGAATTAACCGAGATACGGGCAGTTAAAGATTTTGAAAACGTTCCAAATCGGGATCTTTTCCAAAAAAATCAAAGTCAGGAAACGTGACTTTTGTTGGTGTTTCCTTATGAATTAGACATCGCTGATTACGATGCTTTTAGTTTCGCGGCGATCCGACGAGAATTAACCGAGATACGGGCAGTTAAAGATTTTGAAAACGTACCAAATCGGGATCTTTTCCAAAAAAATCAAAGTCAGGAAACGTGACTTTTGTTGGTGTTTCCTTATGAATTAGACATCGCTGATTACGATGCTTTTAGTTTCGCGGCGATCCGACGAGAATTAACCGAGATACGGGCAGTTAAAGATTTTGAAAACGTACCAAATCGGGATCTTTTCCAAAAAAATCAAAGTCAGGAAACGTGACTTTTGTTGGTGTTTCCTTATGAATTAGACATCGCTGATTACGATGCTTTTAGTTTCGCGGCGATCCGACGAGAATTAACCGAGATACGGGCAGTTAAAGATTTTGAAAACGTACCAAATCGGAAACTTTTACAAAAAAAATCAAAGTCAGGAAACGTGACTTTTGTTGGTGTTTCCTTATGAATTAGACATCGCTGATTACGATGCTTTTAGTTTCGCGGCGATCCGACGAGAATTAAGAGAGATACGGGCAGTTAAAGATTTTGAAAACGTTCCAAATCGGGATCTTTTCCAAAAAAATCAAAGTCAGGAAACGTGACTTTTGTTGGTGTTTCCTTATGAATTAGACATCGCTGATTACGATGCTTTTAGTTTCGCGGCGATCCGACGAGAATTAACCGAGATACGGGCAGTTAAAGATTTTGAAAACGTACCAAATCGGGATCTTTTCCAAAAAAATCAAAGTCAGGAAACGTGACTTTTGTTGGTGTTTCCTTATGAATTAGACATCGCTGATTACGATGCTTTTAGTTTCGCGGCGATCCGACGAGAATTAACCGAGATACGGGCAGTTAAAGATTTTGAAAACGTACCAAATCGGGATCTTTTCCAAAAAAATCAAAGTCAGGAAACGTGACTTTTGTTGGTGTTTCCTTATGAATTAGACATCGCTGATTACGATGCTTTTAGTTTCGCGGCGATCCGACGAGAATTAACCGAGATACGGGCAGTTAAAGATTTTGAAAACGTACCAAATCGGGATCTTTTCCAAAAAAATCAAAGTCAGGAAACGTGACTTTTGTTGGTGTTTCCTTATGAATTAGACATCGCTGATTACGATGCTTTTAGTTTCGCGGCGATCCGACGAGAATTAACCGAGATACGGGCAGTTAAAGATTTTGAAAACGTACCAAATCGGGATCTTTTCCAAAAAAATCAAAGTCAGGAAACGTGACTTTTGTTGGTGTTTCCTTATGAATTAGACATCGCTGATTACGATGCTTTTAGTTTCGCGGCGATCCGACGAGAATTAAGAGAGATACGGGCAGTTAAAGATTTTGAAAACGTACCAAATCGGGATCTTTTCCAAAAAAATCAAAGTCAGGAAACGTGACTTTTGTTGGTGTTTCCTTACGAATTAGACATCGCTGATTACGATGCTTCTAGTTTCGCGGTGATCCGACGAGAATTAACCGAGATACGGGCAGTTAAAGATTTTGAAAACGTACCAAATCGGGAACTTTGCCAAAAAAAAATCAAAGTCAGGAAACGTGACTTTTGTTGGTGTTTCCTTATGAATTAGACATCGCTGATTACGATGCTTTTAGTTTCGCGGCGATCCGACGAGAATTAAGAGAGATACGGGCAGTTAAAGATTTTGAAAACGTACCAAATCGGGATCTTTTCCAAAAAAATCAAAGTCAGGAAACGTGACTTTTGTTGGTGTTTCCTTATGAATTAGACATCGCTGATTACGATGCTTTTAGTTTCGCGGCGATCCGACGAGAATTAACCGAGATACGGGCAGTTAAAGATTTTGAAAACGTACCAAATCGGGATCTTTTCCAAAAAAATCAAAGTCAGGAAACGTGACTTTTGTTGGTGTTTCCTTACGAATTAGACATCGCTGATTACGATGCTTCTAGTTTCGCGGCGATCCGACGAGAATTAAGAGAGATACGGGCAGTTAAAGATTTTGAAAACGTACCAAATCGGGATCTTTTCCAAAAAAATCAAAGTCAGGAAACGTGACTTTTGTTGGTGTTTCCTTATGAATTAGACATCGCTGATTACGATGCTTTTAGTTTCGCGGTGATCCGACGAGAATTAACCGAGATACGGGCAGTTAAAGATTTTGAAAACGTACCAAATCGGGATCTTTTCCAAAAAAATCAAAGTCAGGAAACGTGACTTTTGTTGGTGTTTCCTTATGAATTAGACATCGCTGATTACGATGCTTTTAGTTTCGCGGCGATCCGACGAGAATTAAGAGAGATACGGGCAGTTAAAGATTTTGAAAACGTACCAAATCGGGATCTTTTCCAAAAAAATCAAAGTCAGGAAACGTGACTTTTGTTGGTGTTTCCTTATGAATTAGACATCGCTGATTACGATGCTTTTAGTTTCGCGGCGATCCGACGAGAATTAAGAGAGATACGGGCAGTTAAAGATTTTGAAAACGTACCAAATCGGGATCTTTTCCAAAAAAATCAAAGTCAGGAAACGTGACTTTTGTTGGTGTTTCCTTATGAATTAGACATCGCTGATTACGATGCTTTTAGTTTCGCGGCGATCCGACGAGAATTAAGAGAGATACGGGCAGTTAAAGATTTTGAAAACGTACCAAATCGGGATCTTTTCCAAAAAAATCAAAGTCAGGAAACGTGACTTTTGTTGGTGTTTCCTTACGAATTAGACATCGCTGATTACGATGCTTCTAGTTTCGCGGCGATCCGACGAGAATTAAGAGAGATACGGGCAGTTAAAGATTTTGAAAACGTACCAAATCGGGATCTTTTCCAAAAAAATCAAAGTCAGGAAACGTGACTTTTGTTGGTGTTTCCTTATGAATTAGACATCGCTGATTACGATGCTTTTAGTTTCGCGGTGATCCGACGAGAATTAACCGAGATACGGGCAGTTAAAGATTTTGAAAACGTACCAAATCGGGATCTTTTCCAAAAAAATCAAAGTCAGGAAACGTGACTTTTGTTGGTGTTTCCTTATGAATTAGACATCGCTGATTACGATGCTTTTAGTTTCGCGGCGATCCGACGAGAATTAAGAGAGATACGGGCAGTTAAAGATTTTGAAAACGTACCAAATCGGGATCTTTTCCAAAAAAATCAAAGTCAGGAAACGTGACTTTTGTTGGTGTTTCCTTATGAATTAGACATCGCTGATTACGATGCTTTTAGTTTCGCGGCGATCCGACGAGAATTAAGAGAGATACGGGCAGTTAAAGATTTTGAAAACGTTCCAAATCGGGATCTTTTCCAAAAAAATCAAAGTCAGGAAACGTGACTTTTGTTGGTGTTTCCTTATGAATTAGACATCGCTGATTACGATGCTTTTAGTTTCGCGGCGATCCGACGAGAATTAAGAGAGATACGGGCAGTTAAAGATTTTGAAAACGTACCAAATCGGGATCTTTTCCAAAAAAATCAAAGTCAGGAAACGTGACTTTTGTTGGTGTTTCCTTACGAATTAGACATCGCTGATTACGATGCTTCTAGTTTCGCGGTGATCCGACGAGAATTAACCGAGATACGGGCAGTTAAAGATTTTGAAAACGTACCAAATCGGGAACTTTGCCAAAAAAAAATCAAAGTCAGGAAACGTGACTTTTGTTGGTGTTTCCTTATGAATTAGACATCGCTGATTACGATGCTTTTAGTTTCGCGGCGATCCGACGAGAATTAAGAGAGATACGGGCAGTTAAAGATTTTGAAAACGTACCAAATCGGGATCTTTTCCAAAAAAATCAAAGTCAGGAAACGTGACTTTTGTTGGTGTTTCCTTATGAATTAGACATCGCTGATTACGATGCTTTTAGTTTCGCGGCGATCCGACGAGAATTAAGAGAGATACGGGCAGTTAAAGATTTTGAAAACGTTCCAAATCGGGATCTTTTCCAAAAAAATCAAAGTCAGGAAACGTGACTTTTGTTGGTGTTTCCTTATGAATTAGACATCGCTGATTACGATGCTTTTAGTTTCGCGGCGATCCGACGAGAATTAAGAGAGATACGGGCAGTTAAAGATTTTGAAAACGTTCCAAATCGGGATCTTTTCCAAAAAAATCAAAGTCAGGAAACGTGACTTTTGTTGGTGTTTCCTTATGAATTAGACATCGCTGATTACGATGCTTTTAGTTTCGCGGCGATCCGACGAGAATTAACCGAGATACGGGCAGTTAAAGATTTTGAAAACGTACCAAATCGGGAACTTTGCCAAAAAAAAATCAAAGTCAGGAAACGTGACTTTTGTTGGTGTTTCCTTATGAATTAGACATCGCTGATTACGATGCTTTTAGTTTCGCGGCGATCCGACGAGAATTAAGAGAGATACGGGCAGTTAAAGATTTTGAAAACGTACCAAATCGGGATCTTTTCCAAAAAAATCAAAGTCAGGAAACGTGACTTTTGTTGGTGTTTCCTTATGAATTAGACATCGCTGATTACGATGCTTTTAGTTTCGCGGCGATCCGACGAGAATTAACCGAGATACGGGCAGTTAAAGATTTTGAAAACGTACCAAATCGGGATCTTTTCCAAAAAAATCAAAGTCAGGAAACGTGACTTTTGTTGGTGTTTCCTTATGAATTAGACATCGCTGATTACGATGCTTTTAGTTTCGCGGCGATCCGACGAGAATTAAGAGAGATACGGGCAGTTAAAGATTTTGAAAACGTTCCAAATCGGGATCTTTTCCAAAAAAATCAAAGTCAGGAAACGTGACTTTTGTTGGTGTTTCCTTATGAATTAGACATCGCTGATTACGATGCTTTTAGTTTCGCGGCGATCCGACGAGAATTAAGAGAGATACGGGCAGTTAAAGATTTTGAAAACGTACCAAATCGGGATCTTTTCCAAAAAAATCAAAGTCAGGAAACGTGACTTTTGTTGGTGTTTCCTTACGAATTAGACATCGCTGATTACGATGCTTCTAGTTTCGCGGTGATCCGACGAGAATTAACCGAGATACGGGCAGTTAAAGATTTTGAAAACGTACCAAATCGGGATCTTTTCCAAAAAAATCAAAGTCAGGAAACGTGACTTTTGTTGGTGTTTCCTTATGAATTAGACATCGCTGATTACGATGCTTTTAGTTTCGCGGCGATCCGACGAGAATTAAGAGAGATACGGGCAGTTAAAGATTTTGAAAACGTACCAAATCGGGATCTTTTCCAAAAAAATCAAAGTCAGGAAACGTGACTTTTGTTGGTGTTTCCTTATGAATTAGACATCGCTGATTACGATGCTTTTAGTTTCGCGGCGATCCGACGAGAATTAACCGAGATACGGGCAGTTAAAGATTTTGAAAACGTACCAAATCGGGATCTTTTCCAAAAAAATCAAAGTCAGGAAACGTGACTTTTGTTGGTGTTTCCTTATGAATTAGACATCGCTGATTACGATGCTTTTAGTTTCGTGGCGATCCGACGAGAATTAAGAGAGATACGGGCAGTTAAAGATTTTGAAAACGTTCCAAATCGGGATCTTTTCCAAAAAAATCAAAGTCAGGAAACGTGACTTTTGTTGGTGTTTCCTTATGAATTAGACATCGCTGATTACGATGCTTTTAGTTTCGCGGCGATCCGACGAGAATTAAGAGAGATACGGGCAGTTAAAGATTTTGAAAACGTTCCAAATCGGGATCTTTTCCAAAAAAATCAAAGTCAGGAAACGTGACTTTTGTTGGTGTTTCCTTATGAATTAGACATCGCTGATTACGATGCTTTTAGTTTCGCGGCGATCCGACGAGAATTAACCGAGATACGGGCAGTTAAAGATTTTGAAAACGTACCAAATCGGGATCTTTTCCAAAAAAATCAAAGTCAGGAAACGTGACTTTTGTTGGTGTTTCCTTATGAATTAGACATCGCTGATTACGATGCTTTTAGTTTCGCGGCGATCCGACGAGAATTAACCGAGATACGGGCAGTTAAAGATTTTGAAAACGTACCAAATCGGGATCTTTTCCAAAAAAATCAAAGTCAGGAAACGTGACTTTTGTTGGTGTTTCCTTATGAATTAGACATCGCTGATTACGATGCTTTTAGTTTCGCGGCGATCCGACGAGAATTAAGAGAGATACGGGCAGTTAAAGATTTTGAAAACGTTCCAAATCGGGATCTTTTCCAAAAAAATCAAAGTCAGGAAACGTGACTTTTGTTGGTGTTTCCTTATGAATTAGACATCGCTGATTACGATGCTTTTAGTTTCGCGGCGATCCGACGAGAATTAACCGAGATACGGGCAGTTAAAGATTTTGAAAACGTACCAAATCGGGATCTTTTCCAAAAAAATCAAAGTCAGGAAACGTGACTTTTGTTGGTGTTTCCTTATGAATTAGACATCGCTGATTACGATGCTTTTAGTTTCGCGGCGATCCGACGAGAATTAACCGAGATACGGGCAGTTAAAGATTTTGAAAACGTACCAAATCGGGATCTTTTCCAAAAAAATCAAAGTCAGGAAACGTGACTTTTGTTGGTGTTTCCTTATGAATTAGACATCGCTGATTACGATGCTTTTAGTTTCGCGGCGATCCGACGAGAATTAAGAGAGATACGGGCAGTTAAAGATTTTGAAAACGTTCCAAATCGGGATCTTTTCCAAAAAAATCAAAGTCAGGAAACGTGACTTTTGTTGGTGTTTCCTTATGAATTAGACATCGCTGATTACGATGCTTTTAGTTTCGCGGCGATCCGACGAGAATTAACCGAGATACGGGCAGTTAAAGATTTTGAAAACGTACCAAATCGGGATCTTTTCCAAAAAAATCAAAGTCAGGAAACGTGACTTTTGTTGGTGTTTCCTTATGAATTAGACATCGCTGATTACGATGCTTTTAGTTTCGCGGCGATCCGACGAGAATTAACCGAGATACGGGCAGTTAAAGATTTTGAAAACGTACCAAATCGGGATCTTTTCCAAAAAAATCAAAGTCAGGAAACGTGACTTTTGTTGGTGTTTCCTTATGAAATAGACATCGCTGATTACGATGCTTTTAGTTTCGCGGCGATCCGACGAGAATTAACCGAGATACGGGCAGTTAAAGATTTTGAAAACGTACCAAATCGGGATCTTTTCCAAAAAAATCAAAGTCAGGAAACGTGACTTTTGTTGGTGTTTCCTTATGAATTAGACATCGCTGATTACGATGCTTTTAGTTTCGCGGCGATCCGACGAGAATTAAGAGAGATACGGGCAGTTAAAGATTTTGAAAACGTCCCAAATCGGGATCTTTTCCAAAAAAATCAAAGTCAGGAAACGTGACTTTTGTTGGTGTTTCCTTATGAATTAGACATCGCTGATTACGATGCTTTTAGTTTCGCGGCGATCCGACGAGAATTAACCGAGATACGGGCAGTTAAAAATTTTGAAAACGTCCCAAATCGGGATCTTTTCCAAAAAAATCAAAGTCAGGAAACGTGACATTTGTTGGTGTTTCCTTATGAATTAGACATCGCTGATTACGATGCTTTTAGTTTCGCGGCGATCCGACGAGAATTAACCGAGATACGGGCAGTTAAAGATTTTGAAAACGTACCAAATCGGGATCTTTTCCAAAAAAATCAAAGTCAGGAAACGTGACTTTTGTTGGTGTTTCCTTATGAATTAGACATCGCTGATTACGATGCTTTTAGTTTCGCGGCGATCCGACGAGAAATAAGAGAGATACGGGCAGTTAAAGATTTTGAAAACGTTCCAAATCGGGATCTTTTCCAAAAAAATCAGTCAGGAAACGTGACTTTTGTTGGTGTTTCCTTATGAATTAGACATCGCTGATTACGATGCTTTTAGTTTCGCGGCGATCCGACGAGAATTAACCGAGATACGGGCAGTTAAAGATTTTGAAAACGTACCAAATCGGAAACTTTTACAAAAAAAATCAAAGTCAGGAAACGTGACTTTTGTTGGTGTTTCCTTATGAATTAGACATCGCTGATTACGATGCTTTTAGTTTCGCGGCGATCCGACGAGAATTAAGAGAGATACGGGCAGTTAAAGATTTTGAAAACGTTCCAAATCGGGATCTTTTCCAAAAAAATCAAAGTCAGGAAACGTGACTTTTGTTGGTGTTTCCTTATGAATTAGACATCGCTGATTACGATGCTTTTAGTTTCGCGGCGATCCGACGAGAATTAAGAGAGATACGGGCAGTTAAAGATTTTGAAAACGTACCAAATCGGGATCTTTTCCAAAAAAATCAAAGTCAGGAAACGTGACTTTTGTTGGTGTTTCCTTATGAATTAGACATCGCTGATTACGATGCTTTTAGTTTCGCGGCGATCCGACGAGAATTAAGAGAGATACGGGCAGTTAAAGATTTTGAAAACGTACCAAATCGGGATCTTTTCCAAAAAAATCAAAGTCAGGAAACGTGACTTTTGTTGGTGTTTCCTTATGAATTAGACATCGCTGATTACGATGCTTTTAGTTTCGCGGCGATCCGACGAGAATTAAGAGAGATACGGGCAGTTAAAGATTTTGAAAACGTACCAAATCGGGATCTTTTCCAAAAAAATCAAAGTCAGGAAACGTGACTTTTGTTGGTGTTTCCTTATGAATTAGACATCGCTGATTACGATGCTTTTAGTTTCGCGGCGATCCGACGAGAATTAAGAGAGATACGGGCAGTTAAAGATTTTGAAAACGTTCCAAATCGGGATCTTTTCCAAAAAAATCAAAGTCAGGAAACGTGACTTTTGTTGGTGTTTCCTTATGAATTAGACATCGCTGATTACGATGCTTTTAGTTTCGCGGCGATCCGACGAGAATTAAGAGAGATACGGGCAGTTAAAGATTTTGAAAACGTACCAAATCGGGATCTTTTCCAAAAAAATCAAAGTCAGGAAACGTGACTTTTGTTGGTGTTTCCTTATGAATTAGACATCGCTGATTACGATGCTTTTAGTTTCGCGGCGATCCGACGAGAATTAACCGAGATACGGGCAGTTAAAGATTTTGAAAACGTACCAAATCGGGATCTTTTCCAAAAAAATCAAAGTCAGGAAACGTGACTTTTGTTGGTGTTTCCTTATGAATTAGACATCGCTGATTACGATGCTTTTAGTTTCGCGGCGATCCGACGAGAATTAAGAGAGATACGGGCAGTTAAAGATTTTGAAAACGTACCAAATCGGGATCTTTTCCAAAAAAATCAAAGTCAGGAAACGTGACTTTTGTTGGTGTTTCCTTATGAATTAGACATCGCTGATTACGATGCTTTTAGTTTCGCGGCGATCCGACGAGAATTAACCGAGATACGGGCAGTTAAAGATTTTGAAAACGTACCAAATCGGGATCTTTTCCAAAAAAATCAAAGTCAGGAAACGTGACTTTTGTTGGTGTTTCCTTATGAATTAGACATCGCTGATTACGATGCTTTTAGTTTCGCGGCGATCCGACGAAAATTAACCGAGATACGGGCAGTTAAAGATTTTGAAAACGTACCAAATCGGGATCTTTTCCAAAAAAATCAAAGTCAGGAAACGTGACTTTTGTTGGTGTTTCCTTATGAATTAGACATCGCTGATTACGATGCTTTTAGTTTCGCGGCGATCCGACGAAAATTAACCGAGATACGGGCAGTTAAAGATTTTGAAAACGTACCAAATCGGGATCTTTTCCAAAAAAATCAAAGTCAGGAAACGTGACTTTTGTTGGTGTTTCCTTATGAATTAGACATCGCTGATTACGATGCTTTTAGTTTCGCGGCGATCCGACGAGAATTAAGAGAGATACGGGCAGTTAAAGATTTTGAAAACGTACCAAATCGGGATCTTTTCCAAAAAAATCAAAGTCAGGAAACGTGACTTTTGTTGGTGTTTCCTTATGAATTAGACATCGCTGATTACGATGCTTTTAGTTTCGCGGCGATCCGACGAGAATTAACCGAGATACGGGCAGTTAAAGATTTTGAAAACGTACCAAATCGGGATCTTTTCCAAAAAAATCAAAGTCAGGAAACGTGACTTTTGTTGGTGTTTCCTTATGAATTAGACATCGCTGATTACGATGCTTTTAGTTTCGCGGCGATCCGACGAGAATTAAGAGAGATACGGGCAGTTAAAGATTTTGAAAACGTTCCAAATCGGGATCTTTTCCAAAAAAATCAAAGTCAGGAAACGTGACTTTTGTTGGTGTTTCCTTATGAATTAGACATCGCTGATTACGATGCTTTTAGTTTCGCGGCGATCCGACGAGAATTAACCGAGATACGGGCAGTTAAAGATTTTGAAAACGTACCAAATCGGGATCTTTTCCAAAAAAATCAAAGTCAGGAAACGTGACTTTTGTTGGTGTTTCCTTATGAATTAGACATCGCTGATTACGATGCTTTTAGTTTCGCGGCGATCCGACGAGAATTAACCGAGATACGGGCAGTTAAAGATTTTGAAAACGTACCAAATCGGGATTTTTTCCAAAAAAATCAAAGTCAGGAAACGTGACTTTTGTTGGTGTTTCCTTATGAATTAGACATCGCTGATTACGATGCTTTTAGTTTCGCGGCGATCCGACGAGAATTAAGAGAGATACGGGCAGTTAAAGATTTTGAAAACGTTCCAAATCGGGATCTTTTCCAAAAAAATCAAAGTCAGGAAACGTGACTTTTGTTGGTGTTTCCTTATGAATTAGACATCGCTGATTACGATGCTTTTAGTTTCGCGGCGATCCGACGAGAATTAAGAGAGATACGGGCAGTTAAAGATTTTGAAAACGTTCCAAATCGGGATCTTTTCCAAAAAAATCAAAGTCAGGAAACGTGACTTTTGTTGGTGTTTCCTTATGAATTAGACATCGCTGATTACGATGCTTTTAGTTTCGCGGCGATCCGACGAGAATTAACCGAGATACGGGCAGTTAAAGATTTTGAAAACGTACCAAATCGGGATCTTTTCCAAAAAAATCAAAGTCAGGAAACGTGACTTTTGTTGGTGTTTCCTTATGAATTAGACATCGCTGATTACGATGCTTTTAGTTTCGCGGCGATCCGACGAGAATTAAGAGAGATACGGGCAGTTAAAGATTTTGAAAACGTTCCAAATCGGGATCTTTTCCAAAAAAATCAAAGTCAGGAAACGTGACTTTTGTTGGTGTTTCCTTATGAATTAGACATCGCTGATTACGATGCTTTTAGTTTCGCGGCGATCCGACGAGAATTAACCGAGATACGGGCAGTTAAAGATTTTGAAAACGTACCAAATCGGGATTTTTTCCAAAAAAATCAAAGTCAGGAAACGTGACTTTTGTTGGTGTTTCCTTATGAATTAGACATCGCTGATTACGATGCTTTTAGTTTCGCGGCGATCCGACGAGAATTAACCGAGATACGGGCAGTTAAAGATTTTGAAAACGTACCAAATCGGGATCTTTTCCAAAAAAATCAAAGTCAGGAAACGTGACTTTTGTTGGTGTTTCCTTATGAACTAGACATCGCTGATTACGATGCTTTTAGTTTCGCGGCGATCCGACGAGAATTAACCGAGATACGGGCAGTTAAAGATTTTGAAAACGTACCAAATCGGGATCTTTTCCAAAAAAATCAAAGTCAGGAAACGTGACTTTTGTTGGTGTTTCCTTATGAATTAGACATCGCTGATTACGATGCTTTTAGTTTCGCGGCGATCCGACGAGAATTAACCGAGATACGGGCAGTTAAAGATTTTGAAAACGTACCAAGAAAACGTACCAAATCGGGATCTTTTCCAAAAAAATGAAAGTCAGGAAACGTGACTTTTGTTGGTGTTTCCTTATGAATTAGACATCGCTGATTACGATGCTTTTAGTTTCGCGGCGATCCGACGAGAATTAACCGAGATACGGGCAGTTAAAGATTTTGAAAACGTACCAAATCGGGATCTTTTCCAAAAAAATCAAAGTCAGGAAACGTGACTTTTGTTGGTGTTTCCTTATGAACTAGACATCGCTGATTACGATGCTTTTAGTTTCGCGGCGATCCGACGAGAATTAACCGAGATACGGGCAGTTAAAGATTTTGAAAACGTTCCAAATCGGGATCTTTTCCAAAAAAATCAAAGTCAGGAAACGTGACTTTTGTTGGTGTTTCCTTATGAATTAGACATCGCTGATTACGATGCTTTTAGTTTCGCGGCGATCCGTTGAGAATTAACCGAGATACGGGCAGTTAAAGATTTTGAAAACGTTCCAAATCGGGATCTTTTCCAAAAAAATCAAAGTCAGGAAACGTGACTTTTGTTGGTGTTTCCTTATGAATTAGACATCGCTGATTACGATGCTTTTAGTTTCGCGGCGATCCGACGAGAATTAACCGAGATACGGGCAGTTAAAGATTTTGAAAACGTACCAAATCGGGATCTTTTCCAAAAAAATCAAAGTCAGGAAACGTGACTTTTGTTGGTGTTTCCTTATGAATTAGACATCGCTGATTACGATGCTTTTAGTTTCGCGGCGATCCGACGAGAATTAACCGAGATACGGGCAGTTAAAGATTTTGAAAACGTACCAAATCGGGATCTTTTCCAAAAAAATCAAAGTCAGGAAACGTGACTTTTGTTGGTGTTTCCTTATGAATTAGACATCGCTGATTACGATGCTTTTAGTTTCGCGGCGATCCGACGAGAATTAACCGAGATACGGGCAGTTAAAGATTTTGAAAACGTACCAAATCGGGATCTTTTCCAAAAAAATCAAAGTCAGGAAACGTGACTTTTGTTGGTGTTTCCTTATGAATTAGACATCGCTGATTACGATGCTTTTAGTTTCGCGGCGATCCGACGAGAATTAACCGAGATACGGGCAGTTAAAGATTTTGAAAACGTACCAAATCGGGATCTTTTCCAAAAAAATCAAAGTCAGGAAACGTGACTTTTGTTGGTGTTTCCTTATGAATTAGACATCGCTGATTACGATGCTTTTAGTTTCGCGGAGATCCGACGAGAATTAACCGAGATACGGGCAGTTAAAGATTTTGAAAACGTACCAAATCGGGATCTTTTCCAAAAAAATCAAAGTCAGGAAACGTGACTTTTGTTGGTGTTTCCTTATGAATTAGACATCGCTGATTACGATGCTTTTAGTTTCGCGGCGATCCGACGAGAATTAACCGAGATACGGGCAGTTAAAGATTTTGAAAACGTACCAAATCGGGATCTTTTCCAAAAAAATCAAAGTCAGGAAACGTGACTTTTGTTGGTGTTTCCTTATGAATTAGACATCGCTGATTACGATGCTTTTAGTTTCGCGGCGATCCGACGAGAATTAAGAGAGATACGGGCAGTTAAAGATTTTGAAAACGTTCCAAATCGGGATCTTTTCCAAAAAAATCAAAGTCAGGAAACGTGACTTTTGTTGGTGTTTCCTTATGAATTAGACATCGCTGATTACGATGCTTTTAGTTTCGCGGCGATCCGACGAGAATTAAGAGAGATACGGGCAGTTAAAGATTTTGAAAACGTACCAAATCGGGATCTTTTCCAAAAAAATCAAAGTCAGGAAACGTGACTTTTGTTGGTGTTTCCTTATGAATTAGACATCGCTGATTACGATGCTTTTAGTTTCGCGGCGATCCGACGAGAATTAACCGAGATACGGGCAGTTAAAGATTTTGAAAACGTACCAAATCGGGATCTTTTCCAAAAAAATCAAAGTCAGGAAACGTGACTTTTGTTGGTGTTTCCTTATGAATTAGACATCGCTGATTACGATGCTTTTAGTTTCGCGGCGATCCGACGAGAATTAAGAGAGATACGGGCAGTTAAAGATTTTGAAAACGTTCCAAATCGGGATCTTTTCCAAAAAAATCAAAGTCAGGAAACGTGACTTTTGTTGGTGTTTCCTTATGAATTAGACATCGCTGATTACGATGCTTTCAGTTTCGCGGCGATCCGACGAGAATTAACCGAGATACGGGCAGTTAAAGATTTTGAAAACGTACCAAATCGGGATCTTTTCCAAAAAAATCAAAGTCAGGAAACGTGACTTTTGTTGGTGTTTCCTTATGAATTAGACATCGCTGATTACGATGCTTTTAGTTTCGCGGCGATCCGACGAGAATTAAGAGAGATACGGGCAGTTAAAGATTTTGAAAACGTTCCAAATCGGGATCTTTTCCAAAAAAATCAAAGTCAGGAAACGTGACTTTTGTTGGTGTTTCCTTATGAATTAGACATCGCTGATTACGATGCTTTTAGTTTCGCGGCGATCCGACGAGAATTAAGAGAGATACGGGCAGTTAAAGATTTTGAAAACGTACCAAATCGGGATCTTTTCCAAAAAAATCAAAGTCAGGAAACGTGACTTTTGTTGGTGTTTCCTTATGAATTAGACATCGCTGATTACGATGCTTTTAGTTTCGCGGCGATCCGACGAGAATTAAGAGAGATACGGGCAGTTAAAGATTTTGAAAACGTTCCAAATCGGGATCTTTTCCAAAAAAATCAAAGTCAGGAAACGTGACTTTTGTTGGTGTTTCCTTATGAATTAGACATCGCTGATTACGATGCTTTTAGTTTCGCGGCGATCCGACGAGAATTAACCGAGATACGGGCAGTTAAAGATTTTGAAAACGTACCAAATCGGGATCTTTTCCAAAAAAATCAAAGTCAGGAAACGTGACTTTTGTTGGTGTTTCCCTATGAATTAGACATCGCTGATTACGATGCTTTTAGTTTCGCGGCGATCCGACGAGAATTAACCGAGATACGGGCAGTTAAAGATTTTGAAAACGTACCAAATCGGGATTTTTTCCAAAAAAATCAAAGTCAGGAAACGTGACTTTTGTTGGTGTTTCCTTATGAATTAGACATCGCTGATTACGATGCTTTTAGTTTCGCGGCGATCCGACGAGAATTAACCGAGATACGGGCAGTTAAAGATTTTGAAAACGTACCAAATCGGGATCTTTTCCAAAAAAATCAAAGTCAGGAAACGTGACTTTTGTTGGTGTTTCCTTATGAACTAGACATCGCTGATTACGATGCTTTTAGTTTCGCGGCGATCCGACGAGAATTAACCGAGATACGGGCAGTTAAAGATTTTGAAAACGTACCAAATCGGGATCTTTTCCAAAAAAATCAAAGTCAGGAAACGTGACTTTTGTTGGTGTTTCCTTATGAATTAGACATCGCTGATTACGATGCTTTTAGTTTCGCGGCGATCCGACGAGAATTAACCGAGATACGGGCAGTTAAAGATTTTGAAAACGTACCAAATCGGGATCTTTTCCAAAAAAATGAAAGTCAGGAAACGTGACTTTTGTTGGTGTTTCCTTATGAATTAGACATCGCTGATTACGATGCTTTTAGTTTCGCGGCGATCCGACGAGAATTAACCGAGATACGGGCAGTTAAAGATTTTGAAAACGTACCAAATCGGGATCTTTTCCAAAAAAATCAAAGTCAGGAAACGTGACTTTTGTTGGTGTTTCCTTATGAATTAGACATCGCTGATTACGATGCTTTTAGTTTCGCGGCGATCCGACGAGAATTAACCGAGATACGGGCAGTTAAAGATTTTGAAAACGTACCAAATCGGGATCTTTTCCAAAAAAATCAAAGTCAGGAAACGTGACTTTTGTTGGTGTTTCCTTATGAATTAGACATCGCTGATTACGATGCTTTTAGTTTCGCGGCGATCCGACGAGAATTAACCGAGATACGGGCAGTTAAAGATTTTGAAAACGTACCAAATCGGGATCTTTTCCAAAAAAATCAAAGTCAGGAAACGTGACTTTTGTTGGTGTTTCCTTATGAATTAGACATCGCTGATTACGATGCTTTTAGTTTCGCGGCGATCCGACGAGAATTAACCGAGATACGGGCAGTTAAAAATTTTGAAAACGTACCAAATCGGGATCTTTTCCAAAAAAATCAAAGTCAGGAAACGTGACTTTTGTTGGTGTTTCCTTATGAATTAGACATCGCTGATTACGATGCTTTTAGTTTCGCGGCGATCCGTTGAGAATTAACCGAGATACGGGCAGTTAAAGATTTTGAAAACGTTCCAAATCGGGATCTTTTCCAAAAAAATCAAAGTCAGGAAACGTGACTTTTGTTGGTGTTTCCTTATGAATTAGACATCGCTGATTACGATGCTTTTAGTTTCGCGGCGATCCGACGAGAATTAACCGAGATACGGGCAGTTAAAGATTTTGAAAACGTACCAAATCGGGATCTTTTCCAAAAAAATCAAAGTCAGGAAACGTGACTTTTGTTGGTGTTTCCTTATGAATTAGACATCGCTGATTACGATGCTTTTAGTTTCGCGGCGATCCGACGAGAATTAACCGAGATACGGGCAGTTAAAGATTTTGAAAACGTACCAAATCGGGATCTTTTCCAAAAAAATCAAAGTCAGGAAACGTGACTTTTGTTGGTGTTTCCTTATGAATTAGACATCGCTGATTACGATGCTTTTAGTTTCGCGGCGATCCGACGAGAATTAACCGAGATACGGGCAGTTAAAGATTTTGAAAACGTACCAAATCGGGATCTTTTCCAAAAAAATCAAAGTCAGGAAACGTGACTTTTGTTGGTGTTTCCTTATGAATTAGACATCGCTGATTACGATGCTTTTAGTTTCGCGGCGATCCGACGAGAATTAACCGAGATACGGGCAGTTAAAGATTTTGAAAACGTACCAAATCGGGATCTTTTCCAAAAAAATCAAAGTCAGGAAACGTGACTTTTGTTGGTGTTTCCTTATGAATTAGACATCGCTGATTACGATGCTTTTAGTTTCGCGGCGATCCGACGAGAATTAACCGAGATACGGGCAGTTAAAGATTTTGAAAACGTACCAAATCGGGATCTTTTCCAAAAAAATCAAAGTCAGGAAACGTGACTTTTGTTGGTGTTTCCTTATGAATTAGACATCGCTGATTACGATGCTTTTAGTTTCGCGGCGATCCGACGAGAATTAACCGAGATACGGGCAGTTAAAGATTTTGAAAACGTACCAAATCGGGATCTTTTCCAAAAAAATCAAAGTCAGGAAACGTGACTTTTGTTGGTGTTTCCTTATGAATTAGACATCGCTGATTACGATGCTTTTAGTTTCGCGGCGATCCGACGAGAATTAACCGAGATACGGGCAGTTAAAGATTTTGAAAACGTACCAAATCGGGATCTTTTCCAAAAAAATCAAAGTCAGGAAACGTGACTTTTGTTGGTGTTTCCTTATGAATTAGACATCGCTGATTACGATGCTTTTAGTTTCGCGGCGATCCGACGAAAATTAACCGAGATACGGGCAGTTAAAGATTTTGAAAACGTACCAAATCGGGATCTTTTCCAAAAAAATCAAAGTCAGGAAACGTGACTTTTGTTGGTGTTTCCTTATGAATTAGACATCGCTGATTACGATGCTTTTAGTTTCGCGGCGATCCGACGAGAATTAACCGAGATACGGGCAGTTAAGGATTTTGAAAACGTACCAAATCGGGATCTTTTCCAAAAAAATCAAAGTCAGGAAACGTGACTTTTGTTGGTGTTTCCTTATGAATTAGACATCGCTGATTACGATGCTTTTAGTTTCGCGGCGATCCGTTGAGAATTAACCGAGATACGGGCAGTTAAAGATTTTGAAAACGTTCCAAATCGGGATCTTTTCCAAAAAAATCAAAGTCAGGAAACGTGACTTTTGTTGGTGTTTCCTTATGAATTAGACATCGCTGATTACGATGCTTTTAGTTTCGCGGCGATCCGGCGAGAATTAACCGAGATACGGGCAGTTAAAGATTTTGAAAACGTACCAAATCGGGATCTTTTCCAAAAAAATCAAAGTCAGGAAACGTGACTTTTGTTGGTGTTTCCTTATGAAATAGACATCGCTGATTACGATGCTTTTAGTTTCGCGGCGATCCGACGAGAATTAACCGAGATACGGGCAGTTAAAGATTTTGAAAACGTACCAAATCGGGATCTTTTCCAAAAAAATCAAAGTCAGGAAACGTGACTTTTGTTGGTGTTTCCTTATGAAATAGACATCGCTGATTACGATGCTTTTAGTTTCGCGGCGATCCGACGAGAATTAACCGAGATACGGGCAGTTAAAGATTTTGAAAACGTACCAAATCGGGATCTTTTCCAAAAAAATCAAAGTCAGGAAACGTGACTTTTGTTGGTGTTTCCTTATGAAATAGACATCGCTGATTACGATGCTTTTAGTTTCGCGGCGATCCGACGAGAATTAACCGAGATACGGGCAGTTAAAGATTTTGAAAACGTACCAAATCGGGATCTTTTCCAAAAAAATCAAAGTCAGGAAACGTGACTTTTGTTGGTGTTTCCTTATGAATTAGACATCGCTGATTACGATGCTTTTAGTTTCGCGGCGATCCGACGAGAATTAACCGAGATACGGGCAGTTAAAGATTTTGAAAACGTACCAAATCGGGATCTTTTCCAAAAAAATCAAAGTCAGGAAACGTGACTTTTGTTGGTGTTTCCTTATGAAATAGACATCGCTGATTACGATGCTTTTAGTTTCGCGGCGATCCGACGAGAATTAACCGAGATACGGGCAGTTAAAGATTTTGAAAACGTACCAAATCGGGATCTTTTCCAAAAAAATCAAAGTCAGGAAACGTGACTTTTGTTGGTGTTTCCTTATGAATTAGACATCGCTGATTACGATGCTTTTAGTTTCGCGGCGATCCGACGAGAATTAACCGAGATACGGGCAGTTAAAGATTTTGAAAACGTACCAAATCGGGATCTTTTCCAAAAAAATCAAAGTCAGGAAACGTGACTTTTGTTGGTGTTTCCTTATGAAATAGACATCGCTGATTACGATGCTTTTAGTTTCGCGGCGATCCGACGAGAATTAACCGAGATACGGGCAGTTAAAGATTTTGAAAACGTACCAAATCGGGATCTTTTCCAAAAAAATCAAAGTCAGGAAACGTGACTTTTGTTGGTGTTTCCTTATGAAATAGACATCGCTGATTACGATGCTTTTAGTTTCGCGGCGATCCGACGAGAATTAACCGAGATACGGGCAGTTAAAGATTTTGAAAACGTACCAAATCGGGATCTTTTCCAAAAAAATCAAAGTCAGGAAACGTGACTTTTGTTGGTGTTTCCTTATGAAATAGACATCGCTGATTACGATGCTTTTAGTTTCGCGGCGATCCGACGAGAATTAACCGAGATACGGGCAGTTAAAGATTTTGAAAACGTACCAAATCGGGATCTTTTCCAAAAAAATCAAAGTCAGGAAACGTGACTTTTGTTGGTGTTTCCTTATGAAATAGACATCGCTGATTACGATGCTTTTAGTTTCGCGGCGATCCGACGAGAATTAACCGAGATACGGGCAGTTAAAGATTTTGAAAACGTACCAAATCGGGATCTTTTCCAAAAAAATCAAAGTCAGGAAACGTGACTTTTGTTGGTGTTTCCTTATGAATTAGACATCGCTGATTACGATGCTTTTAGTTTCGCGGCGATCCGACGAGAATTAACCGAGATACGGGCAGTTAAAGATTTTGAAAACGTACCAAATCGGGATCTTTTCCAAAAAAATCAAAGTCAGGAAACGTGACTTTTGTTGGTGTTTCCTTATGAATTAGACATCGCTGATTACGATGCTTTTAGTTTCGCGGCGATCCGACGAAAATTAACCGAGATACGGGCAGTTAAAGATTTTGAAAACGTACCAAATCGGGATCTTTTCCAAAAAAATCAAAGTCAGGAAACGTGACTTTTGTTGGTGTTTCCTTATGAATTAGACATCGCTGATTACGATGCTTTTAGTTTCGCGGCGATCCGACGAGAATTAACCGAGATACGGGCAGTTAAAGATTTTGAAAACGTACCAAATCGGGATCTTTTCCAAAAAAATCAAAGTCAGGAAACGTGACTTTTGTTGGTGTTTCCTTATGAATTAGACATCGCTGATTACGATGCTTTTAGTTTCGCGGCGATCCGACGAGAATTAACCGAGATACGGGCAGTTAAAAATTTTGAAAACGTACCAAATCGGGATCTTTTCCAAAAAAATCAAAGTCAGGAAACGTGACTTTTGTTGGTGTTTCCTTATGAATTAGACATCGCTGATTACGATGCTTTTAGTTTCGCGGCGATCCGTTGAGAATTAACCGAGATACGGGCAGTTAAAGATTTTGAAAACGTTCCAAATCGGGATCTTTTCCAAAAAAATCAAAGTCAGGAAACGTGACTTTTGTTGGTGTTTCCTTATGAATTAGACATCGCTGATTACGATGCTTTTAGTTTCGCGGCGATCCGACGAGAATTAACCGAGATACGGGCAGTTAAAGATTTTGAAAACGTACCAAATCGGGATCTTTTCCAAAAAAATCAAAGTCAGGAAACGTGACTTTTGTTGGCGTTTCCTTATGAATTAGACATCGCTGATTACGATGCTTTTAGTTTCGCGGCGATCCGACGAGAATTAACCGAGATACGGGCAGTTAAAGATTTTGAAAACGTACCAAATCGGGATCTTTTCCAAAAAAATCAAAGTCAGGAAACGTGACTTTTGTTGGTGTTTCCTTATGAATTAGACATCGCTGATTACGATGCTTTTAGTTTCGCGGCGATCCGACGAGAATTAACCGAGATACGGGCAGTTAAAGATTTTGAAAACGTACCAAATCGGGATCTTTTCCAAAAAAATCAAAGTCAGGAAACGTGACTTTTGTTGGTGTTTCCTTATGAATTAGACATCGCTGATTACGATGCTTTTAGTTTCGCGGCGATCCGACGAGAATTAACCGAGATACGGGCAGTTAAAGATTTTGAAAACGTACCAAATCGGGATCTTTTCCAAAAAAATCAAAGTCAGGAAACGTGACTTTTGTTGGTGTTTCCTTATGAATTAGACATCGCTGATTACGATGCTTTTAGTTTCGCGGCGATCCGACGAGAATTAACCGAGATACGGGCAGTTAAAGATTTTGAAAACGTCCCAAATCGGGATCTTTTCCAAAAAAATCAAAGTCAGGAAACGTGACTTTTGTTGGTGTTTCCTTATGAATTAGACATCGCTGATTACGATGCTTTTAGTTTCGCGGCGATCCGACGACAATTAACCGAGATACGGGCAGTTAAAGATTTTGAAAACGTACCAAATCGGGATCTTTTCCAAAAAAATCAAAGTCAGGAAACGTGACTTTTGTTGGTGTTTCCTTATGAATTAGACATCGCTGATTACGATGCTTTTAGTTTCGCGGCGATCCGACGACAATTAACCGAGATACGGGCAGTTAAAGATTTTGAAAACGTACCAAATCGGGATCTTTTCCAAAAAAATCAAAGTCAGGAAACGTGACTTTTGTTGGTGTTTCCTTATGAATTAGACATCGCTGATTACGATGCTTTTAGTTTCGCGGCGATCCGACGACAATTAACCGAGATACGGGCAGTTAAATATTTTGAAAACGTATCAAATCGGGAACTTTGCCAAAAAAAATCAAAGTCAGGGAACGTGACTTTTGTTGGTGTTTCCTTATGAATTAGACATCGCTGATTACGATGCTTCTAGTTTCGCGGCGATCCGACGAGAATTAACCGAGATACGGGCAGTTAAAGATTTTGAAAACGTATCAAATCGGGAACTTTGCCAAAAAAAATCAAAGTCAGGGAACGTGACTTTTGTTGGTGTTTCCTTATGAATTAGACATCGCTGATTACGATGCTTCTAGTTTCGCGGCGATCCGACGAGAATTAACCGAGATACGGGCAGTTAAAGATTTTGAAAACGTATCAAATCGGGAACTTTTACAAAAAAAATCAAAGTCAGGAAACGTGACTTTTGTTGGTGTTTCCTTATGAATTAGACATCGCTGATTACGATGCTTTTAGTTTCGCGGCGATCCGACGAGAATTAACCGAGATACGGGCAGTTAAAGACTTTGAAAACGTACCAAATCGGGAACATTTCCAAAAAAATCAATGTCAGGAAACGTGACTTTTGTTAGTGTTTCCTTATGAATTAGACGTCGCTGATTACGATGCTTTTAGTTTCATCGCGCTACGACGAGTATTTACAGAGATAAAGGCGATAAAAGATTTTGGAAAACTTCCACGGCACCCCCCTGTGAACTTTTTCAAAAAAACGAAGGTCAAAAAACATTTAATATGTTGGTATATCTTTATAGATTATTTACAGATTTTGAAGAAGTTTCCTTTGAACTTATTCGAAAAGTATCCTGTTGGAATTGAAGAAAATAGACGTTTTTCTAGGATATTAAATCACGAAAAATGCTCTAAATTGAATATAGGACATTTATGTAAGTTTCAAATTGTTTTACACTCCGAAGGTCATAGAAGAATGGCGTAGATTTTCCTTGAATCAAATAGACCTCAAATAGGCAATATGATTTTTTCTCATAATATTAAACAACACCAATTTTGAGTCATGCTAAAGAAAAACCTTAGAAGTTTCTTTAGAATTTTAGAAGGCCGTACTCTTTAACATTATGTCGATAGTGAATATGAAAATTACAAACTTACCAATTTAAATTCTGGCCATTTCGAAGTTAAGAACGTTCTGTGCGTAACTTTCGACCTTCAGTAGACAGGAAGGATTAATTCAGATCTGCTGCTGGTACCTCCAACATCGATACGTGCCACCATAGGAAATGGAGATGGTTCAGAAAGGTCCCAATCGGTTTCCTAGAAAATAAAAAACATTAGAAAGAATCTAATATAAATATTCCAGTCGTTTTGCTAGAGTATCAAATTAGGTTTTTTTAACCGTGTTCTCAAAAATGTAAGAAACTAGAAGAAAGTATCATAACAAAGAAAAGCTTTAGAGGTCACTATAGATTTGATTTTAGAAAATTTTTTTTGGGAAACTTTGGAAGCAGTTTTAGTTTTAACTTTAAACGTTAAAGAGTGTCAAGAATTAAGAGGGAAAAGGTTTTACTAAACTTTCAAATGGTTTCATTAAAATTTTATTATAGAATCTTCATCTAGAATTTAAAATTCGAAATTTGCTTGAAATCCAATTATTTAAATTGTTTCACTTTATAGGAAGAGCGGAAAACATTATAATTTGCTAAATGGGGCAAATAAGTTTTAGAAACTTTCTTATTATAATTTCTAACAGCAAAAAGATTGCAGTGTTCAAAAACTTTACAGCTTTCTTTGGAAATTTCATAATATAGAATGGGTTTAGTACTAAATTCAAAAGGGTTTATTGAAATTTTAAACGTATTACTTTTAATATTAAATATCCAGAAGACAGACTTCAAAATATTCATCACACAAAATTGACACTAAAGGAAGTTTGTGGAAATTACTACAACTAACTTTATTTTGATTTTAAACATTCGCTTATTTAGTTTCGATAGAAAAAATCTAAGATTAAACTTTCATGTGTTTTAAATTACTGAAAGGGTCTTAACATCTACGTAATATAAAAGTACAATAGAAGGATGCATATTGTTTCACTCTTCGAGGAGTACAGAAATTGAATCAAGAAAGTTTCTGTGCTGGTTGTAATCTTTAACGATTAAAAGTTTAGAATATTGAGAAGGCGAAATATGTTTAAAACGAAAATCAAAATATGAAATTGTCGTCGAAATTGTCGTCGAAATTGTTTCACTTCTAATTTTGTCTAAATGACAGAAAATTTCTAGAATTGAGAAAAGATTTCATAGGCCCTTTTGAAACCTTCAATATCCAAGATTTCGTTATTTCAGTTAGAAAGTAAAGTTAAGTTTTGTATACATGTTTTAATCAGCTTAATTTGATAAAGGTTGATTTAGTTAGGTGCGTAAAATAAGAGCGTGTTATAAATGAATGAAAGATACTAGCCTGAAATGGTGACTGGGTTTGTCTTTTTGCCAAGATCCTTGGGCGCCTTGCCTTGCAGTTAATATGGGTGTGGTTTGTGCCTGAAAAACTAAGTAAAACATGTATTAAAATCATGGAAGGTAGACAGATGGTTAAATAGGGTGTTTTAAAATAATTCAAAAAGTCTAACCGTTGAATTATTGAGATAAACGCTCTGGGCTTCGCTTTGAGCCCTTCTTCGGAGTTGCGCGTGCTGACGCTGCCATGATTTATCGTAGGAAGCTTGAAAAGATTTTAATAAATGTACTAACATATAATCACCAAACAGATGATAAAATTAAAAGTGTGATTCAAAAATACTAACTTTTTGGCTGCTTTTCTGCCCTTCTACGAAGATATCACTGTCGTTCCTGAAAGCTTACCTGAAAAATTAAAAATCAATAGCCTTACACAAGAGTAAAAAAGATTTTGATAAAAACTAACCTTATAAACGGCTGCTACCCTCTTATATCTCAACTCTTATCTGAAGTTCTGTGCCATTGCCCACGAGAATACTCAGTATTCTCATAAAGAAAAGTGTAGTAGAAAGTGTAAAAACGATAGGTTATAAGAAACACATTCAAAACTTTGGGAAAAGTTTAAACAATTTGCATACCATTTGACAATGACACGTCGGCACGATGACAACGCCACCTATCCTTGCCCTGCTACGGTACTGCCACTGAGAACACTAATCACAATCACTATCTGAAACAATAAATGAAAACAAAAATAATAAAAATCATTGAATTATGTGAAGAATAATTAAAACAAAAACACCCTTGCAGTGCGTTCATTTCAAAAGTTATCAATACCACGATTGAAAAAAATATGAACGCTAAAAACTAGGAAACAATCCAAATAAACTAGGCCAGCAAAATATACATCTATAGTAGTGTCGCCGAAAAATTATTAAAATCATAAATTCAAAATGTACCGATAAAGTCGCTACGAAAATTATTATGGACGCGTACCTACGAAAAACCGACTCATTCTGTATACCGACGACACGGCCTTTCCAAAAATTCGAGAAATTTTGAAGAAAACTCTAAAACAAATCCACCGATAATTAAAACCGACCCGTTTTCTTACGAGGTAAACGCACAAATGAAATTTTTAACAGCGAATATTCGGATGTGCGAAGGAAGGCTTCAGTCGAACGCAAGGGCAAAAAACTGCTAAAAAAACGCGACAAAAAACTGCACTCGGTAGTTACTCGACTGATAAGGAAGAAAATAGACGACGACAAAAATAACGCCTAAGTAAAATATTCTTACGGATTTGGAGGAAAGACAACGTTGTCGCTTCCTTCAGCGGAGGATTAATTAAATCTAAAGGCATTTACTTATGGATACATATTTAAATGACGCGGGAATTGAGATTGAATGAATGAAATCAAATAATTTAAGAATTGTAATTACTTAAATGTACAATTCCATTAGAAAAAGTAATCGCCTTCACGTGAGTTTTCATTTCAAATTGTTCTAAAATCACAACATACTTATTAACGCGAAAAAACTCCAAATGATTACGACAATGATTAACTTATTCAAACAATTATGAATACCGTATTCAAATAAACTCACCGAAGAACTGCAATAAAATCACGTCGGCTCGAAAAACATTGAAATACGGGTCCCGGGCACTTATTTTTCAAAAAATTCCCGAAAGAACGGGGATACTACCAATAAGACGGCGACCGTAATTAAAATTCAATTATCTCGCACGAGGTAAACTTCACAACCAAAACTTCTAATCACGGAACATTTCGGTCGACCGTCTGAGGGTGATTACTCATATGCAAGGGAAAAATTCCATAAAAAAACCGTACACGTCGCTACGATAACGAAAATTACGTTTTAACTAACATTTTAACTTTTTCAAAAAAATTAAAGTCAAGAAACAGAACTATGATTGGTCTATCCGTATAGATAAGAAGTCGCTAATTCCAACGCGCTCAGTCTCATGGCGATAGAACGAGAGTTACAGAGGTACAGGCGATTAAAGATTTCGAAAAAGTTCCAATACTCTCCCCTTTGAACTTTTTCAAAAAAATCAAAGTCTAGAAACGTGACTTCTGCTGTTCTATCCATATAAAATAGAGAAGTCGCTGATTACAACGCGCCTAGTTTCGTGGCGATCGGACCGTTTATTTTAATAACAATTACATTATGGCACCAATTATAAGTGTTCCATCTCAGAAAATTCTCATTAGAGTTTTGAATTGATTTAATGGGCGAAGAGCTTGTAGATTTTTCCATTAACCGATACTATTGAATTTGTTGAAATTATATAATCATTTAATTAAACTACAGCCATCTCCGTAACAACCTTAGCTATTAATCATACTTTGAGTGCCACATCTCAACCAATTCTTGACTAATTTTTGAACTATTTGGAAAGTTTTTACGTCTCTCTATTTATTTTACAAATTATATATTATTTAAATAATTATTTTATGACATCAAAACCGAAAGAAATGCATGCCACACCAAAAACCCTATCAATTAGTCATATAATAATAAATGTTATATCTGAGACGACTCTTAATAGAGCATTGAATTGTTTTAAAGTCTATTAATCGTTCATTTATTTTTGGAATTTAATTATTTTGTGACACAATTGCACATGACAAATAGCCCGAAAAATCAACTTTTCCCGAGAGAGAGAGAGAAAAAGAGAGCAAATGTCAAATATCACGAAAACCTACACCTGAAATCTATTCAACGATCATATTTGTGTCATACCTCGAACGATCTTAATCAGATTTTGGAACTGTTTTAATGTGTAAATAGTTTATACATTTCTCAACTCGCCGATGTTAATTACTTTTTTGGAATTTGATTACGTAATAAAGCTACAGTCCGAAGAGGGACGTGCCAAGTCAAATCTCATTAAAATCGTAGCAATTAATATTTTAAGTATTACCTTTCGGACGATTCTAAATTCATTCTTGAATTGCTTCTGATGTGAATTATTTTATACAAGTTATTCAAGTACTCAAAATATAATCGAGAGAGGCGAGCCATGTCAAATATCATCAAATAATTAGCCATTAGTCATTTTTAATGGCATATCCTGTACGTTATTCAATCACAAGGTGTTGATTACTTTTTAAAAACTAGAGGCACTTTTTCATTAAACTAGAGCAGGAAGAGGCACGCCCCTGTCACTTCCTATCAAGTAATTAGATATTACTCACTATTGAAATGTTGTATTTTAACCGGTTTTAATCGAATTTTGACTTATTTCAAACTGCGTTAATTATTTTTTAAAAAGCAATTACTTTGCATAAGATGGGAGAAACGCGCCAGACCTACAACCTCAGATTTAATTATTTTATGCCACTTTTGACAAATTTAAAATCAAACTGTAAAGCACTAACAAAAAAGAAATCATGGCCAGTTTTATTATTCGAAAAGTCATAAACCTATAAAGCTCATTTTTCCTTTGTAACTTAATGGATCAGTGACCAAATAACTCGGCGTTTTTACCCACTGATTATCGACTGGCCAAGTGTAAATACCGTTATGATGGACGTCGAATAAATGATCAAAAAAAAAGTTCTACACCGACATGCGTCATAAACCTCGAACAAAGCACGTGTGAAAGTGTAATTTTTTTAATGAGCGTGTAAACAGAACGAGACGCGTACATTTTATATGGGAGGGGGTAATTATCAACACAAAAAAAAGCAGTAAGTACCATCGACGCGACATATTATATACTTTGGTGGTTTCAATTGTACTTTACGGTCGAGGTGGATATGTGGGTCACACGAGGCGCATATTACGTAGATTTGATGGGCGATAAAAAGTCAAGGAGATGTTAAATTAAATTAAATGGTCCTCGGGGAATATATGTGAGAACACCTGGACTTTGTTCAAGGACGAGATATCAATGAAAAGTACTTACTTCATTGTCCAATCAAAAAAACGGTTTTAGGAACACAACTTTGTTGTTCCAGAATATTTCTTCCTGAAAATTATAAAATAAATAATCCATAGAGCAGTGCGTAAGTCTATACAGTGCGAGCCTTAACTTGGAATAAAAGCGGCAAATCAAAGGCAGTTTATTTATAGCAAATATGCTCGTAAAGGTCGATTAGTATTTTGAATTGCGCTCTTTTTGATGCAAGAAAGTGTTATACAGCCTGTACCAAATTTGGGATATGACGGGATATTTTGTGTTCTTGTCCTATCTCCGTAGCCAATCATCATCAAATTTCAATCTTGTGAGTTTTAGTTAAGTAGGGTATTTTGTTTGATTTTTCAACAAACTTTGTTTCTTACAAAACGGCAAACTAATAAATATCCTCGCTCAATACGATCGCTCCTCACTTTCTTATTTCACTTTTTTGTTTGACATTATTATCATCAACCCAGTTTGATAAAAAATGATTACAATTTTTTTTAAACTGCCTGAATGATTTCACACGAGTCCAATCAGATTCCTTCTTTTTTCGAATTAGTATATGTTTGTTAAATATCTTTTAAACAAGGATTAAAAATTTCATATATGGTACGCATGTGTAACTTAATATGTATAATATTAATACTTTAAGAGTAGCCATAAAAAATATTATTGTCATTTAAAAAAATTGTTGATGACGTCATATCTCAAATTTGGTACACGATGTATAACATTTTGTCATGCCAAAAAGAGCGCAATTCAAAATACTAATCGACCTGTCCGAGCATATTTCTAACAAAAAACTTGTCTTTGATTTACTGAGTTTACATATTCCAAGTTAGAGACTCGCACTGTATATTTGAAATGTATGCTCCTTAAATTTTCAATTCACATTAGGCTAACTGTATTACTATTTATCACATTTTTGTGTTTAATAAGTAAGTAAGGTAGGTACAATAATTTTTCAAAAAAAATCCGTCGATTTTGATGAAATTCTGAACATTTACCATCGCTCACTACGTATGTTTTAAAAAAGATCCCAGGGGCTTCTTAAGTGACGGTAATACGTATAATTTAATATATTTCTATAGTTTTCCTTCTGAAGGTACATCAAAGTTTAGTTCTTATAACAACAAATTACACTATTTGAAAACGAAGGAGCCACCAAAATAACGGGAACAATAAATATGCATATGTATGAAAAATCACGACCAAAATAGTCTCACAGTGCCATCTATTAGTAAAACGTTCATTTGACCGACCTGTGTTACATTTTCTCTATAGAGTTTCGTTAGAAAATACACATTGTTGAAAACAAGTTGGAAGGAAATAGTTTCCTGCAAAAGAAAAATTTTCAGCAACAAAAGATTTTTTCTGTGTGTAACGAAAACCTAACAAATTGCAAAATATCCTCTATGATGCTCGAGTGGAAATGCAAATCCCGCGAAAATGTTTTGAAGTTTCCTGTACACGAAAATTTTCCAAAAGCACACGATATTTTTTTTGTAGAACACAAAAATCTAGTAATTATAAGATGGACTGTGAAGATATGCTTTATTTAAAGTATATCTGGCTGTTGATGTTATATTTATTAAAAACTTAATTAAAAGACAACTTCTGTTTGGAAAAATTCACATTTTTGAAAAAAATTCATAAACCTAGTGGTATTAGGTGTCGTATGGCAATTTTTACTTCGTTAGATCTGAAAAAATGTGTAAAAAGTAAGTAACTCAACACGTGCGGTCATGAAAAGCTCTAAAAAAGTCTTCATTGTTGATTAAACAATTTTTTCTTCCTAACGTTTCATCTAACAGAGGAGAACCAACAGGAAATTGTTAATAACAAGTGTTCCATATTTTATGGCAGTTAAATTACATATTATCTCTTGTATGAATTATATATTCCCTAATAGCTCGTAGTATGTATTATTATCTGGTAGTATAAGTGAAGCAGTAAAATTACTGTATGATCAATTTTCCAAAGGTCCTTAATTTTTAAGTGTAATTGGACTGGCCTCATATTGTTAATATTGGATGGGCCATGAGAAAATGGAAAATATATCAGATCAGTCAAAACAAATATACTAATAGAATTGATAAAAACAAAATTAAAGCAATTTAAACGATTCGTTCTGTTATCATTGTTTTATTTCAATATTATTTCAAAAAAAAAATTATGAGCACTGGACATGAATAGAGTATGTTAACCATGGGAATGTGAAATAAAATGCTTTTTTTTTGGGAAAGTTCAAACACCTCCCCACTTAATTTTTCCAAAATTTTCAACCCCTGTATCTCACGAAATCCTCGTGCGATTTAAAATTTTCCAAGAGGTAGAAATAAATATTTAACATGAGTGTTTTAAATTTGTAATAAAACATTTCCTTCGCTCTTTTTGCAGTCTTGGGATAGACATATTCAGGATTTGGAGTGTTTAAAATGTTTTTCAGTTCGTTTCAGAAATTATTTACAAGTATTTGGAAAAAACTGTGTAAATTTCAAGCATGTAAAACATTGTACTTGTCATAATTGTCCAACTGACCACAACAAATACATACGTCTTTGATAATTTCGAATTTACTTTAAATTATTTTGAAAAGACAGCATTTTATATATGACGAATTTTTCTTTTTGGGTGTAGTTAATCGACGATTACTGTTTCAGCTTTTAATATACAGAGTGGGCCATCGAAAACGCCCCGAAAGGCACAACTGTCAGAATAAGAAGAAAAATGCAATTCTTCCATAATCATTTGAATATTACGTCTAAAGGCAAGCATAGGGGAAGTTTCAAACATGAATTTTTTAAATAAGTTCAAACATCCCTGCCCTCTTTTGAACTTTTCCAAAACCTTCAATACCCTTTATCTCAGGTAATCCTCATCCGATTTTCGCGAAATAAAGTAGGTAATATCGTAATCAGCCACATCTAATCTACAGGGCGTTTGGTAAACATGCGCCAAAAATTTGAAGGGTTATCCCTTGGACTATTCTAAGGATACGTTCTTTGATGATTTTTGAAAAACCGTTTGATTTCGAAGATACTGGGTAAAAAAACTTGGAGACAAAATGAAGCGGTTTTTCAAAAATCATCAAAAAGCAAAATATTCTTAGAGTAGTCCAAGGAATAACACCTAAAATTTTTGCCGTGTGTTTACCAAACACCTTGTATAAAGGCAAGCATACAAAAAGTTTCAAATATGAAGTTTTTAAGAAAAGTTTAAACACCACCCCTTTGAATTTTTCAAAATCTTTATGTATCTAAGGAAATCATCATCTGATTGTGGCGAAATGAAATACTTCGTAATCAGCAATATAAGACAAGGCGTCTTATGGGAAATCAAATTTTTGGAAAGTTCAAAAGGGGGGGGGGCGTTGTTTGACCTTTTCCAAATTCTTCAATCCCCATTTTTTCACGAAATCCTCGCCGCGAAATAAAGTACATCGAAATCAGCGACATCTATAAAGACAAGCCTCCCTTTGTCCGCTATTGATCGTCGCACCCTTCGAGGGCGCACGTTCGCCAAAAACGGTCATTTACATCAGTTCCACCCTTCTTTACATACGAAAACACACGCCGCTCGTGCACGCATCGCGTACGTAGGAAGTGTACCGAGAGAGAGAGAGTACGTGCGTCTCCGCCAAATCGGGGGGACCCTTTGTGGTCGGTAGTCGCCCGTGGTGCGTCTCGGTCTTCAGTCGATAGAAAAGGCCCGGGGGGATCGCGGCCGAGAGAAATTTCTTCTCCTCGCGTGCGTGTGTGTGCGTTCCTGCCTACGAGGAAGAAAGGAGCAGAGAGAGAGAGGCGTGTTCCGGTTCCACGGTTCGCTATGTCAGGTAAACGGCGATTTTTTCTCCCTTCGAACCTCTCACCTGTCCCACGGTAGACGAATCTCTGCGCGGATAGGTTCTCACTCCCAAAGATTATTTTTTGAATACACGTAAAACCATTACTAGTGTCGTGTCTACCAAAGGTTACATTATGTAACTATTTTACTAATGTTAATGTATTTATTTGACGTCCGCTTTTTTTTTTGGAAACCGTTAAATTAAAAATTTTAGCGAAAAATTCATACCCTCATTGCGAAAAATCAAAATTATTTTTAAAAACGTTGCTCTGCAAAGAAACCACAAAGGCAGTTGTATTTTTCATTCACAACTTCATTATCATATACCTCCATTTTCTCACCCAACCAACAATTTTGAAGAAAAAACCAACATTTTCTCACCTAACCAAAAATTTTGCAAAAAACGTCATAACCTTAGTTAGAACTAGAACCCAAAAGCTATTTTGGAAAAATTTTAGTTCAAAAGAAACGCTTGCCGCACTTTGTTTTGAAAATCACTTTGTAACAAATTTTGAAAACAAATTTCAACTGCATGACATATATGGAAATCATCTTTTGAATATCTTGAGATGAATTCAAAACGGGTATACTCATACAGATAACATTCTAGCAATGATTTTTATTAGGCGCATATAATTTTCCATTGACAGTTAGTTGTCAACATGATTTTCTTTATAACACATACTTAGCTTGTGCCTTGTGTCAATACCACCAGGTTGCGCATATGTTTCTAGTTTCAAGTCAGATCTAAGTACTCTTTATAGTTTCATCAACAGCATAAAATTAAAAGATGGCTTTTACTCTAACCATATTTTACTTTGTTTACTACTTCGACTAAAATGATGTACCAACAAGAGCAGACGAGTCTTCTCTAATGACCATCACTTTGGCTTCAGAAGCACTACTTGTTGTGCAATTGTTAGCCAATTTAAGTATGGAAACGATTAATATACGTTATAACCAAATGCATTACACTTACATTGGAGACTCCTCTTTCTCCCAGGGCCTTTTGCTCCTTTGGGAAACTGATAGTTGTCCTTTTGTACTTGTCTGTCGGACTTTTCTGGACGGCCTTAGAAGTCACCAACTAAAAAATTACCATTTTTCAATAGCACAGGAAATAAACGTTAAGAAATGTTTACCATCAATGCCCAATCGTTGGGCTAGTTCAAGCGACGCTCCTTTGTTGATCTTGCAGAACATAAAACAAAGTGGATCCGCGGTCTGCAGCCAAGCAGACTACAGGTCGCTACCACCTATGGTCGTTGCAGTTACGTTCGAATCCGAAGAGATTTTGCATCATTTGTGCGGTGTTGAAATGCCAAAGAACCCCACTTTGGATCAATGGGCAAAGGAGTATACCCAGTATCTCAACAAAAAGGGGGATAATTTATATTGAGGAAGGGTGAGATGATGCATGAATTCTTACAAAATAAAGTGGACAAAAGGGTGTAAGCGGGCTACACAGAGCACAAAAAGGACGATGTGTACAACATGGAACAAAAGAAAGGTTATTGCAATAAAACTACACAACATATTAAAAGCAATTCCATGCAATAAAAATGAATCAGACTACTGCAAATCACGATTGGTCCTAAAACCCGCACTCCTGTACCAAGCACCTAAAATTAAGCCAGCAAAACTGTACCTGCAAATTTACTTGCGTAAACGCAATGTGTAAGTCGACTTTTACCAATTTAAGACAGAAATATTTCTGACTTTCGCCAAACGAAACGGTGAATCTCGACATATACCGTTGAATGTCGACATTTTCAATTTCTGGCTTTGGCAATAACAGTTACAAGACTCCTGATACGATAACATGAAAGGCATGTGTTGGACTGCTGGTGAGTCTAGAATGGGCTAAATGGCACAAAGTGAAAACATATTGGTCTAGTCAGGATAATAATAAAGTGATGGTATTTTCCGATTAATTTGACTATTAAGAGCAAGTAAACACACCAGATACAACATAAACCACAATTTTTGGTTAGCGACCATTCACGTGACCATTCGTGTGGCAGGGATTTTGCCCATATCGAGAAACGTAAAAGGATCGAAAGTTGTCAAGTTCCTAAGGACCTGACTGAATGCTAATAAGTAAATGCAGCAACCTGATATCTTTAATTTTAAAACAGCAACTGATTTATGCGTCAGAACTACAAAAGTAAACATTGCCTAAATGCAAATTGAAAAATCCCAACTAGTCTAGAGGAAGATAATGTTTACTGAACTCAAAACCTGGAAGTAAGGTTCTCAAGGCCTTTTGGGCCAAGTGAATGGTTAGAGAGTAGTTTGTTCCAATCGACCAGTACGTTTACATAGTAAGTACAGCCTTAAAAAACCTCGCAACGCTACTAAAATCTTTCGGAATCAAAAGTGATTCGGTTTACCCTCTTGTAGGGAGGAGGGGCGGCAGCTGCCCCATCCTGCCACTCGCCCGGTACGCCTCCATGGAAAATAAGACGTCGCTAGGCATCAGTCAATCCCTTTATTGCTTAATACACTTACAGTGCATCCGAGGATCCGTTCAGATCCCCCCGACGGGGGCGGAGGTCTCGTCCCCCGAGCTGACGTCCTCGCCGAACTCGATCTCCTCGTCGAAGCCGTCCTCGACGAACGTCACCATCTCGTTGATCTTCACCGACTCGGGGAACTCGCCGTAGGTCTTGAGGTTCCGGGCCTCGTCCGGCGTGTACTTGAAGATGACGTCCGCCTTGGCGTCCTGGTACTCGCGCAGCCCGAGCAGGACGATGTCGCCGTGGTTGATCCACACTTTCTTCCTGAGCTTGCCTCTGATGTGGCACAGCCTCTTGACGCCGTCGAAGCAGGACGCCTCGAGCCTGCCGTTGCCGAGGATCTTCGTCACCTGGGCGTACTCCTGCCCGTCCTCCTTGAAGACGAGCTCGCGCTTCTCCGACTCGTTCTCGTTCTTGCCCCTGCGGCGGTTCTTACCGCCCTTGCCTTTGTTCTTCGGCATCGCGCTAGAAATTCACCCCTGTCACCATTAACGCATTAACGTCCCAATGACAAATACTAAGTAAGTAACCAAATATGCCTCTAAATGGATCGATCTGCAGGACACAAATGTTGTGTAAATGAAGGCGTAGTTTCCGTTTCTCTCTTCAATACTTGTACAAATAAATGTTTCCGTCCTTCGGCCCAAACGACCAGAAATAGTCTCTCGACAGCTTTCAAGTTTACTTTCATTCTCTCTGACAAGAGTATCCACGGGAACAATGGACATGATAGCACAAGATAAATCTAGAATTGTCGTCTCAAGAAGAAACCAACCAGTCGCATGACGAACCTTGCGTTTCACTGAACCGGATTGGTTCGAAATCGGAATTTCTATTGGAACATGTCAATTCCACCGTCGTTTTTCTTTGAAACTCCATCCGGTTGTCGGATAAAACTTTAATATGGCAAATTTTCAATTTGGTGAGGAACTTGGGTCTGAATATCGCAACTGAAAAATGTTCAGAATTTAAAAAATTCATAAATCATTCTCTAAAACTTCCAAAATTAAAAATCCATAGATACAATGAGTCATTATAGGTTTCGAAAAGCTAACACTCTTGTGCGTAGTCACTGATTGTTCCATTAATTGTTTCATGAGAATGTTTATTTGTTATTTTGCTTTACATTACAATTTTCAGCCTTGAGAACTAAAAATTTCTTGCCACATCCGTCAGTTAGCCAGCAATCTTCAATTTTTTTCTTTTTTTTATCCATCATTACAGATTTATGTCAAAGTTGATAACTAGTGATATTTTCTATGATAAATGTACCAAAATTATTTAAAATCTAATAATTATCTGATCACTGGCAATACCTAAATCTTAAACAATCTCCTTTGTGAACACAGCTAGACCCAGGACTTTCTGTATATATTCTTTGAGTATGAGAAACACAATATAAAAGTTCTACAGAAATAAATCGAAGTTCCTACAAATATACGAGGTGTTATTCTCGAAAGAAGTATAGTGAAGTTTTAGAGTGGTGTTCAGAAACGTTCCTTAAGATTTTTCTTAACTTAAATCGTTACTTAAGTCCGATTCCATATTCAGAAACATTCCTTAGGATAAATAAATATTAACTTAAAATAATTCTAAAGTATTTTTAAGAAAAATATGTTTCTTACTTAATAATTCACAAACTCTCATTAGTAAACATTTTCCAAAAAATTTTACAACTGAATTGAATTCAAAAAAATACTGCAAGTCCAGTGTTGATCAAACTTGCCAATTTAATACTTTACTGCTTGTTTATTAGTAATTCAAATAACTTTGCTTTATTCTTTTTCCTGGAAATTATGATTTCGATATGAGTCTGACAAATTTTTATCAAATTTGACGAAAAGATATTCCAGGTAAGCTCAAAATAATTTATGATGAAGAAAAATATGTTGAGGGTAGTTATTTTGTACTTCCATTTATTTCTGTATCCTTCTTTACTCAATTTTGAATTTGAAAACAACGAAGAAGTTCGTACAAAATTTGCTGATTTTTTTTAACTTCAATGAGTTCAAACGGTTCAAACGGAAATGGCAAATTTATGAGAAATCATTAAACGAGGGTTTTCCGCAGCTTATCAAATATTTTTCCTAGAATACCTTCACTTAATAACCCTTAATAGGGCTGCTTAGAGTCCCAGGTAGCATAATTTTATTTGCTGCTTTAAGCCTGTTTACTTAAAACAAATAATTTTTTCATTTAGTTAAAATCAAACTTTTAACTTCTATTCGTAGTTTCTCTATTTGAATATTTTATATTTGAAACTCTATATTAAAAAGGAACAATGATTTAAGCAAAACAAACAAATATTATGGGTACTTTTACATACTGTATGTAGATATACTTATAATACCTTATACAAATTTTCAATGAAGAACCCCCTTAATGTGGACACCTCCCTAATAGAGACAAATAGTTTAATCCCATATGTGTCCGGTTTAAAGAGGTTTAAAGAGTTCACTGAATTTGTTTATTGGATTACACCAATATCATTACTAATTAATATTTGAATTCTAGGGAAAATTTGGACAATCTAGGGGAATTTCATCGGTAGTCTGAGAAATTTAAAAAATAAAGTTGGCAGTACTGACCGAGATTTCTCACTCTGAATTTCATGAAATATATGTTAAAACTCTAATTTTGACGAAGCTCTTTGGTTTATTGAACGTCTGTGAATAATTTAAAAAAACATATTACCTATATTTTAAAAAAGTCGCCATCTATTCATCGTTTTTAAAAATCTTTGGCAACAAAGATTTTAAAAAAATCATCGAAAAGTCTCTAAAACTTCATACTTTGATCCATTAAAACATCCCACGCAACTTCACCAAATTTCAGCTTTACAACTTACAAGGTTGTCATTATAATAAATCTAAATCACTATAAACATAATACTTGTTATTGTCAGATTATTAACGTTAATTTCTGGAAAACAATTTCGCCATTAAAAAATTAAAAAATAAACATTAAAATTATATTCAAAAATAAATTCAAATTGAATTCAAAGTTCCCTCATTGATCATCTTAGGCAGAAAGTGCCTCCCTTTTCGTCGCGCGCTAAACCGCGTGGCACGTTTCACATCACTTTTGACAAAAAGCTTCAAAGGCGAGTTTATTAAAATTTTCGCTTAACGAGCGTTTCCTGGTCTGCCCCGTTCAATTGGATTACGTGCAATTCCATCCGCCGCTGCGAGGTTAAATGTAATAACGATAATTCACTCTAAAAATAGTGATCACACTGTTGCTTTCGTTCTGTATATGTAGGAATTTTTTTAACGGCCGAAACAGGCTTCGGATCAAGTGGTTTGATCGCGGCCAATTGGTCCGAGGAAGAAATCTGGCTGTTTATTAATCGCCCATAAGTGTAACTAGAAACATTTGATCTATTGAAGTATGTCAGTAGAAAATACTGAGACACGTTGAAAAATGTTCAAGTCATCGGCTTTCTTTTAAAGGTTTAGTTCTAGACCAAAGTGTTTTATTTATACACAAAGGTCGTTAATAAAGGCAGTATTTGTAAATAACTCAAGAGCCTGGCACCTTAAGATGGCCGTAAAAAGTAACTAAACACTTTTTCGAGTATGTAAATATTGACTAATCACCAGTCAAGGGAAAACACCAAAAACCATCTTTCCATGAGTTTTATTACAATTTAGTGATTTGTAATCTGATTATTGCCATACACTTTAGTCTTGATTCTTGAATAAGGCCTTTATTAAAGATTTCTTGACGGTAATGTCCGTTACATTTTCCGCCTATGACACAATCGCACTTCCAGAACCAACCGATAAGATAAGAAACTCATGATTAAATAAATATCAGTGTGCCGACTAAAGCTGATGGGAGCAATCCAAAAATAAGCCGAAAATAACAGCAAGGCACTGTTTAACTAAGTAAATAAGTCAGCAGATTCTTGCTGTTACTTAATATGAGTTTTTAAGTTGCCACATTGTTTAACTTTATTCGATCTCACATAAAAGCCTGAAGGGAGAACCCTGACTTCCATTTCAGACTTAACTTTCACTTAACTTCAAAACCTGAAAAAAGTTTTTAGATTTTTATGCTCCTTTATACTATGTTTTTGAACGCTCCAATTCTCCTCAAGAGAGATTTCAGGATTTAGCTTCAGAATTTTAAGCTTCCTACTTTAACTTCACAGAAATGAGACTTGAAAACCTGACAGTTTGGTTTCATGTTTTCAGCTATTAAATTTAATTCGACTTGAAAACCTGAGAATGACCCCAAAATTACTGAATTCAAACGTTTCAACTTCGTTCAACTTCAACTGTTAAGGTCACAACTTTAACTTGGCATTGGAAGCAGATTTGAAGACCAGAAAAAAGTTCCAGGCTTGTTTCAGTTTTTTAAGTACCTGAATTTATTTGAAAACTTGAAAGGAAATTCCAGGATTTTGTGTTGTAATTCTAAACATTTTAATTTCGAGGAGAAATTCTTGAGGTTTTGGTTTAGACCTCCTGAATTTAGGCTGACATGAAAAATTAACTTGAAAACTGTCGAGAAAAACTTCCAGGCTTGTTTCAGATTTTTAAGTACCTGAATTGATTTGAAAACTTGAAAGGAAATTCCAGGTTTTTGTGTTGTAATTCTAAACATTTTAATTTCGAGGAGAAATTCTAGAGGTTTTGGTTTAGACCTCCTGAATTTAGGCTGACATGAAAAACTAACTTGAAAACTGTCGAGAAAAAGTTCCAGGCTTGTTTCAGATTTTTTAAATACTAAATTTAGCACTATTTGAAATAATGAAAGCAAATTTCAGGTTCATTTGTTATAATTCTAATCGTTTAAATTGTAATCGACTTAATGACAGATTCCTGAAGTTTTATTCAGACTATTACTTCAACGTGACATGGAGAAATGACTTGAAAACTTCAGAAAAACAAAATAGTATGCTTGATTTTTTTTTGAGTATCAAATTTAACTCGATTTGGAAACTGAAGGGAAATTCCAGGTTCTTGCGTTACAATACTAAACGTTTCAGTTCTAATTAGCCTAAGAAGAGATTCTTGATTTTTGGTTCAGGCTGTTAAACTTAGCTTGAAATGAAAAACTCACTTGTTGAAAATACGAGGGAAACTTCCAGGCTTGATTTAATTTTGTTTGGGCACTAACTTGAATTAGGTTTAAAAACCTAAAAAATTTTTTTGAGGTTCTAGTATTAGAGTTCTAAACGTTTCAACTTTGGTTAACATAAAGATTGATTCCTGATTTTTGGTTCAGACTGTTATTCCAAGTTTCCAAGTTTGATTTAATTTTTTAAGGCCCAAATTTAACACGACTTGGGGACCTGTAATGAAATTTCAAGTTTTTGTTTTATAACTCTAAACGATTCAACTTTAACTAACACAAGAAAGATTACTGAGATTTTGGTTGGAACTGTTTAGCTCTTAGCTTGAAAACCTAACTTTAAAAACCCGAGGAAAAGCTCCAGGCGTATGTTCCAGATTTTTAAGCAACATGCTCAAATTTAGCTGGTCTTACAAACCTGACAAAAAATTTCTTGATATTACTAACATTTTTAAATTCTCCAACATCGTCATTACCTGGAGAAAAATACAAGCTTTCGTTTCAAACCCATGAATACCTACATAAATTTCCTTTAACCCGATTTCAACAAAACACGAATCTTATTAAACGTCTGTAAATGCCTAAATTCTCTAAACTTTCTACAACCTGATTTTGTGGGTACCTCTACGAGGACAACAGTTAAGAGCGTGTACATGATAGGAAACCTAATTTACCGATGGTAAACATTATAAATAAGGAAATATTTTCACGTTTATGAATAGGAGGTCACGACGACGATATAACAACGGGCGCGATGCGCTGGAAATTATCAAACGCCTCCTATACCGGATGAGCAAATGGGGCCTTTATGCTTACGTTAAGGTGCTTAAAAATAATATCACAGCGATACAATTGCTTCCGTTAAGAGAATACATACATACTTTACCCAAGACCATGAAATGTTTCATAGAAAACACCGTTAAAAAATTTGTGATTAAATGTCGGGATTAAACTCGTATAATGAATATTCCATTTATCTACGGTCATTAAAATTAATTATAAAACGACTTTTATCTATCTAGAATGTAAATTTAGATGACACAATTCCATGACGACCGAACCATGTAAATTAATTAAAATTAATGAGTCTAAATATATCACATCGGGAATACCTATAACACACTTCTATAGGCGTACCTCATACATTTATATATCAGGAATCAAAATCAATTTGCAGATAAGGACAGGGACTACATCGGCTTCGCCACCCTACCGGACCAAGTGCACAGGAAATCGGTCAAGAGAGGCTTCGACTTCACCCTTATGGTCGTCGGCGAATCGGGCTTAGGGAAATCCACCCTGATCAACAGTCTGTTCCTCGAGGATCTCTACAAGAACAGAAAGTTCGCTGACGTCAGCGAGAGGATCCAGAAGACGACGACCATCGAGAGGAAGACCATGGAGATCGAGGAGAGGGGCGTTAAGCTTAGGTAGAGAGAGTTTCATCAGTAATATTTATTTTTAAGGTAATTGATATCGAGGCTCTGAGGCAATGGTCTAAATAGGTGTTTGGTACCTGACGTTCTCTCTACAGCTGCGTTAAACACCTTGCGTTCTCAGTCTTCTGCTGCTGTGATTGCTCCTTCGGTTTGGTCTTTAAATCTGTTTAAATACATTGAATCTTACACACAGTAGATGGATTTCATAACCGCAATGGAAGACTGAGACCATATGAGCTCTGAGTATGTCTCCTGTAACTGTAGACGAAACGACAAGTACCAAAAACCTGCTACTCAAATCAACTACTCTAGTGACTCCAACCATGAAATCCTATGCTGTTGGATTGTTGTTCTACCCATTCTTAAGGTCAGTTAGAACGCTTTAACTGGCTCTAGTCATTTGCTGCCTGTTAGGAAGTTTGTGAAGTGAAGAGCTAGTGATGTGATTTCAAGAAACCGAAAGCTGCCCAAGACTATTCCTTTTGCACTTTGAAATTAGAATTATTAACTTAAATTACTAAAATTTCTATCAGAATTGTTGTTAAAAACTTGGTCAGTTATAACATCTCAAGTTCATTATATCACTTTTTAACTGAATCCTAATGTCATATTTTTAAAGTTTCCATAAGAATTGGTGAAAAAGCTGTTCAGTAAGAATACTTCAGATAACTTAAGTGCATTTCTCCCCATTAGGGATTTTATTTAGAATGCCGTTGCAGATGTAGGGAAGTTTTTTATCCAAGTTTAAATTTAAATTTCAGTTAAAAAGTATAAATAAATTTGGTACAATGTTTCCATTAGCTAGGCATACCTATGCTGCAAATAGCCTGTATGTGCCAATTCTTAACTACACTGGGTAAAATTAAATCAATGTCAAGCCACTGTTTGCGATACAGATTTAAGAAATTTCTTAGGAAAACATTATTAACTATGCTAGGCACTACATTTATTACCATATTGTTTATTCACTATAAATAGATTCAGTGGCGTGACTTACAAGTTTGGGGCCAGTGGCAATAAATTTTAAAGCATCCTTTTCAGTTAATAATTTTTTAAAATATTTTATTAACTAGGTTAAAGTAAATGTTATTTGTTGCTTATAAAAGTATGATCTCATAATGTTTAATATTTCCTCAGTATACAGGTGAGCTGCAGGGGTATAATTGATATTTTCATGCAATAACATTTAGAATAAAACTTTGAAAGACATTTAATGGTTGCAAAGCATTCTACGAACGCAATATCATACCTCACAACTGACTGTATCAGTGATTTATAATAGTAATTAATTGTTTTAGGTTTGGTTGAGAAACTTTCTTAACTCAAATTTATGGGTGAATCTGGGAAGTTTAATGCTTCAAATATTTATTTGTTGTGTCATTTCAGATTTTCATTTGTGCTAGAATGAGATGATATGACACCTTTCAATATTATAATTTGTTAATATTATCCATCCAATGTACTTAAAATGTCTCTATCTAGGTCTATAATCTATTGATAGCCTTAGTCAACAGTTTATGGTATAACCAGTTTTTTAGGATTGAAGTTCCAAATAATGATTTGCCCTCAACCTCTTACCAACTTATAACCTGAAATACAAGTATAGTGTCATCAGCATAAGAGATCACCTTGCCTCTAATTTAAAGACTACACAAGCAATTTATGCTCACTCATTAAAAGCTGAAAACAGCACTTTTGAAAAGAAATCCTAACTTCCAACACTAAAAACTTAACTAATTATTTATAAACTGTAGTAAGAACAATTGGTACGTCCACTTCTAGCCAAAACACCTCAAATGACTGGCCAGTTTCTTCAACCTCTTAAGATTCACCTAGTGATATACTTTTACATTATAATAACTCAAAATCTCGCTTTGAACCGCTTCATATTTAATTTTGTCCAGGTTAACAGTGATCGATACACCCGGATTTGGTGATGCCGTCAACTGCGAGGACAGTTGGAAGGTGTGTATTAACTACATCGACGAACAGTTCAGGCAGTACTTCACAGACGAGAGCGGCCTCAACAGGAGGAATATTCAGGACAATAGAGTGCACTGTTGCTTGTACTTTGTCCCCCCTTGGGGGCACAGGTAAGGCATGAATCAGTCTTAAGGAAATTAGATGTGTAGGTACTGTTGTGAATGTCTCCCGATGTACTCTTCGGGTAACTACCACATTCTCCCCTTTAATGTGTCGATGGTTGATTGTGACATTTTACACAAGGTTTGTTTGTACTTGGAAGCCTTGGGTCTCATTGCTTTATAAAGGTTAAACATCTGTTTAAACCACTGTCTTTTATTTAAAATATTTAGGAGTAAAAACAAACAATTCCAAAAAAACAGGGTTGATACTCAGACCTCGCTCCTTTCCTGTTACCGAAATTAAGATGAATCAGTTTTTAAAATTTCCGTTACTACTGTGGACTTGTTGACAATGCTTCATAACTTATTGTTTACCGCATCACGCAAATATTTGCTATGCCACACATTAAATTTACAGCTTACGCCAAATGGATCTCGACCTCATGAAAAGACTGCACCGTAAAGTCAATATAGTCGTAGTGATTGCCAAAGCTGACTCGTTAACGCCATCAGAAGTCGCCAAACTGAAACACAACATACTCAGCGACATAAGAGAAAACGACATTCAGGTAAGCCAGAGTTTCGATACCCAACCTATCTTCGAACCTATCTTCACCTCTTTAGATGTACGAGTTCCCTGAGTGCGATAGTGACGAAGACGAAGACTTCAAGCAACAGGACCGCGAGCTGAAGGCTAGCGTCCCCTTCGCCGTCGTAGGGAGCAACACGACGTTAGAAATCGCCGGGAAGAAGATCCGTGGGCGACAGTACCCATGGGGGGTCGTAGATGGTAGCGTAGCTTAATGCAGGAATACATTGCTTTCTACGAAACTTGTTGATTTGTAGTGGAAAACCCGAAACACAGCGACTTCATCAAGCTCCGTACGATGCTTATATCGACCCATATGCAGGACTTGAAGGATGTCACTGAGGACGTGCACTATGAGAATTTCAGGGCGCAATGCATATCGCAGATATCCCAGCATGCAAGGGAACGAGGGTAAGAATACATTAGATCCATCAAGGAGCAAACGTTATTTCTAGTCTTTCACACATTGTTTTTACTCTTAGTATTATTGTCAGTGTATAAATAATCAGAAATAACAGGTTTGCTTGCTAAAAGAACAGCACCATAAGGATGTTTGTCATCCTATAAAACCTGGAATCCCACAGAAAAGTGTTTTGGAGCTCATTATGTACCTCACTTATACATCTGACCTTCGGAAGATCAGATGTATGAACCGTCCAAAACTTTTGATGAAGACTTTTCATAAATCTATAGTGATCCCATATTAGCCATTTAGAGCCTTCAGTAATCTTTTATTTAAAAAAGGGGCTCAGAACATATGAAACTAAATCGATCAATAAATACTATTACAACAAAAAAGGAACCAATTCTCATAAATAATATCAAAATTCCAAGAGGAAGATGTGTGAGGTATCGAAGAAGTATCTCGATAGCAAGTTGATTTAAAAGTTTCATATATCCAAACAAGTTGACCTGAAAATAAAAGAGTTACAATAATAATTAGGAGCAGAACCAAAAAAGGCTTTTAAAAATTAAATCCTAATGTCCAAACTGATATCTAATTACACCCATTTGAACATATCACATAGAACCACAAATCTAATATTGCCATTACTCGGCACCCACAATCGAAACATCTTACAGCAACTGACCACTAATGAAAAAATGCATCAGTATGCACTCATATTCCAATAACCTAAGAAGTAATAAACATGAAAAGTTAAAATGCCATAACAATCCTCTCCTCCCACTGCTATATTTCAAAAACAATCTGTCTAGCAACAGAAAATTGAAAAAGACGTAATAGAAGGTACAAGAGGTCTCCTGAGTGAAGAAACCTCATCAGAAACAAATGAAAGTTCCCATTAAATCCCTAAACAGTGGAATTACTTCAAGAATGTTTTTCAGTTGCTGTTTGACAAATAATAATGACTACTGCACAATACACTATTATTTTGCAGGAAACTGAAGAGAGACTCTGCTCCTTACGAGTCGGATATCTCCGAGACTGACAGACTGTTGATTCAAAAAGACGAAGAGGTGAGACAATCCTTATAACCCGCCAATGTCCTTAAGTCCATCACTTTCAGATCCGTCGCATGCAAGAGATGCTGAAGCAGATGCAGGAGAAACTCAAAGTGGACGCTCAAGACAACAAGAAACATGAAAGTATTATAGACGTTTAGATCGACTTTAGGGTTAATTTATTGTTGTTTCATTTTTTTTATTTTACGACCAAAGACTATCTACCTAGTTATCCTTTTTTATATTTATATTTGATGTTTATAAATGTGACTTATTGAGTTTTAATATAAATGTATTTATAAAGTTGGTGTTTAAACACTTGATGTAATTTGGTACCTAAGGACTGCACAACAGGTTCTACTATTCCTTGTAGTAAAATAGCTTGTTTGCAATTTCTTAAAGCTTGTACAGACTTGCAAGGGAACATTGTGAAACATCCACGTGTACAGAAAACCTTAAGAGAGAGAGGGTCACATTGGGACATTATGTTGCAAGTGTGTAGAAGCTTTTACATATATTAAAGTCCCCCATAAACATTTCTAAACTAGACTACTAGAGATCAACGCCAGGTACTTACAATTAGAATGTCAGAACGCCACTACCTTCGGCTGTTGTACCCACAGTATTATCGATATACTTCAAATTTCACTTAAAAAAACGTGTGACTCACATGCTAAAACATAAAAACTCACAATAACGCTCAACTTCGGCAAGAACCCTTTACTTTAAATTTAAAATGTTTGTAACATAGAACACTGAAATTAGGTTACAACATCAAACCATACAACAAGTACTTACACAATCCAGGAGTTTTGTGATCTCCCCTCTTACATTCTTAGTGTTCCAAGTGTTGTTTTTATTATTTGATAGCCGTCTTTAACCTGAAATTATTTTCAACAGTTATTTTAATAAACAATGACAAAAAAGCGCAAACTGATCAATTCTCACCCGGTAAAAGTCGAAGTGAAAGAGGAGAATGTAATGGGAAACGATTACCAGATGGCCAAGGGGCGCCTCAAGGGGGTACTGAAGCAGCTCACCGAGCAGTCCTCGGACGAGGGCAGCGACTCTTCCGACGATAACAGAATGACCGCGAAGTGAGTCGATCTCGTTACTTTAGTGTAGTCATAATGAGATTATCCTTTTTCAAGTCACAATGCTTTCGACAGAAAACGGAAGGTCGAAAGTATGCCCATCCCTTATCGGCACACGTATGTGATGAAGCTGTTCGATCGGAGCGTCGACCTCGCTAGGTTCGAGGAGGATACGCCTTTATACCCGATCTGTCGCGCCTGGATGCAGAATCATCCGAGGAACCCCCAACCCATCATCAAGTGAGAATCATAATCGCTTCATCTCTCATACTCTATCAAATTCAAGGCACTGTCTTGCCTGTTTGTAAGACGATTTCCAGATTTTATAAGCTTTTATTTATAATGTACTAAACCCCTTTTATATATGCAGATGACATCTAGAATATATCCTATATAATTTAGGAATTGAGCTCTCTCAGTATGCTTAACCTGACTCGCAGATTTACATTGTCCTCAACAATGAATATGATTTTTATCCAAAATTCTCATATGAATATACAAACACATTTATGCACAGATCCGTTAGATATTCCGTTATATTGACAGCATTGACCTTTTTAGCATTTCACCTTCTTTAATGGATCTTTGAACATAAGTTTTCTTCCCTTTGCTCGAGTATTACTATTTTATCTTATTTTATACTAATTTCAGCTTGTAAACTTTGTGTAGGTCTTTGTTCTTTACTGCATTTGTTACTGTTCATATACATACCTATTATTACTTTTGTAAATAACCACCATTACCAAATTTTAGGCGCAGGTTGTCCTCTCCTGAGCCGGAATCCCCACACTGGTCCGACAGTTCCATATCGGAAGTGACAAGGCTACCAGCTCCAGCTAAAGTTTATGTGTCGAGAGTGCCGTCTCCTCTACCTGAACAGATGCAGAACAAAGACCATATAAACTTGAACTACGTAATTACCAACAAACTTACTTAATTTCTAAGTAATCAATGATTTTTTTACAGGAGGAAAGCCCACCGATTGAAAAGAACCTACTGATGCGGAATCATCTAGAGCGATGGGGTAAAGTAAAAAGGAAGTGGATGGCGACCTCTGCGAAAAACGAGGAAAGGTATGCGAGGAGTGCACAGGTCTTAAACGCCATATACACCAAGTGAGTAACTCTGTCTTAGTAAAAAATTTATAATGAAATATGAAAGTTATTCCACATTTTTCCCCTCTCAGGTCTCACGAGAACATGGAATGAACGCACCCACTGGCTATTGAAATTAATATATTTACATAAGTTAAATGTAAGTAAATAATCCATAAAGCATACAGAATAAAGAACTCTATATAAAATATAAATTACATATTGAGAACAAATAAATAACAATCAGCTTAACAAATAAAAGTCATCTAAGCGTGAAACATTTTTTTTCCTTTAGCCTTTGGCATGGATGCTTGCTTGGCCCCAATAATTCAGAGGAGAATAGAATGACTAAACTGTCTCTGGGAAAGATAATTTCAAGGATCAGTTGTTACCAAATTAGCACAATTCTGAGATGGTAGTACAATCGAACAGCTGCTGAAAAGCTCTCTAAAGGATTTGTATAAAAAAGTCATAATCCAATTGAACACCGAACCACCAAAACTTCTGCAGTTCACCTTTAGAATAAATACTGTCTGCTGGGAAGGCAATAGTTTAAATCACAGAATTTGATAAGTGCTGCTAAAAAGTCAAATACCTTGGAACTTTTTAACAGCGCCGAATAAAGTTTGAGAGAAAAGTCCAGGTGCTCATTCTTATCACGATAGTCTCCATATTTTCGTGTGTATGTCATATGCCAAGAACATCAAACGTACAAAGTACAAAGAATGGGAAAATATTTTGATGTAAATAATTATTGCTCATTACAATATTTAAAAAATTTGATTTACAGATAGACATACAAACAGACCGGACTTTTTGAAATTTCATGCTTAAACTCCATGGTCAAAAGTATGTTTGACTCTTCCCATCTAAGACATTGAAATGATTTTTTTGAAAATTACAAATAAGTCTGATAAGATTTTTGAGTTTTAAAAATATTCATACCTCAGTGGTATCCTCCACGTGGTAATGCATAAGTTTGCACATTACAAAATTTTCTACCTACATATCATGTATTTTAAGCCCATAATTACGAATTTTAAATAGTAAATGGCAGATGTGGCGCACACTTATAGTTGTAAAAATACTTTCCAATTAGTACAAATTCGTGATATGATATAAATTGAATAAGTACACGAAAAATAACGAATGTATAAATCCATACCATCCCTGTGGTGGTAACGCATCAAGTGACTTTCAATTCCATCCGTTCATCATTGATTTCTAAACGTTGAACGTATTACCGCTGGCTCCTCTGCCTTTGATTGAAGGGCCTCTGTGTTCCATCGCGCCCTTACTTCTCCTTCAGGGAGAGCTGCAGCACTTCCTCTAGCATCTTCTCCTCCATCAGCCTGTCCTCTTCCTCCTTCTGCTTGCGCTTCTCCTGCTCTTTCTGGGAGAGAAGGAGCGCCAGGTGCAGGTCCGAGTCACCTTCGGGGCTGTTATTGCTCGACACCTCTCCGCCGCTATTCTGCTGGTATATCTCTAAGCTCGCCTGGATCGCTCTAGGTACAAGTATAATACACTAGCATAGCAACAGGCAAGAGCAACTAGCAGAGAATGCAAGGGATTGAATAGGTAGGCTTTAGCTCAAGTTGATATGTTCCATTGTCATAAATACTATCAAATCCAATAAATATATATAATTAAGAAAGTAGAAAGTGACGATTCAATCAAACTAAAGCTTAGTGGAAACAGTGTTTTCTTACAGATAAAAATCGGGAAGTTCAAAAAATATTCCTTCGCAAGTTTTAGGATCTTATACGGATTCCATGTGAATGCAAACATTTTCTCATTATTAAGGGCAAGTGAGGAAAGAAAGAATGGAAATGCTAAAAGGACTTTTTCTTATGGAGGTTAGTGGATTTCTTTTGAAACATGCCAGGTTGTGGTGTTATTGTAAGACGATTTCTAGAATGCACACAATATTTAATGTTCAAATGAAAGTCTCGTAATTCACAGTCATCACTTACTTTTGAAGCAGTCGCTCCTCTTCCTTGACGAAGTTTGGCGTTTCAGGTCTGGAAGGTTTCTGGGCTTTCAAAGCTTCCCAGATGTCAACCTGTCGGGAAATTAAAATTGAACTAAAATCGGATTAAATTTTGAAATAACTTACCTCTTCTTTTTCTGTACCAGCATCGATGAGGCTCTGTTGGATGGCGAATTGTAAAAGATCGTCCTCCTCCTCCATACTGAACTGGCGACGACCATCGACCCCTAGACAATTAGATATAGGAAAAGATTCATAGGCAGTTGAAGTATATTTGTGGAATAATCAGAAACAACTCATTTCGGAAGTTTCTTTGCCTCAATATACCTCAATAAGTCAACTTTCTTGTGATGTGTTTATTGGCTGAATGGAAGTGAAGATAAAAAGCTCTAACTGTACAAATCTACAGCGAAACGGAACATAAAGGTAAAAAATGATGGGGGTGCTATTACCATTACCAATCTGACTATATCCTGATGGGCACCTGAAGATGCTCTCTTCCAGAACGCAGGTTAGTCTGTCTTCTTCTCTAAGAGTGGCCACAAGAGGTACAGGAGTGTCCAATGCAAATATATTACCGAACGTTATCCTTGCATTTAATACATGGAAAAGTGGTATTTCTGAAACAGAATTCAGTTTGAATATAAATATAACCACTTTTTTATTGAAGAAACCAGCAGAAAAAACCGTTTAGGGAGCTAATAACCTCTTCTATCAGTTTCAGTTAAGTTGAAATTGGCAAGTTGAAATACATATCATAAACTGATGAACTTAATGTGAAATTACAGCTGCTTTCTGATGGGCCTGAATTACTTTAAGTTATATTTAATTAGTAGTTCCCTTTTCAGTTGATAGAATGTCCGCTTGCAATAAATGAAAATGAAATGTATACCAATACTCTAATCTTTGCCTTTCTGCAATACTATATTTCAACTCCACTTCATTTATACTTACCTATCTTGACTGGAAAACCTGAGGGCAGTTGCATTTGTATGAAGTCTTTCAGTTTGGCAAAGTGTGAGCTGGAAATCGCCATAAGGTCTACTATAGGAAGAATTTGTTCCGGAAGAGAGAGTGGATAGTCTTCGCACAACCAAAGGTTAGCCTTGAACTTCTGTACTTTTATGTTCACTTCCTTTGGGCGGCCGATGTCCCTACCTTGCGCCTCCAGGTCGACGTCCCTGTCGAAGTATTCCTCCGGCGTTATGTTGCTGGGGTTGCTCATATTTGAATACTCCTCCTTAAAAACATTGTTTATTTATTTATAACTGACATCATGAAATGATAAAAATAATTTATGTCATGTAAGGCTGCATGGGCAGACAATCATTTGGATTTGCAGACTGAATAGTTGACTTTTTAGAAAGAATAAAGGAAAATTAAATTAAAATGAGCTTTGTTCCAGTAACCAGAACATCCTATACAAATAAGTTATTTATAATCATTTTTGTTTTTTATTCTCCAAATTTATCAGTAAGATCACTGTCTATACATAAGTACTATTAGAAATAAAATGTTCCGATGTTTTTCTGCTTGCAGGAAAAACCCAAATATAAATTCAAAAACTAATGTTTGTTTAAAAAGCAATTAGTGAGAAAATGAAGTTACTTTTTGCACAATAAGTTTATCTAAACGTGTGATTCATTGATTAGTTTAGCAGTTCAAAAGTCTAGGCGATAACTGTGATTAAAATAATCATATTATTAGGATTAGGCAAATTGATTTCACATCATACAAATGTTTAAAAATGATTTAAAGGCATTACATTTGGTAGTAATGCTGCTGCTTGTCCCTCGCCGACCTCAGCAATGCCCAGAAAGTTATGTAAAGGGTTTTTGTTGTTTTTACTACGAGCCTTATCACTTTCTGTCAAATGTTCCGTCCTCGTTTTGGTAATTAGTTCTACATTAGAAGCGCTGAATACTTTACACTCATGCCCGTTTACTATTTCCGATTTGTCAGATCTCCAACCCCACATCCCAGCCTTATTTCTGGAAACGAAACAATTATTCCTCGTACAATAAAGTACTGGATAGAGGCAAAACCTTTCAAAACTTATTTTTTCAGTATCTACATAGGTCGTTACTATCGGCGTGGTTAAGCGTTGCGAAACAGAATCCTCATTAGGTAATAGTATCCCTAAAGCATCTTCCGTTGTTCGCATTTGTTCACAATATACTTGTTGGAGATCGTGGTCTATTTCCATCATTGTAGCACCATCGTCTAATAAATAAAAACACTTCAACAAATTAATCACACACTTAAAATATCATGCAATTTGAGCCTAATCGAAACAAATTGAAGCTTCCACGCTTATTACTCTAGCCTAGTGAATTCGATATATATCTTTTACCTAAGGTTTTAAACGTTTTTAATTGGAAAATGTAGCTCTTTTCTCCTCTTATTGGCATGCAAATTTGAAGAGCTTGAAAAGTACAAAAGTCTCATATAAACATTTCAGTAAACGTACAGGTGGAAACAAAATGTGCGCCCATAGACTAAAAATGGAATACTTACTGTGTCCCTGAAAAACGTAACTGCGGTTGCCTCTTTGCCAGCTAGTGTGATCGAATCCTAGCAAAGTCGTGTCTATCCTAACATTCGAACCTTGCTTGTACACTTTATAAGTATCACTCGGACACATTCTCGATACCAACGGCACTGAAAATATAACAAGAATATACTAACTGCTATCTAAAAAAGATTCAATCATTTTGTACTTTTACACAATTCCTAATTTCGATCTACAATCATAGTTAGTAGTATTAGCAGTAAAGACTACTATTTTACTAGTTAAAGAGTAATTAGTGAAAATATAACAAATCATGATTGATTACTATCTTATGGAATCGCAATATACTTTTTGTTTCTTAAAGAAATTTCCAATTCTGCTTTATTAAGATGCTCCATTCGTTTTACCCCAACTAGTGAATTCCCATTTCATCTCGACATAAAAATCAGGAGCCTGTTTCAGTTTCTGCAAGAGCTCGGGAATGCCCGCCATTCGACTGGTGTAACGTTGAAAGTCCCTGCGTTCCAGGACCATCTGAAGGAGTTCCGGGTCACCCGTCGCGACCGCCTCCTGGACCACTAATGGGAGAAAATAATTTGGATCAGAAAGAAGAAGCAATTGTGACATACTACTGCACAAGTTATACATTTATAAATTTCATAATGGGGGGTCTCTGGTCCATAAAATAATTACTATATTTCCTCTCTGTGCGTGTGAAAAGTTTGATAGTATTGCAAATACATAATTTAAATAAATTTAAAACGACATCTGTTGCTCAAGAAATATTAGTTATATTTAGATATTTCTATATTCATATATCAAATATTTTTTATAAGTTAATTACTGACAAGTCCTATCAAATGTTTACCATAGATAAACAATGTGATATAAATAAATTAGTAATAATTGTTGGTATCATAAAGGTATGTGTAATATAATTTAATTAATACCTGTAAACTAGTCAGAAATTACAAGGTGAAAAAATATAAATTGTTAAGTGGGTGTTTAAATAATTGAAAATTACTTCTTATTTGTGTTTGAACTGAAGGTTAATGGACTTGTCTGTTGATAAATCTATTGACATTAGTGACTCACATAATAGAAAGCTTATGATTACAGGATTTTTAAATATGCGTAATTATCACAAAACTCCAAAAAGAGGGTATGTGTAAACATAATTAGATAAATATTAAATTACATGAAAACTCGGGAGGATTAAAAATAATCCGATTACACTCTTACCAGTCCATCCATTTAAATTTTCGCAATTGACATTAGCATCAGAATTCAATAAGGATCTAGTGGACTCTAAATGGCCCAAGGTGACTGCCAGCATCAGTGGAGTCCTACCCCTATTGTCCAACTTCTCGATATCATACTAAAACAAAAATTTGAAAAGAGCAGGGCCTAAAAATCGAGAATCCATCCTTAAATCCCTAGGAGGAACCTCAGCTCACCTCCTTCTTACTGAGGAGCACCTCGAGGCTCTTATGGTCGTTGTGCCACACGTACCAGTGCAGCGGGTACTCCTCCCTGATGAACTCCTCGGACACCATCTTACACTACGAATGCACGATTAGTCGTTTCCATAATTCGTGGGATAACTCCGGTACACCAAAGTTTTCTTTACCGATGACAACTATGTTATCTACTCGCTGCCATATTTTAACCTGTCCAATACAGGACGAGAAATTCTAAGCTCGTGACAATCAGTTGTAATACAGGAATTTACATGGGGCACACTTTCCAAGCAAGTGGTTCTCTATATAAACGAAATGTCTTAATTATAGGCTGCGTGCAGCAGTAGACTTTCAAATATGTAGTTTATTTCTAATACAAAAGAATACATTAGTTGTGCACGACGGTTCACAAATTGTCATTGTCAAACCGTTAGACAAATGGCACCCAATTTGAATACAGCGAAATTTCCGCTACGAAATCAATCACATTTTCTGCCGTCGTGCACATCTAATCATGTATTCTTTTGGACTAGAAATAAACTACATACTTCGAAGTTTACTGTCGCACACGGCCTATACTTAAGAGATTCCGTTTATATAGAGAACCAGCTGCTTGAAAATGTGCCCCATATTAATTCCCTTAAGGAAAGGATTGTGTAGATACAGTTGCCATGGGTTACCCTCCCCTCTTTATAATTCATATAGCATTACTTTCATCGCTTGTGTCGTTTCTCTTTGGTGGGAAGTTACAAGAAAACGAGAATGCACCCTGAAATAAGAGAATGGAATAACAAGAACTATAAGGTTTTCACCCGAAATGTAGGTTATGTAACATCTTGTCCTATGTCAGTTTGACAATACGTTTGTTATCATCCTGGCAGTGGGGAGGGTTTTATTTTTAATTCTCATCGCCTCCGACTTTTACTTGGAATGTTCCTCAGACTCATATTCAAATTGATGAACTTGCACACCTGGTAATAATGTAAAAATGGCCCTTTATCTATCTGTGAGAAATCTCTCTCCGCACCTCGGGCTGAGGAACATTGCGAACTTCGGGATCTTCACGAAGAAGCCGAACTACAAGGTATTTTCTTCGATACATCTCGAATATTCTGGATATTTTAAGCTTGTAAGTTGCTGATTTCTATCGTAGGAGTGTTATAAAATTTTAGGCATTGAGGAGAGCAGCGATCAAGAGCAGATCAGGGCCGCCTACCTTGCCCTCGTGAAGCGGTACCATCCGGACAGTGGGACTGAGGAGGCCAACGCTGAGAGGTTTCATGAAGTACGTTAATAGATGTAGAGTAATAATTAGGCGGTTCGGCTCAAGTGCCGGTATGTTTATTTTTGATACTGTAAAATTAACTCTAACTGGCCTGAACAGTGGGTAAAGTGTTCATGTTTTATAGTAATTTTAGTCAGTAGCCAGTTTATGCAACTACTGCTCAAATTTATGTTTTTTGGTAGATTGACAAAGCCTTTCGTACCCTCATCAATAAGAAATCGAAGGAAAGATGGGATGTAGAGGAAGGAGTCATTGTCGAAACGCCAGACATAAAGGTATTAATATTAAGTCTATAATTTCTTTTATGTAAATTTCAAATCTAGACACCTTTTCCATTTTTTGAGCTATGGTGAGATTTTGTATGTATTTTGTAGCATACTGCACCCCAACACCGTCAGTATCTCAGCTATGAAGGAGTAGGAAGTGGCAATCCATTTCAAAGGCAGAAGCAATATTCAAAGGTCCGTGTGATGCAAGCCGCCTCCAATGTGTATGAGCACAGGTTGGCTAAGGCTACAGCAGAGGAAGGGGCTCTTCTAGACAAAAACAGAATACATGAAACGTGGGAGAAAGTACCGCTGAAACACAAGATCAAGACAAAGTGAGCCAAATATACATTCCTACCTGCCCTCTATTAATGAATGTCTCTGTTGTTACTTAAAATTTCTAGGCACGGGTTTGATAGGCTGGTTGAAGACCTTATTCAGGAATCCATATCGAAGGGAGAGTTTAGCAATCTGAAAGGTTCCGGAAAACCTTTGCCTTCTCACCAAAACAGAAATCCATATGTGGATTTTGTGACGCACAAAATCAATGAGGTAAGGTCATAAGAATGTTTGGATTTAGCAATTGATCATCAAGACCACTCATTGCTAATAAACAATTGGTAGGCTTAACCTACCAGTGCTAGACTTTTACCCACTACTGGCACTTATCTCTTTAATATCTCTCAGTAGACAATGTGTTGAGATAACCAGACACCAATCTTTCAGATTCTTTACAGTAGGGTCTCATATAGTACCCTTCATAGATGGTATCATTGCCAATAAATGCGACACAATCCTTAGTATTACTGGTACTTACTTTTTAAATTTTAAGGTGTACTTATTACTGTTTCAAGCTTTTCATTATAATACTGTTAGGTTTTGATCGAAAACGGGTTCACTCCTGAATGGATTACTCTCCAGAAGGAGATCCGTGAGGAGACAGACCAGCTCCGTAGCGATCTCCTCATGGAACGTAAGTACTTCGGTCCGTACCCATTGACGGTCGAGGAGAACATCCACTGGAGCGACAAGGTGTACAAATACAGAGACCTTGTACAAAACATTAATAAAAAAATAACGAAATTCAACTTGGTAGTCCCTGTGTTAAATAAACAGATGTTACACGTAAACCTGGAGAACGAAGCGCAAAAGGCGGTCATCAACGGTAAGAGCTCGGAGGATGTTCTGGACTTCAGCGGACCTTTCAAGCCGAATAGGAAGTACGCGGATAACGCTGGGAGGGGTGTGGACAACCTGTTTAACTTCATAGAGAGTTTTTTTAAAGTAGGGAGTAAGTGATAATGTATGTATTTGTACATAAATGTTTATTAAAACATTACTTAGGTTTTTTATTTTAAAAATAATTGTGGAACAGATAATGGGGCGTCACAATGTATATATCTCAAATTGAAATATGTATATATATGTTTGTACATATACTGTGAAAATTTAATACAGCAAGTCACAGATATGATGGTGACAATTGGAGATGTACCATTATAATGAATTCTCAAACAAGACTACATATTTCTCTTTCTTGCACAGTTTTTCCTATTTTGTCTCCATGCATCTCTCGGAACTCTCGATACAAAGCTGTATTTATAGTTTGACAAAATTAAAATAGAAAAAGATATGTCTTAACTTGAAACTGCACAATCTGCCAAACACATCAATTCTCTTAATAGTCAAGTACAAGAAAATAACATTTAGTCTCTAGATAGTCTCAACTTATCTATGTTAAATATTTCCTGTGGGTGGAAGTGATAATGATACACTTAGAAATTATAGTAAAACAATAATTTTATAAAAAGAACTGCACCACTTAGAGGATGGAAGCCTTTGTTATCATGAAGATCATACAAAGTGAAAGCAAATTTTAAGACTTAAGTCCACATAAACACATCTCATACAGATTATGTCAGATAGTAGACACAAATTACCAAGATACCATATATGTACATACAATAATCGAGGATAAAACTAAATAGCTCTTAACTCTACAAACAAGTCATGTTGATTTTTAGGCGCAAATAATATATATGTATATAAAAAAAAAAATTCATAACACAATTACTTAGATGATGCTAGCGAAATCGATTTATACAAAAATTATTAAGTTCTATAGAAAACTCAGTATCCAAAGCTTTTAGTAGACTACTTTTAAACATGACACTGAAAATCACGATCACAAAATACTATCTTCGCGCATTGAATCCGTTTGTGCCATCAGGTCCCTTCGGCAATCTTATCACATTATCCAGGTCTGCACCTCTCGGCTTCTGTATACTTATTCTATAAGAAAACACGAAAAAACGGATAATTTAATTCATTCAATAATAGTACGTCATTTATGCAATTAATTTTGAAATTTTGTTTCTTACTTCTCTTCTACTTTTTCTGGGCTGGCCTCCCCTAATATTCTAAGTCTGGCTTCCGCGTACGCCTGTTCTCGTTGCTGCAATGTCTTCTTGGGCTGAAAGACTTTGGAATCCGAACTGTTCTGTGGATCTTTCGTCGGTCTCTTAAGTATAGTCACTGTTGGCTCTGGCGGCACGTACTGTGTCCTAAAGGCATCTTCTCCGGTGAGGACTACCTTGATTGGTTGTTCGATATCCCCATTGCTCCTACCAAAAGAATTATTAGGCACGGGAATTACCAATAATAAAGACCCATTACCTTTTGCTACTATTTAGGGTAATGTTTGGTGTTATGAGTTGGTTCAATTTCTGCTCGAGTTCCTGGAAAAATACACCGCGTTAGATCGAGATAATCTTTAGGTCGGGGTCGTGTACAGTCTCATCGATTTCTTCCCAGTTTTCTATGATATCTGCTTCTTGCTGGTTTGAAGCCATTATGGGACCCATTTGTCGATAACCTTATTTACTAATGTGATTTAATTACTTACAGAAATCATTTGTACTAGTAATTTTATATAATTCTCATCTGATATTGTGAGTGCAATACAAACGTGACTAAATAATAGAAATATGATATTTACTAAAAAAAAATACTAAAAACTACCCGCACCAAAACGGTATCAATCTGTCAACAATTGATACTAATACCTAAAACGTCAATGACATGTCAAATTCTATGCAATTTGAGGCTCTTTCTGCAGATTTTACATTTTAGAAAACCTCAACGCCTATCCAGTAAGTAACATTGTTGAATATTTCATTAAAACATTTAAAATCTCCTTTAATTAATAGAAAAATAGTTCGACTTAACCTAAAACTAATTGACACAAGACACAAACACCTGTTGAACATGGTGCCTAGTGGGTAATCTGTGCTCTCTGACATCTCAACGTGTTTCGTAGCTAAATGTAGTTTTGTGTGGGAGATCCTTTTCAAATGGAAAATGAAAAAAGGGTGACGGAAAACCTGATTAGGAACGAGGCTTGCACCGACATCGACGCGGTCCACCCTCGTTTCAACCCGGAGACTCCGGTCGAGGTCGAGGAGTGCGAGAGGAAAACGTACTACTACTGTAAGCAATGCGATTTGTACTTCGCCCCCACTTTCATGGGGCTGAAGACGCACTTCACCAATCAGATACTGGAGCACAAGCCCTGTGGGGTCTGCTTGTACTGCAAAGGAAAGGTGTACGAGTACAGCTTGAACGAGAAGTCGTTGGTCTATCACAACTGCCATAAGGTTCGTTCGCCAATCAACGTATGTAACAGCACCTAAGAAGGTGAGTGCTCGACTGAATTCATTAATAAATGTTTAGCAGATTGATCCACATTACTCTACAATTCTTTAAAGTATCCCGACAATTGATTCTTTAGCACTTATTGTTTGTATACCACTTCATTCACAAGCAGTCATTTCCTTTGAATTGCCTCACATCTCTTAACAATAGACTTGAATTGGTTTATTAAATAAGTGAAAGGAGAAGTACACTCCTATTTCAAACTTCACACGAGTATCTTGTATTCTTATGAAGTGTGGCTTTTAGGAAAATTGATATACGGTTATAACAGAAACTACCTCAACCTAGCCTGTGGATAGAAGATTTTGGGGATCTTCATTATAACCATGCCAATAACGTGGTTTAAATGTTCATATAGTTCGTACAAATATATTCCAGCCAAAGCTCAGCTCAATTTTATATCAAAAATGGTTTATAATTGTATATATACCTGTTATAGTTAATACTATATGATATTGAATTTAAACTTATGTTGTGATTAGCTCACGATATGATTAATTATGTATCGAACATATTACTTATTTTTAATTTACATAATAACTGAAAAGTCTATTAAAATATGGGTTTATAGCACACCATTACTCTGGGATCGTTATGTTTGATATCCTTTAATATATCAATATATTTTTTGGTAAGAATATTTAGGTTTTCTTTGCAAGCCTGCTTTAAGAAAAACATACACTATAATTAAAATTACTCATATTGTATCAGCTCTGCTTTGAAGAACTAATTGTTCATAAAGGTTTAAAGTTCTTCTTTGTCCTATTGCTGATTTTCTTTAAACAGATTTTGAAAACTTAAGTTTTTAAGGACTAGGAGTCATATATTTGAGACTTGACTTTTTAATCGTATGGTTTAAGTCAGCACGTTGCTTGAACCGAAGTAACATATAAATAAGTAATTATTGGAAGGCAAAACTCTGGTTGGTGGAATTCTTCCTTTAATCCATCTTTTCCAAATAAAAATTTTGTTAGTACTGGTCAGTATGATTGCTACTGCTTTGACACTTGAGTTAGTAACCTTTTGACTCCAGAGGCTAAAGCTGCAAACCACTCTGTAATGTCTGTTTTATTCAAATTCTATTAATTCTTTAATGTTTTGCCCCGTTTTAATGATTAGTCTTCAGGTATTTTGGGTTTAACTTTAGGGCCAGTAATTTGTGGAATTTGCTGTCTAAAACTAGAGAAAAATCTCTAGCATCTTTTTAATTTAGTTAATTTTGAGTTATTTAGAGTTAATCTTAGGTTTATTTCAGGTTTAACTCTTAGACCAATAGGTTGGAGCCGATACTCGAAATCCTAAAACTGTTCTTGGCACACTCTTCATTTGGATGCAGATTCTACTACTTTCTTATACTTTGAACGGTATTATAGATTAGTCTTCAGGTATTTCAGGTTTAGCTCTGGCACCAATAAATGCACCAGTTGGTTATTCAGGTGCTCACTCTAAATCACAAGCCTTTATGACATTATTTACATATATTAGATGCAGTTCGTGTTCCTCTTTCAAACTTTGAAAGATTTTAAAGATTGGGTTGATATTTCAGATTCAACTTTTGGACTAGTTACTTTTCCACTCTGTAGTCTAAAGCTGAAAACCACTTTGTATCATTTGCTCCATTTCAAATCAGATTCTATTAATCCTTTAGAAGTTTTGGACTCTTTTAAGGGGTAGTCTTAAAATATTTCAACATCTTAGGTTTAGTTCTTGGGCCATTTACCTTTCAAGCCTGTAATTCTACACTCTGAAACCATTCATGACACATGCTTCATTGAAATGCAGATAGGATCACTAGTTCAAACTGTGAACTATTGGTCTTTAGGTATTCCAGGTTGAACTCTTGGGCCACTTTTGGACCCTATGGTCTAAAGGTGATCGTTTGGTTCGTTTGGATTGAGATTTTATTAATTCTTTAAAGTTTTAAGGTCTCTTAAATAATACTAGTCTTCTGGTATTTCAGGTTTATCACTTATGCAAATTACTTTTCTTTATAATCTAATAGCAACGCTATTTCTTTAAACTTTGAATGGTTTTAAGGCTTGGGCTTCTGATATTTCCTATAAAAAAGCTTATTGAACTTTGAGGAATGTTGGTCTTAGCTGGATTTATATCTGCTCTATGTGGAATTTATATTTATAGATGAAGAGCTGCGTCAAATTGAGAAATTCAATTACAGAAACTTTCTCAGTAATCAAGGGTCTCAAAGAGGGTTGTTGTTTACTACCCACTCTATTTTGGATGTATTTCCAAGAAGCATTGAAGGATGGAGAAGACGAGTGTCGGGTATGGGAATAGACATCAACAAAGAATATCTCACCACCCTCTTGTTCGCTCATGACCAGGTTGCATTACCAATGATGAAGAGAACATAGATTGCTTGTTCCAAGAGGTTATTGATCAATATAAATAGTGGAGATTGAACATAAAAACATACAAAGAAAATGAAATATCTAGTGGCCAGAAATAAGGTAAGTGGTCCTGAGTTACAAGTTTTTAAGAAATTAAGAGATGTAAAGAATATAAGCATCTAAGAAATATTGAAGAAAGACATAGGTTATAGAGCATAACAAGAGTGGAATAGTATTTAGATCTTGACTTCCTTATTGGATTGGACTGGAATGCTGACAGCCTATGACTAATGATAACAAAAGTATTGAGACTGTAGAGGTGGACTATATGGGAAGGGCGTGTAAAGTTTCAAGGAGGAGCATATCCCTAATGAAGAAATTAGGCCTTGGATCAACATTGTACTCACAAGTGCAGAAAGAGTGGAGAATAGGCAATTAATATTGTATGGGCATGTTATGAGAATGACAGATCACCGCTGGACAAGGCGAGTTTTACAGTAAACACCAAATAACAATAGGGAAATAGGAAGGCCGTCTACAAGAAGGATGTAAATAAAAAATACAGTAGGCGGCAAACAAAGGCTGTAGCATCCTCGTCTATATCAATATTTCTAAATATAGAACCATTGTAAGGCTTAGCCTGTAGGTATTCCAGGTTTAACACTCTTGCCAATAACATCTGGCACCTATTGGTCCTAATTTTAGACCCTTTTATGGGGAATCCTTTTTATAAGAATTTTTCGAGGGTCTCTCGTATACGTGAGCCACTCACGCCCAATGGTCGTCCACTGTACGTGCATACGTAATAAAAGAGCGTATGTGTCAAGGCCGCGAAGGAGTTCGAGAAGCGCCGCCCGACGGCCCGAATATCGTCCGGATTTACGTGCTGGTGATTTTTTAAGCGTGCCCACGTTCAGATGCCGCGCCAGCGGAGAGCGAAAACGGTCAGTCTTTCTTCAGTCGCGACGAGTGAATTTTATATACAGTTTTAATACACTTTGCGGTTTTCGTATAGTTTATTTCGCCTCCATTTTTTTTTTGAGTTGAGTTTTGTGGTGAAAATAGTGACGCGCCCCGCCTGGGATAATGTCTTTTTGGTCGAACTTTACCGGTAAGTAGCAACACGTTAGCTTAGCGCCTCGTAGGAAAGGTCATAAGAGGAAGTTGCAACCGATGCTTAGGGGTGATTTAAGTGATTTTGGATCGCATCGAATGAAACCCGAGAACCGGTTAAAAACTGTCTTTTTGGCGCATTCAAACTAGCCCAAAACGCTGGTGCGCTTGGGTCGGTTTAAATTCATCTAAAAGCAGTATTGGGCGTAGGTTTGGACCTTGTAGTCAGCGGTTTTTGGGGGAATGTGCTGTAAAAGCTACAAAACAACACGTTTATACTTGCACCATTAAAAACTCAAGTTTGTCCTCTTTGTTGGTCAGAATTTGGTGGTCTTCCCGCACTACATTGTCAACTCGCGGTATCCTTCACCTGTCCATCTACCTTTGCGTGTAAAGATGGCCTTACGTTGATATGAAGAACACAAATTACAGCATCAGGCAGAAATTGAATTTCTTCAACGTCCGCATGCGTTTTTACAATTGATAATACGAGCATTATCCACAATAGCCCCTCTATACTTTCAAAAAAATATTGGAACCGTGCAAGTTGCAATCGCCCTAATAACAGTAATTATTTTATACCCATGTAGTAACTAAATATACTTTCGTAGTGGTTCCATTACACGATAATAATAAATATTACAAAAGGATAGCTCCCGAGGCGAAGTCTACATTTAGCTACGTTACTGCTGTTGACATAACAGAGGTAGTCTTCGTCATGTAACCGAAAATACATCGCTATGCGAATGGCATGGCAGCAAGCAAAAACAAATACATATAGATAAGCTTAAAAGAAAAATAGAGGAAAAATTGGGTGCGTTTTATTGAAGTAAATACATTTGCGGTGCTAGAAATAGTGTCATTTAGTTGTTTTATATCGTATCTCACGTCCTTAACTTCAGTGGTAGGATTATTGTAAATTTGAGCTGCATTGTATTCAAACGAGATGTGTAAATATAATAATGTTTTTTGGTAGAGTTAAATTGTATGTGTATCTAATTGGTTTGTTGTGCTTGTCCTTGCGGAATTATAGTATATTACTCAATAAGACTCGACAAATATTTAAATAAGTTTTCCATTTTGAGTCATCCTACTTTTTTTATTATGATTCCAATATTATAATATATAGTGATAAGCGTGATGACCAGTTCAGACTATGATTCATGGAATATTTCAACTGCGTAATATTTAATTGTTGTTTGCACAATTGTAGCATTTCAAGGTAGGATTCTGGCACCAAAAGAGCCATGTTTTTCGAAATAAAATGTCACATCTATTTTGTTATAAATTGCCAAAATATAAATTGCCAAAAAATAAAAATGCCAAGAAGAAATTTCGAAAATATATTTGGTGCTGCACTTTTTAATATGTTATTGAAATTCGCACTAGTTACTTTGGAAATTTACTTTCAAGGGTAGTTCTGGCCTTACAATAATTTCCTAGGGACCATTTTTACACGGATTTCAAAGAATTTGCATCGCTATAGTGTGAATTTCCAAACCAAATCCAGCATGTCATGTTCAGTTTTTCAAATTGCATTAAAACGCATTTCTTATGATTACAAACTTAAATTTCTCGTACGTCATTTTGTACAGAAATATTATTCACAATTAATTTTTGATTGTAAATCACCGTACCAAATAATACAAACAGCAGAATGCTACGTCAGTTTGTAACTTTAAAAATTATTTACTGAGGTGTGACGTCACTGAATCCAATGCGCCGCCATATTGCTCAAGATGGTGTGTTTGCTTTTTATTTAAACAGTGCATTTACATTTAATATTTTTTGAAAAAAATACATTAAAAAAATTTATTGATGTTCTTATGAAATTCTTAAGAGTAAAGTGTCCTTTAGGGGGCTATTGTAGAAAAAAATGTTTGAAATGAAAGTTATAGGTATTACATAGGTAAGTCAAATTTCAAAAGTGGAATAAATCACTAGAGCTGTTTTTTAGAAAGTTAAAAAACATTAAACCTTAAGAGAAGTGCCTTTAAGGCGATTTTAGAAAAAAAATAACGTTTTAAGTAAAAGTCATAACAAAATCAATTCTTTCTCATTATATAAGTACTTCATACGAGAAGGTAATCAAAAGGAATTGCTTGTGGGCCCGATAAAATGCTACTAATATTTTGAGATAGTTTCCAGAAACCAGTCAAAGAACCTGTTGTATGAATGTGCATTTGTTTGAATTCCAAATTTAGCTTCAATATGTTTTGGCGTGAAACATCTATTTACAATTAATTTTAGATTGTGTCCTAACTTCTCTCAGGTCGTTAGCAAAGCTATTTTCAAAAATGTTGAAGCATGCCCTGTTTTGGAGCGCAGTAAAGTGCAAGTTTAAAACTTCAGAGAGTCTGAGATGTGAATTGAAAAGAGAGCGGGCCCCACAACAGGACCCTGAGGTGCTACTGGAGATCGATCTCATTAGTTGTAATAGTTCGAGCTCCATTAGTAATTAGCAATCTGAAACATTAACCATTGTTGATCCAGCTTGGCGCAGTCGATTCCCCTTAATTTATTTATACAGCGGCGGTGTCGAGGCGCGCGTGTCGTTATCGATCAACCCAGGAAATTATAGTTTTGTTTGGGGTCCCCGTCGAAGTAGGTGTCTAGGTCAGACTCTACGGCACCTCTTCCGGATAGGGTCGGGATCGATAGGCTGACATTATTCAGAAGCGTCGGGACGCCCGGAGTAGAACATGTTCGGTGAGTGTGTTTATGTGCTTTTCTCCCTCACTGTAGACTATTTTTAAAGCGGCGTAGTTTGCTGGAAATAGCCGGAAAAAAGTGTACAATCGCTTTTCCTGCAGGTACCGTATGTATTCGACGCGTACAGAAAGGTGATTGGTAGGTCGATGTTAGGGAAATTAAAGGTAGAGTGCCTAACCTTCTACTATGATTCCAGGGCATTGCCGCTAATTTATAACTGTCGATAAGTGCCTGTAAAGCAACAGTCTGTCCCTACAATTTCTAACTAGCTCAGCCAATTGAACGTAAGATTTTAGTCACGTGAGTTAATAGGTAAGGAAGAAACAAGTACCAAAATTTACATCACCTACTGAGTACAACCGTCTTAAATAGCCCCATATTGAAATTCAAAATTCAAGTTACTTATGATGATTCGACTTACCAAGTACCCTGTATAATTGAGTCAGTGCTGATAAAATGTCATGGCTTCTATTATTTGACCTTTTACGAAGGTAAAAGATCATAACAAGAGTATATGCATATTGTATTTTTTATCAGTTTGGAGCATTTACATTCCATCCCCGATTGGAGATTAAGGCTCAATTAATTTACAACGTGTATTTATTAATGTTTTTCTGTCTTTGACAAGACGTCGTAATGTCGTTTAAACTAATCGTCCAACTATCCCACCGTTCGTGGTATCAAATATCGTCATTACATCGGAACGTTGTTATTGTTGTTCTTATATTTCTATTTAAAACGCTCGGTTATCACCTTTTGTTATCACCTTTCGAAATAACCAAACGTTTTCTCTGTCGCTAATTGTGCATTCGGTACTCTTCGAGCGAAATCGGACCTTGGGAAAGTGTCCTGTTTATCCTTAAATAATAATTAAATTAAGAAGTGCTAAACTAGTACCGACCCCCGCGGTTCTAGCGTTTAGTGCGGCCATTAAAGTTTTATGCTGCGTGTTGTAAAAATATTTTTCGTAAACTAAGTCGGTGGGTTTTTTAAATAAATACACTGAGGGTGTGTTTGTTTATTAACCGGTTTACGTACGTGTTTGGGAAAAATTTGAACAGGCGTGTGTATATGGGTAAAAATAATTATTAATGTTTGATAATAATGATAACCGTCATGGTATTAGAATTAAAAATGGCATTTCATAGAATTTAAAGGGTAGTGGTGTCACATTAAAGTCGCGCGTTATTAATACCCAAAAATTGCATATTTCGTAAAATGTTCAATTGTTTTTCTAACTTTTGCTCAATTTTTGCTTTTGCTGCTATAACTATTTGCTTATTTCCGCTTTTCTCTACATTTTACTGCATTCTGGGTATTATTCATGCGTGCCTTCAATACTTTTTAAATGTTTCCTTGTAATACTGCACCGAAACGTAAGTGAAAAACAAAAGGCATTCATTCTGAACCGAATTGCAAGTAAAATATTACTTTTTCTGGTTTTGCGCACTCAGTATCGAGAAATCAATGATATAGTAACAAACGACTATTAAACTTTTCTTAAGCGTGTCATACTGATGAGGTATCGAAAAATCCATCTTAAGGGGTGGAGTTTCGGAATCGAAAACCTTAATAGTGGTTATCGACAAGGTTTGTGCGAATCTCTTTGAAAAAAAATTATTTATTAAAAAACTTCCAAAGGTCCAACTAAAGTCCATTTAAATGGTCGAAAATATGGTCGTTTTTCTAAGACATCTTGACTGACCTTGTATACTTAATTTTTCTTTGTAATACATCTTAAAAAATCCGTAAAGCTTTGTATTCAACATTTTTGAGAAATAATTGCGACCCTTTCCATACATATATAATAAGCGACCCTGTATAACGAAAAGGGCTAATCTAAATTGAACTGAGCAAAATGTGCTGTTCTAATTAATTTCAAAATGTGTATTTACCAGTAAAGAAATTGTATTTTTCTTTAACGTTGATGGTAGCTTAAAGATTAATTTTTAATCATTATTGATTTTTCTATTTTTGTAACTATTTTAAAATTAAAACCTTTTTGAATGAACTCCCGAATGGTAGCAAATTAAGATTTAACGGGAAACTTTTCTAATCGATGGAGGACGCTTTTGATGCATTCATTTCTTTTTAAACATTGAACGTTTGTGTAGATCTTGTTTGTAACTAAATTTTTGACTCGGAATGTAAAATAGAGATAGTTGTGATGGCCTTAAAATGAAACTGACAGTTTCAAAAATGGACTAGCGTTCAAAATTTTCTTGAAAAGTGATATTTTTCTATTTTTGTATTAATTTTAAAATTAATATCAATTTAAAATAAACTTTAGCGGTAACGAATTGGGATTTAGCGGAAAACGTTTGTAATTAAAAGAAAACACTTTTGACACTTTCAGTTGTTACTTAGAATCCAATTTTTGCATTGATTCTCCAATAAAATCACATTTTCTTGCAATTGCAATTATTTCACTTTCACTAGAAAGCTTTCGTAACAGTGGGAAAATGGTTTCAACACTTTCGATTCTTTCAGGATTGAATTTTTGTCTTTATTCTGTTGTCAATATACGAAATTATTTAAAAAAAGACTATGTGGCTCATCCGCTTTTCAAAATCAAAATTTGGCGCTCTTTCAATTTTTTCTCCAGAAAATAGCAGATCCCCTATTATTAAATCTATATCTTAATCTTAATCTGTATCTATATCTTATTATTATCTATTAATGAAATAAAGAAACAGTAGGGCAGAAAAATTGGAACCCCGTTAATTTCGCTCTAGCAGATTTAAGATCGTTTTGAACTGTTATGAATTTCGCTCTCTGCTCTTACGCCATAATACCACTCGAGAATTTATCGTCGCATTAAAATGCATTTCTGTTGTTATTTACAACATTAACGTTCAAAAATCCTCCGACGTTTAGACTTTTTAAATGAATCACATTTTCTATTGGGAGCGCACGTCCTATCTCGACGTATATATGAATTTTGGCGCCTCTCCAATGGCTGCAAAGTCATTTCAATAAATATCTACGCACAATATTATTTTAGTACGCCAATTTAAACGTAAAATAGACCATTCAACTACCGATCTTGATTTATTAAACGGGAATAGATGGAATTTATTTATAGACCGAATGTTCCCAGAAAACATCGCGAGGAATTTTTTCATTTTCGACTGCGGTGAAAGCCGGGAGAAAATTTCTGTTTTGGTCTTATCGAAAATTTCTCTTTAAGATTTAGTGGGTTTAAATTATTGGAATGGTTAAGCACTGTAAGAACGAGAAAAACGTTCGTTTTTGAAAGTTATGGTCTCATTCTGTTTACTTTAAGTTCCGAATTTTGTGAAAAATTCCAGAAGGTTGTTATATTTTTAAAACGGGAATATGAATTTTCCGTTGTGTTGGATAACACGAGCATTTTGTATCAGTTGTACATTTCTCTCACTTTCTCACTAGACTATTTCTCTACTTACTTGGCATATATATTTTTCATATACAGTGCGAGTCTCTAACTTGAAATAAATTCAGTAAATCAAAGACAGTTATCTTGTTGGAGGTATGCTCGGACAGGTCGATTAGTATTTTTAATTGCGCTCTTTTTGATATAAGTAAATGTTATACAGCGTGCTCCAAATTTAATTTTTCTTCAGTTTCGAATTAGTTGATCTTTGTTAAATATCTTTTAAACGGCAAAGAATAAAAATTTGACATTGGATACGCATGTTAAACTTCATACACCCTTTAAGAATAGTCATAAAGAAATTAGTATTGCCATTTAAAAAAATAGTCGATGACGTCATATCTCAAATTTGGTACACGCTGTATAACATTTTGTGACATCAAAAAGAGCACAATTCAAAACACTAATCGACCTGTCCGAGCATATTTTCAACGAAAAAACTGTCTTTGATTTACTGAATTTATTCCAAGTTTTATGGAAAATTGCGTGATAACGATTAGTAGAGCTGTAGATGCGCACATGCATGCGCGGTTCCTAACATGGACAACCAAATATCGATAACTCAACTAAAACATGCGTCCCTTTTCTTCAAACAAATTTATATCGTCTTTGTGTATAATTCCGCACCTTAATATGTGTACCACATAACCTATATAATCTTGGCTTGTTGTAGTTTTGCTCAAGCCAGCAGCAAACATGTAATTATTATTATTATTACGTTATTATTATATTTACAATCTCCCATTTACGCAATCAATTGTGTTTTGGGTTTTTCGTCCGTTATAGTCAAAAGGATCATATGAAACTGTGTTATACATTGTGATTCTTTTGTTGGGCTGTTTAGAAAATATGAAGAAGAGTTTTGAAGGCATTCAAAACGTTCTCCATTGGTGAATCCTTAGTATCTTTAGTTAGAAGGAGGATGCAATGTAATTTTTATGTGTGCGTCAAAAGTATATGTCAAACCTCCAGAGTGCGTGCGCAGATTAAATGTTACGAGACAGGTGTCTATTATGATTAGACTATAACAATAGTGCCGAACTAGTGATGTATAGTCATTTCGTATTTCGTACCGTGAGAATCTTTAAAATGATTCAAAATTAGCTAAAGTGTATTTTTAAAATTTTGACTTTCACTTATTGTTTTGGTTGCTTGTGGGTTTTTGGTTGAACTTCATCGAAAACTGTAAACAAGGAGATCGCCCACGCCTATAATTTTATTTAATATTGCGCAATGTTTATTTTTGGAAGCGCATTTTGCGGTTTCTATTAGTCGATTGGATCATCGCGTCTTACGCCTTTACCGCAATTGAATCATTCCTACACAAAATCTTTCCATAATTTTACCATCGGAACTAACCAGGAAGTAGATTATTGGTTAACCCGCCTAATCGTTAAGTTTTTTGAATAAAAATTTCTAAAAACCCCCTCTATTTTCGCGTGATTTTTTGAGTAATCGTTGGATTAACGTTGCGATAAAAGAATGTTTCCATTTTTGTTCCCGCGGTAATTCGAGATTTTCCTGCACGCAACATTTATTTTCGGATACCCATTATGAGGTTTTCCATTAGCCTGATTGAGTATGAAACTTTACCACATCTGACACTTTTATCGAGCTTAAAACTTTTCATTGCGCCGGCTGAATTGAAAATCGCGTTTTATTGCTTTATTGTGTTTTCGGCGTTGCGAATTTTGCGGGAAGGAATAATGTTATTTCGGTGTTTAAATTCGAATTAAATATGCCTCGCATTGGCCTTTTGAAATTTGTACGAAAGAAACCGTTTCTATTTTGAGACTTTTCTGTCGGCTCTTTGAATGTTCCAGTTGAATTAAGGGTAGCACGTCTAAGCAAATTTCCTATTTCGCAGCAAACAACATGGAACGTTTTCTAACCCATCCGATAATCACCCCTGTTATCCCCCGCGTCTAATTTTTCGCTTATTCCGCGCCTTTTCTAAATGGAAACATATTTATTTATATCTGACCGGTCACTTTGTATACCAGACATTTCTGAGCGATTATATCACGGTTTTTTAATTAGGTATCTGGCAAGGACGTCGCTTCGTTGATTTTTTCCTCTCCGCAGTCGAAATCCTACTCTATCGTTGATAATGCAGAATTAATCGAGGCGGAGAGAGATGGAGAAACAGAAAATGAAGGAAATTGTGCGATTCGCGTGTCGGAGGCCGATTATATTGTATGACGGAGTGATGTCATAGTTTGTTATTACATACCTGCATACCTTTCGGACACGATGCTATTTGAGAATATTCTAGCCCAGAAAGTTTCTTTTTGTCACGTATGGCCGGGTTAGGGTGACAAGAATGTTTAAATTTTATGGGAATCGCTGAGTTGTTTTAAACGTGACATAAAACCAAATCCTGGCTAACACCACTTAATTAATACATTGTGGAGTTGACTTCAAAGCATGAAGCTCTTATAGGGTTGCTGTAATTATAACTTTTCAAGGATAGCTTTTATGAGGGTAATGTAAAGCAACGAATTACCGTACCTACGCCTTTGATAATACTAGTTTGATACTAGGATAATAAAACAGTATATATAACAACGAACTATATTTTCCACTTATATCACATCTTAACTACCAATTCATCAATGGATGCAGAAATTTCATCTTATGACCTTTAGCGGAATCCCACACTGATATTTTAATTGAAATTGCGCTTTCTATAAAGATTAATTGCGTTTCTTAGTAGTAATGACTAATAACGTTCATGAGGTAATCATTCGTTCAAATAACTATTATGTATTTGATTCGGTGAGAATTTAGACGTTGCAATTATATAAAATGGAGCGTCGTCCTTCTGAAAATTGGATCTCTTCATTAATGTTACGCTTTTTAGCTTCCCTGAGGAATTTCGGGACGAGGGTGAGCGATTTCTTCACCAGGAAAAAGAAAGATGTCGCTAAAGACGTCGACGAGGCCGGAAACAAAATCGAACAGGCTGTCGATAAGGAAGTTGACAAGACCGCCCAAGCCGCCGAAGAACTTAAGCAGGACACGAAGCATCTAGGACAAGAATTGGGTAATAAATATAAGCATTATGGTTTACTTAATGTATAGATACTTAATCCCCTCTGATCCTTGGTAACTCATCCAGAAACAGAGCAGGTACTTTAAGGATCCTTATTTCTGTTCCCAGGACCTGTACAAGCTTTAAAACCACTTGAAAATTAAAAAGTTTGCTCATCCTTAAATACCAATGGACTTGTACATACGGTTTCAATTAACACAAGAGGTCGACATCTTGAAACATCTTTTGAATCGATCCAGTACTACTGTTGTTAGCTACTCCGGAAACTAGGCACATCCTTCAAGTTCTCAAATTTAACGCAACGGCCCCACTTTGTAATCGATCTAGAAACTCCCTTGATAGCCCTCCCTGAAACTAGACAAATCTTCTGGGTACCTTTAAATCCGATGGTCGTTGGTCAGAGTCTCAGAAGAGCTTCCACCCTTTTTCCACCCATATTTCTATAGTGGCAACAGTAAACATCTCTTGGTAGAGCCATGGACATAGATCATTTTGATAATGCTCTTAGAAGAAGAAAAAGAGCACGTAAATACAATTTAGAGGTATCACCCTCTGTTCCTTCTACCTGTTTATCTATGTTAAGACCATGCAGTATCCTTCCATATTGTAATTCTTTTATTTGTGTATGTGTTGTCTTCAAAATTCGATTTCTTTTACTAGCCGATGCTGAGAAGAATGCTAAAAACGCCCTGAACGAGGACCTCAACAATGCGGCGAAAAAGGCGCACGAGGTGAAACGTTCAGCAGAGACAGACATCCGTCAGGATCTGCACGAACTCGGCAGAGCCATCGACAAGAAGCTCCAGGAGACGGACCAAGCAGAGAAGCAGACGGTGGCATCGGCCAACCAGAAGTGGGGCGAGATGGAGGCGGCGGTCGCTCAAAAGGTAATAATCAGGAGTTTAGAACAATTGATCTGAACATTAGTGGTATAATTTCCATTTTGTTTGGTCACTTGATCATTTTTCGGTATATTCTAGGTGAGAGAAACCGAGGAAGTGGCCGAGGCGCGCAGGCGCGAGCTCGCCAGCGGCATCAGAAACACTGCCCAGAACATTGACACAAAAATAAAACAATCGCAGGAGGTGGCTCAGAAGAAGGCGAGCGACACCGCCGAGCTGATCGACGCTCAGAAACGAGCATTGGGACATGAAGTCCAAGACTTGGCAAGAAACATCGACGGCAAGATCCACGAGACCCATGACGCGGCCCAGAGAAAAGCCCATGAAGCTGCAGCTGCCGCCGAAGCCCAAAGGAAGGCTCTGGCGGATGGAGCTCAGAACGTGGCTCGTAACATCGACAACAAGATCCACGAGACTCGGGACGCGGCCCAGAAGAGGGCACAGGAAGCAGCAGCCGCCGCGGAAGCCCAAAAGAAAGCACTGACGGAAGGAGCCCAAAATCTAGCCCATAACATCGACAGCAAAATCCACGAGACCCAAGACGCGGCCCAGAAAAAAGCCCAAGAAGCAGCTGCCGCCGCAGAAGCCCAAAGGAAGGCCCTGGCAGAAGGAGCTCACAACATCGCTCGTAACGTTGACAACAAGATTCACGAAACACAGGACGCAGTCCAAAGAAAGGCCCAGGAAGCTGCTCACGGAGCCCAAAACCTAGCTCATAACGTCGAAAGCAAGTTGCACGAGACCCAAGACGCTGCCCAGAAGAAAGCCCAAGAAGCAGCTGCCGCCGCAGAAGCCCAAAGGAAGGCCCTGGCAGAAGGAGCTCACAACATCGCTCGTAACGTTGACAACAAGATCCACGAAACGCAAGACGCAGTCCAAAGAAAGGCCCAGGAGGCCGCTCACGGAGCCCAAAACCTAGCTCATAACGTCGAAAGCAAGTTGCACGAGACCCAAGACGCTGCCCAGAAGAAGGCCCAAGAAGCAGCTGCCGCCGCAGAAGCCCAAAGGAAGGCCCTGGCAGAAGGAGTTCACAACATCGCTCGTAATGTTGACAACAAGCTCCACGAGACTCGGGACGCAGCCCAGAGAAAAGCCCAAGAAGCGGCCGCAGCAGCAGAAGCCCAAAAGAGAGCTTTAGCTGAAGGAACTCGCAACTTGGCTTATAATATCGATAACAAGATCCACGAAACTCAGGACGCGGCCCAGAGAAAAGCTCAGGAAGCTGCTCGCGGAGCCCAAAACCTAGCCCGTAACGTCGGCGATAAAATCCATGAGACCCAAGACGCGGCCCAGAAAAAGGCCCAAGAAGCAGCCGCAGCGGCCGAAGCCCACAGAAAAGCCATGGTCGAGGGAGCTCAGAACATCGCTCGTAACGTTGACAACAAAGTTCACGAAGCCCAAAATGTCGCCGATGCCCAAAAAAGAGCTCTGGCGGCGGGAGCCCAGAATTTGGCCCATAACCTCGACAACAAGATCCATGAAACTCAGGAAGCCGCTGATGCTCAGAAGAAAGCTCTGGCTAGAGAGGCGCAGAACCTGTCCCACAGCATCGACAGTAAGGTCAACGAGACGCAGGACGCAATCCAGCGAAAGGTTCACGAGGCTGCTGCTGCCGCGGAAGCCCAAAGAAGAGCTCTAGCCGAAGGTACCCAAAACCTTGCTCAAAACATCGATGGTAAGCTCCATGAAACGCAAGATGCCGCTCAGAGACGGGCACAAGAAGCTGCTGCTGCCGCGGAAGCCCATAGGAGAGCCCTCGCCGAAGGTGCCCACCATCTGGCCCGTGATACCGTTGAAGGAGCCCAAAACGTTGTCCACAATATTGACAGCAAGATTAAAGAAGCCAAAGATGGCGTCCAACAGAAGGCGCAAGACGCAGCTAAGACCATAGGTGGCAAGCTTCATGAAACCTCCGAAGCCATCGATTCTGGAAAGAAAACAATCGTAACTGGAGCTCAGAACGTAGCCAAGAACCTCGACGATAAACTACAAAACGCGGCCACGGCTGCAGAGGCAAAGAAGAGAGAAGTCGAAGCCGGGGCTCAGAATTTAGTCGCTGGAGTCCAAAATGCAGCTGTTAACGTAGCAAGAAGTGTAGATAATAAATTACAAGACACAGCCGCAGCCGCGGAAGCTAGGAAGAGGGAACTCGAAATTGGAGCTCAGAATCTGGTGAGCGGTGCCCAAAACGCAGCTTCAAATGTTGCTATGAACATTGACAACAAGCTGCGGGACACAGCTGAAACTGTCGACAACAAGAAGAGACAAGCAGCCGAGGGGATACAAGGTTTAGGACATGCAGCCGAAGGTAAGTATTTAATAGTTTTAAAATTCGTTTGATAATTCATTCAAGGTGCTTTGAGCAACTGTCTTTGTTTTAACCTGGTGTTTAACCTGTTTCAGATGCATGGAAACAAACGGGTCAGGCTATGGGTCAGAAAGCGCATGACATCAACACCGGCTTCCACAACGCTGAAATAGCTTTCGAAAGCAAAGTGAGAGAAGCTGCACACAACACAGAAAACTCTGCAAAAAGAGCTCACGATTACACTAATCAGCAACTACAAGTAAACAGTATTTAAAAAAAGTTAAACTGAAACTTCTTTGTAATATTGTTCAGTTTTACTTGGCTGACTTGATTTGTTTCATGATTATCTGATCCTTTTTAGGGAGGACTTCAACAGTTAGGCCAAAACATCGACAATAGACTGAGAGAGACTGGCCAAGCTGTCGACAACAAACTCGTGGAAGGGTCCAAAATTGTAGACGAAACGAAGAGCGACTTGAAACATGACTTGGAAGAAACCAACAAGCGAGCACACGCCGGCCTCGAAGAGACCAAAGATATTGCATCAAATATTTTTGGGAAAGGCCTATTTTCACACAAATAAGAATGTTCTTATTTACGTTGTCAAGTTTACTTCTATGTTACACTTCTAAGTTACATTTGTCTTGTAGGTAGCAATCCGTGCTTTAAAGGATGGTCAATTGAAACTCTTATGTCGTAAGTAGCTTTAATTTATGTAAATCAAATCAATGGAGTATTTATGTTTACATCGAAGGTTTCAAACGCAATATATGTTGTCCACTGTATTTTATTTGTATTTGTTTCTATAATTGTAGCTTTTCACAATGCCTTAAATGTTAGAAAGCTGTGAGAAATGTTACCTGATTCATTAGAAGGAACAGTTTCACTTAAAAAAGTACCAAGGGAAATGGAGAGATTAATTTTAACATAATTATTTTTTTACTTCAGAATCTGCAGGGACTAAAGCGTAGAATGTAGTATGCTTTTAATGTAAACTTGTAAAATATTACAAAATGCTATTTTGCTACATTGTATTTTATTCCAAGAGCCTCATTGTAAATTTTTTACATATGTACTATTATTTTTTTTAAATGTTGCCTTGAGATTATTAAAGATTTAATGTTGTTTTTATTTTAATGAGGATTTTTACTTTCCCACTAAGAAGCATATAATTGAAACGTTGAATTTAAAGTTTTTTAACCATTAAAACTACAACTTCATTAAATGTCTTTTATTACAAGGCGGAATACACACATTACCTAGCAATCGTAGTTCACACTGTCAGTAAAGTTACAAAAAACTTAAAATTATCTTTGACTTGTATCTCTAGGCCTATATATAATCCCTCTGCTCTTCATTTCTCTGATGATGCCATTCGGAAGACGGCCTGACACCGAAATCGCGTAAATACCTTTCTGAAAACGATCTACAAGAAAAAATAAACATTTTAAAAATTCCCTTTTTTGCAGATTGTAACAGAACTAACTTATCCTCTGCCACTTCGCTACCCAGCTGTCCTCCGGACTCATCAGCGCTATCATCCTAAAAATGAAAGATGACCCAAAACAGTTTTAATGTGAGCATCGTGGCTTACCCGTCGAAGTTGGAACTGGTGCAGTCATAGACGTTATCCCTGTTACCTTTCATTCTCAGGAACTCGTCGCAGTTGTCACAACCCTCATACTCAAACTGTTCGAATGACTAAAATGGAATGTAAGTATTACTTTTTTAATCAAGAATTATTGTTAGAAATGAGATCAAGGAAGAAGAACGATACAGAGGAATCGTGAAGAAGTAGAGTGAAACGAAAAATCTGAAGACGACAAAGAAAGATTGGTTTACTGAAGTCTGAAAATGAGAAGAAAATCGCGGCAAAATATTCAGGGGAGACACCGAAAAGACCAAAGAGGAATACAAAGAAAAGGCTGAGAGAGAGCCTATTCTAGATATCCCGCTCGAATTCGATGAAATTTGGCTAAAGACTTACCTTTATCAACGAGCACACCAGACAAGCTCTAAGACCTCGGAGGTCCTTCGGGATCGTCTCGAGAGTCATTTTGCACAAGAATTACAAAAATCCAAATATTTTCCTGTCAAACCAAGCACTTCTTAAGATATAACCTATAAACCACAGGACAGACAGGCGAGCATAATGAGGTCACGTTAATTCACAAAACATTGATATTCGTACTATGTTCTGATTGGTAGAGCAATCGATAATTAAATCTCGTTTGAATGGAAATGTTTGTTGAACTAATTAATTCGGTTGATTGATCTTGAACCCAGCTCTGATGGTTTGCTGTTGTGACTGTATTATGAAACAGACGTTATCTTGTTTTTCTGACCCCCTAGCTGACCTCGATATCTTTTGGTGACGACGACAACGCCACAGGGGGTCAGGTTATCACCCCTCATTGGTGTGGCAACAAGTGTCGGTCCATTCCTGATTGGTTAAAAGCACGTGTTTTGGTGTAATTCGAAAAATATTTGTTGCCTTACGAAACCTCATAGTTTCTCAAAATCTTGGTCAACATATTTACCAGTTCGAAGGAGAAAAGATGACTGAAAACGTGCTGATCGTCGGTAGCGGGGGCCGAGAACATGCCATCGCTTGGAAAATCTCCCAGAGCCCCAAAGTCGGGATTATATACGCTGCACCTGGTAGCGTCGCCATTGGACAGGTTCCTAAAGTGGAGAACATTCGACTGGATCCGACCAATTTCCAGGTAACCCCAAGTCTATAGAGCGAAAACATCTACCAGTAATAGTGAAAAAAAAATTCATTTGTCCAATACCATCTGTTCTCTTTTAGGAAGTGATCAACTTCTCCAAGAAAACTAATGTATCGCTGGTAATAGTCGGTCCGGAGGATCCACTAGCGAAGGGAATTGCAGACGCCTTGAATGATGCTGGAATTCAGGTCTTCGGTCCTCGGAAGGATGCTGCACAGATTGAATCCGATAAGGACTGGGCGAAGGCTTTCATGGACAGACACGGCATACCGACGGCTAGATGGAAGTCGTTCAATGAGCCGGACGAGGCTAAAAAGTTTATCAAATGGTAAGAATATTGAGTATATAATTTGGCACTAGGGCACAGTCACCGTTTGAAGATGCCCTATTAAATGAAGTTACAGATGTTAACAGTTACAAGAGGCCTACTTAAGGCAAGTTGCATGGTTTCATTCTTTGTGAATCGCAATTTATGTATTAATCCTGCTAAATTAATATCCTACTTTTTATCATGAGTTCATATGAAATTTATTGTGTCACTCTTGAATATTAATATGCAGGAGCACCTTCATAAGTTACAAAAGTGATATCTGAACAATTTTCTCCAAAATCCTCTGTGGCTTGTCCATACCTGTATTGTTATTTATTTTCTTATAAAACAGTATGTGAAGTAAATAAACACTTTTTTCTAGCGCTCCTTATGAGGCACTGGTAGTAAAAGCCAGCGGTTTAGCAGCAGGAAAGGGAGTAGTCGTCGCTAAAGATAGAGACGAGGCTTGTGGTGCCGTCGACTTCATTTTGAAAGATAAGAAATTTGGAGCTGCCGGCGAAACCGTCGTGGTCGAAGAATTATTGTTTGGAGAAGAAGTCTCGGTTAGTAATTTAGAATTTTGACATGAAAATATGATACAATGACCATGTTTCATCCTTCAGGTCTTGGCGTTTTGCGATGGTACGAACATCAAAGCTTTGTTACCTGCTCAGGACCATAAGAAAATCTTTGAGGGCGATCGAGGCCCCAACACCGGTGGAATGGGGGCCTACTGCCCTTGCCCATTGTTAAGTCCACAACAATTAGAATATGTACAAAAGGAAGTTCTGGAGAGGTGCGTCAATGGGTTTAAGAAAGAGAAGCTTCAATTCATTGGTAATGAAATCATTTCATTACAATTACTAATAATAATAATGTCCTTAAATAAATAATATCCAATAAAACATGTCCTTCCAGGAGTGTTGTATGCTGGTCTGATGTTAACTGAGGATGGCCCCAAAGTTTTGGAGTTCAACTGTCGCTTTGGTGATCCAGAGACTGAAGTCATTCTCCCATTATTGAAGTCTGATTTGTACGAAATCATGAAGTCTTGCTGTAACGGCACTTTAAATCAACAGAAACTGGTATGGGAAAAGAATCTCACTTCCGTTGGCGTAGTAATGGCCTCCAGGGGATACCCTGAGACCTCCAGTAAAGGGCAAGTCATCACAGGTTGGAAGACTTTTTAATTTCCATGTAAATATTGATTCTTTAACCTTTGATGATTGTAGGACTTGAACAGGTTTCTTCACAAAGAAACCACGTCGTTTTCCACTGTGGTACAGCTTTGAAAGAAGAGGGCCTCGTAACGAACGGTGGTCGCGTACTTATAATCGTATGGTTAGCTCCTCAACTTGCTTTAGCTGCTGCTAAGGCGACTCAAGCCTGTAAATTAGTTAAATTTGATGGGCAGCAGTACAGGAGTGATATTGCTCAAAAAGGAATTGCAAGGTTAGATTTAATATTTACCAAAGGCAAGTCTAAGAAGATATGTTTGTATTTGTCATTACAGGGCTATTTTGCAATTTGGTAAACTAACATACAAAGAAAGTGGTGTGGATATAACGGCGGGTAATGATCTGGTGGACCATATTAAACCTGCTGCGAAATCCACCCAGAGACCAGGCGTTATAGGAGGACTAGGTGGGTTCGGTGGCCTCTTTGACGTTAAAGCTGCAGGATATAAGGATCCGCTGTTGGTATCAGGCACAGATGGAGTTGGGACAAAACTAAAGGTAGATTTCAGTTGTGCATGCATTCTATTTTTTTTAAAAAACTTGTACACTTTCAACTTACATGCACTCTATTCTTTTAGATAGCGCAAGAGATAGGTATCCACGATACAATCGGTATAGACTTGGTGGCGATGTGCGTAAATGACGTCTTAGCCCATGGAGCCGAACCGTTATTCTTCTTGGATTATTTCGCCTGTGGGGCCCTGGACGTGCAAGTCGCCAAGGAGGTTGTCTCCGGGGTCGCCGAGGGCTGCAGACAGGCTGGGTGCTCCCTAATAGGTAACATTTAATTATCTAGAATCTGGAAATTAGACCATTTTCAAAGGTCTACAGATGTTACTTAATCTCTGTTATAAGTTGCTGAAGCCATGGTTGCTAGCATTACTGGCAGTTAGCACATGTTCACAATTACGGTGCACATGTAATGTGCAACTAACGATTTTTGATTAGCCATGTTCCAATGTATATTTGTCTACACTTGCTGGTGTAGGTAAAGTATCCCCCGTAAACCAAAAATGGTTTAGATATTCAATCCAATCATGATACCCTACTACTCCTTTATGAAACTGTTACTGATTTATCATTTTCCAGGGGGAGAAACCGCGGAAATGCCTGATATGTATCCACCCGGCGAGTACGACTTGGCTGGTTTTGCCGTGGGCGCAGTAGAACGACAACTACTGATGCCACATGTCGAGAAAATAACAATAGGCGATGTGGTCATTGGTTTGCCTTCCACTGGGATTCACAGCAACGGTTTCAGTCTTGTGCGGAAGATAATTAAAATGTCTGGACTCGGATATAAGGACAAGGCGCCTTTCAGTGAGACAGGAAGGACTATCGGTAAATTGGAGTTGGTTTTATATGTTTAGAAGCTTGTTGGTCCCAAGCGATGGAGATGTACTACTACTGAAATGAGGCTTGTAAAGTCAACTATAAACATTTTCACCTCTTAAAATTTCTCTGCGACTTCACGAGATATAATCTCTTAAGTCCTCATGAAAACGCAATTTCACAATACATTTGCTTCATTTACCTGTAATGTATTAGTACTTCTGTATTGTTTTATGAAACTATTGAGGAAAACTAATGGAAGCACTACGGTTTCCACCTTGAAATATAGTTCTGAACAATACTAGACGGTTACTGAGTACAGTCTGCTATCTTGTCTAAATAATTCTCTGTGATTTTATATACAATTTCGCTCCCTAGGCGAGGAGCTTCTGGTCCCTACCAAGATTTACGTCAAGTCTGTGATCCCAGCAGTAAAGACTGGCAAAGTCAAGGCTTTCGCTCACATCACCGGCGGTGGCCTACTTGAAAACATTCCCAGGATTCTCCCTGAAAACGTCTCCGTCGAACTGGATGCTTCTAAATGGCCCATACCTCAAGTCTTTGCTTGGTTGGCAGTCGTCGGAGGCGTCAACGAAGTAGAGATGTTGAGGACGTTCAATTGTGGGATCGGAGGAATCCTGATAGTCAAAGAAGATGATTTAAACGATGTGTACGAGCTTGTAAAGCCTCATGGGGCGGCTGTCGTAGGAAGAGTCGTCCAACAAAACGGCAAAGGTATACTCATCGTACCTAACGCTCAGATTGCTTGCAATAAAGAAAAGTATAAAATGTGCTCATGTGACAGAGTTTTTGCAAATGTGTACAATTACAAGTAAAATTATCCAATGCATTGTTTGATAGAAGTCGCATATTCTAACAATTCCTGTACATAAATGGTTCATACCACGTCACAAAAATTCACTAGATATATGTACTATATTTTATGAAATATGCATCAAATCTAAGCCTTATATTGCCTTAACTTTTTCCAGATTCAGTCCTTATTCCAAACTTCTCACAAGTCATCGATACAAGTATGCGGCAATACGTTCCGGCCCTTGTCACGAAATTGATCCAGCCAAAGAAGAAAGTTGGCGTACTGATATCAGGCAGCGGTACAAACTTACAAGCGCTCATCGACTCCACGCAGGATAATTCGCAGAACATCAGTGCAGAAATAGTAATTGTGATCTCTAACAAGGAAAACGTGGAAGGGTTGAAACGAGCTGAGAGGGCGAATATCCCAACAAAGGTAACTTTGATTTAAAAGACAAATTCAGGTAGGAATAATTCAGTATCGGGTCCGTTATTTGTTGTCTAAATTTGTCCGTTGAATCATATAGATTATCGATTATAAATAAAATTGCAGACTCACGAAACTCCCTATCTAGTTTGCAGATTAATTTTTTATGGCTTATTATTGCAAAGTAGCCTTATATTGATTTGTTGCTTTATTAGGTATTGAAGCACCGTGATTATCCAAGTAGACTGGAATTCGATAGGGCCATGCACGATGAATTAGTAAGAGCTGGAGTGGAGATTGTATGCTTGGCTGGTTTCATGAGGATCCTGACCGGTGAATTTACTGCAAAATGGAAGGGAAGGCTCCTCAACGTCCACCCCGCGTTGCTGCCGTCCTTTAAAGGAGTCGATGCACAGAAACAAGCGCTTGAGGCTGGTGTGAAAGTCACCGGATGTACAGTTCATTTTGTAGAGGTAATTGTTAATTTGAAGCACATTTTCAGATGTAATATTTAATTTTTCAGGAGGATGTTGATGCAGGTGCTATCATAGTTCAAGAAGCCGTCCCAATAGAACCGCAGGATACGTTGGATGTCTTGATCGAAAGAATAAAGAAGGCTGAACACAGAGCTTTCCCGAAAGCTTTACAACTGGTGTCTTCAGGTAAGGTACGACTTGGTGGTGGTGATAAATTAATATGGAGCTGAGGATGTTATGTTAATTTGATCAGAAAATAAACGAAAGGTATAATTTGTTATGATGGATCGGAAGAACAATATTGTCATTCTAGATAGGGAGGATGAAATCCTGTCAAAGGAAATGTAAAACAAAAATATTTAAATTTATTTCAATAGAATTATAGATTAGAATATATAAGTTAAAACAATACAAATTTTAAATGCAATAGTCTATCATATTATAACTAATAAATTAATAATATACGTAGCCAAACTAGCCAAACTTTCGAATAGCACCAATCACAAAAATACTCAAAAAAACCTTGTTTTTTCACCTACTAACACAGCGAGACCAAACTCAAAACCAAAGTGAATGTGTGTAATGGTGATCAAACCCTTTAATATAAAATAAAATGAAATTAAGAATAGGTACCATACCTACATTTAAAAAGAAACCACTCATAAAATCAGGAATAAAATACCCTCAAGGAAGTATGTGAATGTGCAAAAAAAAAATTGTAATGAGAAACTAACATTTTAACCTACGGGCCAACAGTATTAAGATTCTAACTCCTCTTGATCGACCATCTCGAAATCTTTCCCTGTACTCGATCGTTGGCTAGACTCGCTCTCGCTCTCCGAACCCTCTGCCGCCTCTTTTTGGCTCGTCCCCTCATCCGGAGCCTTAGGCTCGACCCTGGGGGAAAACATAAAGAAGTAATGTCGATTTCAAGGAGAAGTGCTTGAAAACTTACTCAGTGTCTTCGATTCTGTCGTCCTCTTTCTTTTCCTTGTCGTCTTCATCTTCAGCATCGGAATCTTTATCTTTCTTCTTCTTGCCCTTCTTGTTTGACTTGCCGCCTTTGTATTCATACTAGAAGGAAAATTTATTTTTTAATAGCCATTGGGTAAAGAGATTAATCAGAAGTGTGGTGACGTTGGCATCTCTACGAATGATTCATTTTGAAGTATTCCAATAACAATATGGGGTTCTGCTGGCAAAGAACTCATACATTGGAATCAAAAATTGAGTAAAACATGCCACACAGGACTACTTAAAATAATAAGAAGTGAAGTAAAGAAGATAAAAAGCCAGGTCTTTTATTGGCTCTTCATGGGAATTAACTTCCCATGAACTTCCTTCTTAATACTAGAACAAAGTTGTTACCGTGTAGAGAGGCCAAAATGACGCGAAGAACCCGACGTCTTCGGTGAGGTTAGGAAGGATCCACAGGTGATGCTTGCCGAACGTCACGATCCATATCAGACAAAATATGATCAGACGGGTGATCGCCAAGACTATTATTGACACCAAAAAGCCGGCAGCGGCAACGCTGAGGTAATACACTCCCAACCTGAAAGTTAGAATGGCGAAATTGAGCGTGTTTAAAAAAGTACCGACGTTACCTGACAGATGGCGGCCACAACGGGAAAAGGCAGATACCAATAGCACCCAGAACCAGTAGAGTACCTATGATCCAATAGTGGAAGGGTATTGGGTCGTACAGCCATACGTAAGCGTCCAGGGTGTCGACAAACCGCTGATCATTGTGCATGTCCAATCTGATCTTCTTCTTCCTCTTCTCCTTGTCAGACTATGAAAAGACGTAATCAATCAATTTAGAGTAAACTTACAAAAATATGTACTCTGAGATAAGTTAAAATAGAAGAAAATATGAAGACTACACAGGATATCTAGTCTTGTTTTCCTCATCAACATGATTTAGGAATGGCAATCATATCACTTCGGAAACATCAGGTCAGTGAGTACAGTGGTGCTCTCATTAATTTAGTGAGTAGTGTTTTAAGAAGATGAATTCTTCTCTTATAGTTTACCTGAGTCTCCTTGCTGCCCTCGACGACGCTGCTCTCAGCGTCCGTCCCCTTGTCTTTCTCTCTGGCCTTGGTTTCCTCATCGGCAGATTCAGGGCCCTTCTTCTCCTTCTTCTTCGGTTTCTTGCTCTTCAATTCCTGCTCGTTCACCGGCACTTTCCGGGCCCTGTGGAAAAACTTATGCACCAGCATCACATGTAAGTAGTTAGTAATCTCCTCTCTGGTGGTGAACAGGGGGTCCTTCCCTTGGACGAAGTGTGATTCCAGCAAAGCATCGAGCGCTCTGCTTCCTAAAAGAAGGAAACGACAATGTACATGTGATATCGAGGATTGAGTTTGTGAAATTTACCAGTGAAGTACTCAACATTATGGTTCAGAAATTTTGTTTTCTTGATAGGAACATGTTTCTTCATCCACTTAGCGACCACAAATTCATGCTTCGAAGGTTTGTCTTCGTGTCTGTCATCTGGATGGAGACAATCCTGGAATCGTCCAAATATGATTTTAAAAGCAAATATTAATTTTGATAGGAACTATGAAAATTAAAATTATCAAATTCATTTTTAATAGGAGACTGAAACAATATATTCATATTAGGTCCCGTTACTCCCAAACTTCTTACTCAGTTATTCTTGTTTTTGCTCAAAGCAATCAATTTTGTCAAGCGGTACTTTCTTGAGAGCTTGTCCAAAAACTTTCTACGATTCCAATGACAAAATTAATGTTTCAATAAAGTATAGCAATTCAAGACTTATAGTCTTCAATTGAACATTATAGTTACTATCATATTAATAGTGCAACTGTTAATAGTACAAAATCTTTAGAATGATTGGAAATAATAAATGAAAATTGCAATAGGTACATAGTTATACCAACGATAAAAACAACAATCACAAGGTCTTATTGGTTCCCGTTTAGATAAACTCACTTTTGCTAATGAGAAACTTCTCATATAAAATATAAAACGCGTAGCAGTATGAATAGGTGTTGAAAAATTAATTACATTTTCAACATATATCATTTAGATGATTTTATGTCATACTCAAACTTAAAATACCTTGTGCACTTTACATCCTTTCCCTTTCGTGGTAGAAATAAATACACAATCAAAGTACAAGTTATCTGGAAAAACCAGTTAACGTCATAGGAACATGTCAATAACTAAAATATTAATCTATTAATAGCTCGAGACAATGATGTAAGTGACAAAGAGTAATAAAAGTCCCGGAGTACCTACTTCACCAGAAAGCTTTTCATTTCAATATTATTTCAGGCAAAAAGGTTTTACTGGTTTATTTACTCATGCTCATGTTATACTCCTGTGTACAAAATTTTCTTGACACTTTGCCAAGAACACAATGAACAAAAGAAAACATGTGGAAACACACGGAAAATCCACAATTACTGTAATTTTGTGTTTAATGTGATGCTGAACGGTGAATACTTAACGATAGGGTGATAATTGGAAGTATATGGAACAATGTTGATCAAATATAAGAAAGGAGCAACAATAGTCATGGAAATGAGGAGGAGGTTAAAGAGGATAACAGGAGATGGGTTGCACGTTAAGGAACATACTGGTTAGACTGTTTAATTGCTAAAAAAGATTCAATTATGTATATTCCGATAAAAACCTAACCAGCGATAAAATTCTAATCTCTCCCGCGTTTTGACTACTTTGTTATTAATTTACAGCTGGTGGAAAAACTTGCAAATTGTGAAGATAATAAATCAAATTAATTACATTTTATACACAATACATATTTGCTACACGTCGTTCTTATGGGGAGTTACATTAAAAAAAAACCTAGCGGGAATGAACCGTTCCGCTACGAAATCACCTTTTCCAAAAAAAAACTAGTTTATAGAAACGTCACTAAAACAATACAAAAAAATAGTGCATGTGACCTAACAGAGGGGCTGAAACGAGCCTATCGTAAATGTGAGGTCGTCGCAGATTAAATCTTGCAAACTTCCCTCTGTTACTAATAACTAAACTCTAAACTTACATCTTTCCGCTTCTTGCCCTTCTTCTTTTCAGCCATTTTGCCAAACTAAATATTTTTAATTTTCTGACGTATCTGACAAATCACGTCGTAAAGTACAGTTCGGTAACTGTTCACAAACTTAAGGCGACCAGGACGGGACAACAAGTTAGTCGACGACACCGAACGAGCGATTTAAGACAACAAAGAAAGTAGAGAAGTTGTCTTTAATTAAGCTAAAGTGGTCGTTCGGTCGTTAATTCGACGACATTTCAGTTGTTGATGTAAACAGACTTGTTTATTTCGTGCCAATTTTAAGCGCAGTTAGTCGAGTTGTAGTAATGGTTGTCTATCGCCGAAAGAACCGTTATAAATTATACATGGTAAAAATATTTTTTACAATTTGAATAAATCTAATTATGTGCCAATTAGTAACGCCTGAACGACACAATTGGTTATATGGAAATGTACACAACACGACAGGAATAGGAGACGGTGAGAGCACCACAGGAGCATGATAATCTATGTCGAATGAGACTGTTACGGTATAACTAACGCTTAAGTGTCCTACGGTATTTGTTCATAGAAATATACAAATTTGATTTTCCATTTTGACTCCAGAAACTACTTCAAATTTTGTCTAATATTAATGAGTCTCCCTGTAATTGGTGATGTTCGATCTGTAATGTTGGTTGCCTATTATATATAACAGCCAAAAAGAAAAACCAGTAGTGAACCATAATCATGAACTATTTCATAACTTCCTAACTTGATTCTAATCCAGCGTTACCCTTTAAATACTTTGTTTAAAGCGAGTAGTACGTATTAATCAAACAAGTCATTACATTCGACCTAACCTTCAAACCCCTTTCGCCTATCGTCGCGTCAGCTGTGAGCTGACAATGACAGCCGTAATGTGTGTGGAATTCGCGAAACGTTTGAATTTTTAATCAACTTTAAAAACAGTTTTGACTTCGTTAATTAATGTGAAGGCCGGCCGTTCGGTTCACCCTCGCCACGGGGAAGGATGATCGAAAGTGTGACACGAGCGTCGATTGACTATTTTTGTGGACATTTCCAGGAGGTGCCCCAGTGATTCCAGAGGTTCCGGACAAGGATGGGCCAGGCTACGAGCGGGATCTCCGGTGAGTGCATCTTCACTTTTTACTCTTTGCATGCAAATGATGCTGGCGGCTCTTTCTTGAAGCGGTAAAGTCGCCGAGACAATTTGAGGTTATGTTTGTCAACAAAGATGCAACAAGGGATGTACAAATACAATACAATTGGTGTTGTTATGGTAATTGTGATTTCCAAGGGTGATTTGCATAGTTTACTGTATTTGTAATCAAGCACTTTGTCCTTTGTATACATGTTGCACTTGTTATTTTAAAAACTAGGGCAAGTTGGATGCAACAAGGAGTATAGAGCTGCAATACAGTTGTGTTGCAGTTGTGGTGATTTACATTTAAAGGTAAGATTTCCACCTGCAATTTGTTTTCCAACATGTATTCTGGTAGACTATCGCAAGTAATAAGTGACATGTACTTCGGTGAAAAGAGCAGATTGTCATTTCTGTATGATATATCACACGATTTGTTAAGAACAAAGTGATGATGATTTTCCTACAAACATACATACGTAAGCTTGGTGCATCTTGGCCATCGATGTGCACCTCTGTTTGGACATTTCATTTATATTCGGAGCAATTCAAGTAAATATTGTACAATTGCAGCCAATAATACAATAAGAACAAAGTGGTGGTGATTATCCCACAGACAGACATACAAAGATTTACATAAGCTTGATACATCTTGACCATCGATGTGTACCTCTGTTCCGACCTTTCATCTATATTCGAAAGAATTCAAGTATGTCTTGAACAATTGCAGCCAATAAAACCTTTGGTTTCAGGTTCAGAACTTTGGTCCAAAGGGTCATCTTCAGTTGCTTAGTAATCGAGTCGAATGATTTATCAATTGCCGGCGATCAGTTGTTTTACTTGTAGAAACTGTTTATATGTTTTTGTTTTAATATTTCTGAAGGAGAAGTTCCGAACCAACTCGATCTAGCGAATCCAATTGAATAACGTGAGTAGTTAAAGCACGATTATGTGAAATTAGTTTGGGAGCTTATTATTGCTAAAACAAAATTTGCTCTATAAAAATTTTATTCGCTACTATCATTTACTAGACTCATTGAATCAATTGATGACTATTATTTTAGCTGATATTTGTTGTTCACAAGGGATAATAACAGTTATGACTAAAGTAATGGCAGTGGCTAGAAGTTCTATCGAATGGAGTTACACGAATTCAGTTAAATGCATAGTAAAAACGTGCTGCACCATAGGTCGTGTTGCAGAATGATAGGGATGGTGGATGTCATATTTTTGAGCATTTTTTTGAGTATTCTTCACAAGAAAATGTTTCCATTTTATCCTTGATTAAGTGAAAAAGGTAAAATATTATTGAAATATGAGGTTAACCGTCAGAACGGCTCAGTAAAATGATAGAAAAATCTTTGGGAACCAGGAGGTTTACTCTTATGTATTTTTGGTCAAAGATGACTACATTTTTGAGAGATACATAAGCCAGCACGCATGAACTTCGAAGGCCTACAACTTCTTAAGGAAAAGAGATCGGACATGGGTGTCTTCACTGAAAATGGTCAAAAATGTGACAGCTGTCACCCCTTTCTTTCTGCAACACATCCTATGGTACACACTGTACTGTATGATATCAATTTGGAAGCTTGTTATTTAGCAAAATTTGCTATACAAAAATTTCCTTCGTTCCTGTCATTTACTAGACTCGTCGAGTCTGTTGGTGATTTGGGTATTTGTTGCACGTCGCAAGTCGATTTGATTCGGCTACTTGAACATAAACGACAACTAAGGAACAATGGCCGTGTTTCCACCGAAGTACATCCCATTGTTGCCCACGTGCCCCCCGACGTGTCAAATTGGAATCTCCACTTCCAGCCTTATCACGATTATCCCTCTCATTCAGGAAAATCAGGCGAGAGTTACACGATCTCTGAGGTGTTATTAATAGTCGGGTTTTATTTAAAGCGCCGCTCGCCAGAGGTGGAATTCCAAACATATCTCGTAAGTGGGATGTTTTCTGTTTCTCACTGCAACCACCGAACCTATTCCGTGTGCGCCGTTTATAAACTTTTCCAAATGGCGAAAAGGTTGGAATTTATGCGGGAGATTTTCGAAATAGCCCGGTAAATAAACATCGAATGAAGGTGTTTACCGGCCGATAAATAAAATGGCGTGTAATACGTTTCGAGTGTAATTTACAGGGTGTTGGGGTATGCAGTTTTGAAGGTGAAGGGCAAAAGTGGTACGTGATGACCAACCTTCAGACATAACTTGAAGGGATTCGAGGGGAAAAATGATATCAGTTGTATTTGTTGAAGATAATATTTTCAAAAGAACATTTGGAGATAAGCAGATAGTCAGAAACTTTATAAAATCTAAGGTGGTCAACATTTTTCTTATCGAACTCCGATCTCAAGAATGGCAGTTTTTTAGTAAAAGAGGACAGTATTAGGGAGCTGGAAAAAATAATTTTACCTTTAGGAATCCAGTAGTTTTTGAGGAAAAAAAATAAAAGGCGAGAATTTTTGCCAAATTTACCGGGTTTCAAAGTGAAAGTTTTAAATGTTTTCGTATGTTATTTTCATAGGTTAGGTAAAGTTTTATTGTTCTAAACGCCGATATTCTTCTAGTACTAATTATTTCATGTACTTTCTAGTCATCAATAGCTTTTATCAAAATTCCATGTTCAATAAGGTAAAGGTCTGCCATCCAAGGTTGCATTCATTGAGATTGGGCGACTTAAGTCAGATTTAAGTTACAAATAACTTACTTAATTTTTAGTACAAAACTACTTACTTTCTTTTACTTTATAGTGAGACTACAAAACGACTGAAACTATTACTTTACATTCAGCAATCGATATGGAAATACCAGTTTCAGCGTTTTCGTCTTAGTTAAATTATTTCTGTCACGTTTCTATTTCTGCAGGAGAAACAACCGCATTGACAAACTTTAAAATTAAATTTAACCCATCGTATCTTAAAACCCGGTCATTTCATTAAAACTTTTCCACTAGTCCGTTGGATTTAAATTAGAAATCTTCTATGTTAATCATTACATCATTGAAAGAATGCGCTGATTTGTAATTTTAAATACTTTTTGCACATGCTCTATCTACTATATTCTTTACAAATATTGATAAAAATATGAATTTTTTAGTTATTAATTCTACACTACATTTGATGAGATCAAAGTAAATATATTTTATTACCCGATTTAGATCAGAACATTCGTTTTTGTTTTTTTTTTCCTTTTAAATTGCCGATTTGTAACAACCTTGAGAGGTAATTACAGATATTAGGTAAAATATTCAAATTTCATAGGTTTTTGAAGAATAGATCTGCATTATATTTTTTCCAGCTTTATTGCAGTGACGAATATTACGTGTGTAAGACGAATTCTTTGCATAACAAATATTTGTTCGTATTCTACGATGAGAATTTAGCGCTAAACTTTCATAAAATTAATGGAATATGCACTATAAACATTGCAAAAGAGCCCACGTAAATATAAATTATTTGCTTTCATATGCGTTTTTAACGTTGTTACCCTGGTAGAGTTTAATACCATTTACTCGATAATATTTAACCACATTTCTTATATAGCCGAAAATTGGCTATTTTTATGAAGTACAAATAAATTAACTCGAATCGCTTTTATATTTAGATATAAACTAAATTTTAATTTCTTTCCTATAAATAACATTGATACTATGTGAAAGTGAAGTATTCCAGCACCGTAAATACGATATTCATCGTTTCTTGTCAAATGAGTAAATGAAATTTACTTTACAAACTAGTGAAAATATCGTTAAGTCAATAGCGGCTCGTTACTTTCTTTAAAAATTCTTTAAACACTTCTACTTCTTTGAAAAAATCTGAACTTTTTTAAAAACTTTACAAACTACCTTTCAAATGTCATATGGTTCTTAAAACACTTGGAACTGCTTGAAAAATAACATGGGACCATTTACATTTAAAAGAAGTGACTTAGAAATTCCTCATTTTCTTTTAAACTTTCTTAAGGACTTAAACGTCCTGATTTTCTCAAGACAGTTGTAAATTTAAATGGTGTATATTTTATAATTCTCATACTTTTCTTAAAAACTTTTAAATTTCTTTGGTGATGTCAAAACTTATTTGAAAACGCCCAAAGTTACATTTTAAACAAGCCATTATATATATTTTGTAATATTTCAGCAGATTACAACTGTTATAAACTTTTTTGCTTTATTCAGCTATAAAACTATTTTCAGAACTTCATGAGCTATATTTCAAACTACATATATGTGATTTTATGTCCATGACAATTCCTCACAATATTTACAACTTCTTTAGAAACTTCTTAACTTTCTTTGAAGCAACAGATCTGGTTTAAGAGGAACATAACTTGTTTAAATATGTCGTCGATAAATCAATTTTGTCATAAGTAACTTATAATGTCTCCACCTCCTCATCATAGCTTAATATTTTCTTTAAGATAACCACAACTTTAAATATGTTCAATTTATTACAATTATCAAAAGTTCTTTAGTAACCTCTCTACTACTTTGAGAGTGTAAAAGGTCCTTTAAGTAACATTTTAAATGTCATATTTTCCTTTAGGCACTTTCAACTTTATTCGAAATGTTTTAAAAACATTACTGTTGTGACAAGTAGCTTAGAAATTCTCTATTTGCCTTAAAAATATCAGAGTTACATCAGACAATTGTAGCTGCTATTAAAACGTCAGTTCTTGTAATTGTGATGTTTCTAATGAACTTTGCAATTTCTTTATATATGTCAGAACTTATTTAAAAAATTCTCAAATTGTATTTTGACATAGAATTGTAATTATTGTCAAGATATCTTCGGTAGATTGCAGTTGCTATAATTTTCTTAGATTTTTTTTTACTTTAGTTAGGGCCGAACTGCTTTAACAATGGTAATTAAATATAATTAATAATTACGAATACCTTCATGCTACCTCTCAAGTTATTGCAATTCATTTCTTCAGGTGCTTTCGACACGTCAAATCTGATTGTAATGACCAACTTCTTCAAGAGAAAATTTTTCAGATTTGCGTATATATCGACTACTAAATAACATTGTAAAATTCCAAACCATACTTGGGTTTATGACTTTTTAGACGAATAATGTCTCAAAAATTTTGGATGAGGTTTAGGCAGGTTATGTCGTCAGTTGTCATTATACGCCTTTTAACAGGTCATGTCATAGACATTATTACAAGATTTTTTATAGGTTATGTGCACTTACGTTTGTCATTTATATTATATGTCACTAGCCATGACCCGTAGCGGCTTCGCTCGCTCACATATTTAAGTTGAATTTACATATAATGTTCCATGTAATAGGGAATTACTATGAAAGTTGCAATTTTCCCATTTTTACAACATATTCCAATAGATTCAGATTTCCTTATTTTGCATTGCATTGACTTCACACCTCGCCCACTCCTACGATTGCAACACTGGAATGTTGCGCGCACTTTTTTTGCTATTAGAATTAAATCCTTCCACCGTCGAATTCACACCTGTATTTACTGACGCCTTTACTCTTTTTCTTTTGTATACTTGTATGTTATTTTCTATACGTTGTACTTTTACATGCAGTGTAAGAAGTCATCTCTTCATTTTGGCATTGGCACCTTACACTAAATTTTACCTCAGTGTCTCTTTCTGCGAGAAATTTTCTTGTGTAGTCGTTTTTCTACGAGGCCAATTTTAGAGCCAGCTTAAGGGGATCAGATGTACTGTAAACGTAACTGCAAATTACATAGTAAATTCGCCTTCAGTTTCTTTTTGTGGAGTTAATCCTTCATTCGTGACCAGCACGGTCGAAAGCAATAGTAAATACATATTATTTATTAGACATTTCGTTCCCAAGCAATAAACGTAAATACCCAAACTTAACTATTCAAAAGTAACATTTGGTGGACAAATTTTCTTGTGAGATCTGCGCCATCGCTTCGAACAATGCACGTTTTACGATCTCCCCCCAGATGTACGTACGTTTTATGCCTTTACGGCTTCTATCGAAAATTCATAAAGATGACCAAGGATTCTTTCTCACGGGAAAGGCTCGCAGCGATCTCGGACCAGGCTAATGAGCCGAATGGCCCATCTGGTGGATTATTAGATTTTCGGGTATTTTAATTGGTAGTTAAGGATGGAAAATATAGCAAATGAACGGAATTCGATTGTTAAAAAGAGTTAAATGTTGTGATTGATCGTTGAATGTTTGTAAGGGTTAATTAAAAGCGGTTTTTTAGTTTTAAGTAGTTACGCTCCTGGGATTTTATAGGGACTATATGTTTTATTCAGGCCGTAAAGTGTTGTGTATCCCTATGTTTCTTTTAGGGAGAGTAATCAAACAGGAATTACGTTATCATTGGGTGAACTTATTTTTTAACGTTCGTTGAATCTTTCAGCTATTTTAACTGGATTTTTCGTAAAGTAATTTAACCCCCGAAAAACATTAAAATATTCCAATTAGGCGGACATTGGAAAATTTGAAGCATTTTTGAAGATTTATTTAAAAAAAACCTGAAGAATACTGACCTACCATTGTATGGTTTTTTTTTTGTTGAAATATACTGGAATTAAATTTCTTTTGCAAAAAATGCAGTATTTTACTCAAACTTGGACGTTCAAAATTGCATATTACAGAAAGGCAGGATAAATAAAATCAATACGATGCTACGTTATGTACAACGGTAATTCTGATTGAATTTAGAGATAAAATTGTGTTTTTTTAAAAACTTGCATAGTTATACAATTGATAGGATATGCGATAAAGTACAACTGCTATAGGGGAAAATTTCTTCGCGAAACCTGTAGGAAAAACTGTCTATGAGATTCCTCCAGGAAAATTTTTATGAGAAAATAAATTTGAAGATAACTAAAATAACAATTAGAGAAAACTTAGTTTTGTTATGGCCAATAGCTAATAAAAATTCTTCCATATTTCTAAAATATTCGTTTAAATTTTTGTAAGTTTTATAAACATTGTCCATATTATTCTACTCACAAATGTTTCAGATTTTCTTGCAATTTTTGAAGGATAGAAGGTTTTTTTGATCCTACAAGATTATTGAAACGATTATTCTATCGTGAAATAAAAAATTGAATTTGGATAATTTTACAATTACTGTAATATCACACATATTACAATTTCCAGCAATTTTGTATATTATTAGTCTCCCCAGAGAGGTATATTAAAAGTTACCAACCTTCAAATTACACTTGGATTTTCAAGTTGCAGCTATACATGAAGGCTGTAATAAAAATCACATCTAGCTTATACATTTTTAACAGCAAAAAGATATTCTTGCTCAATTTAACGCACCCTAGTTATAAATAGCTGACGATGGACTTTGAAAAATTTACCCCTACTGTATCTCTGCGTGTACTATTGCCAAAAGAAATTATTATACTTGAAAAAACTCCTATATAAATATAAATGTTGAACCTTTCATATAGATTTGAATTTTCGCGCGAAAACGCTGTGGTCTTTCATGGCGGCCGACCTGATATCATTATCTGGTAGGCATAAACGGACAACTTTCGTAGTGTTTATTTTTCAATATATTTTACCTTTGTTTGTGTATGTTTTATCACCTAAAATCATTGAAACGAACTCTAAAGTGGTCTGTAGTGCCTCAGTGTAAAAATACATCAATTAAAACTCCTAACAAATTGTTTGTTCATATTTCGAAAAATTGAAAACATGCGATACAAGTGGCAGATCCACAAAATCCACAAAAACCAATTTATAAGTGGGAAGACCACTTCGGTGGTAGTGCTTTATATTTCATCCCAACTTACTTTAGGTTTAGCTTAAATTTTGTACTATGTTAAATTGAAAACGATTTTGAATCAATTCCCTAAAAGGACGCAACACTATACTTAGTTGAGGCTCACTAAACAACATTAAATAATCTTTTTAACGTTGAGAGACGCCCTTACTCATTTCTTCCTACACTCAATCGTTACTCGAATTGAGAGTGGGTGCGCCCAGTCCTCAACTTTGGAATTCACCAACGCGTCAATTAGGCCTCTCAAATACATCTCAATTTAAGGAAAGAATATTTGGCAATATCGTATTCGGTGAACATTAGTGTATTCCGCTCTACGAAGTGGGATGGGAAAACTGCCACGACACACAGTTTCAATGCGTTTATTTGCAAGGCACGAAAGAAACAGTGAGTGCGAACTGCAGGCAGATCAAGTCTGTACAGCACTAATGGTACGAGCCGACGAGCGTAGAAAGCGTGCGAGCGGTTAGAGATCTGAGAGCGTACCGGAAAATAAATTTGGTCTTCGGTATTTTATCATTCATAAGCAAAATTGAGTCGGATTGTGTTACCGTCATGTATCCTGTGGAACAATCGAGCATCATATGTAAAATAGGTCCAGATTGTCCAAAAGTGCGAAGCACAGGCCTTGAGTCCGCAGGAAATTGAGGATAGTCCCTTTACAATATGAAATCATTCAGATCTTGATGATCTCTCGTTACAAAAGTACGTTACAGTTAACGGTTTGTCTACAGATATGAGCCTTTAAATCGAAAATTAAAGTTATAGTTTGTCCTGAAAGTCGGTTAAAAAAGAATGTGACCAATGGTCTGTCTATTGGAGGTTTATCGATGGTCGAGTTCACGAAATCGAAAAAATACGCAGACAGCAACTGTCTCAACATAGAGGACCCAAAGGCATAATTGGATCGTGGAAAAAAAGAAGACGCCGTCCTGTGCGTTACCAAATAGGCCGGAAGCGCCGCAATATGTTCCCGATATCGGATCGATTTATCCGCAAAAGAGACCACGCGAAACAAAAACGCCGCACGAGGGGCACGTGTCTCGCCTCTCATACAATATAATATATCCACGTCCCCCACACGTTCGATTATGAATACCCCACGTTAAGTCCGTGTGTGTTTGCATACAGGGTCGTTCGACCGAAGAACGAAATGGAAATCCGATGCACTTAAACATCGGTCAATACAGCGTGGAGGTCTTAACAGGAATGGGCCCTGCGCATTTTAGCAGTATTGGGTTAATCCGACGATCTTGATTTTAGTCACTCTTTATTCAAAATGTTGCAATTACCCTTAACTTATTCTTCTTTTACTTTATCGGACTTGATTGATTCATAGTTAGTCCATTAGTCTTCCATTCTTGACTGGTTTCATCCAATTGTTTACCAGATGTTTCCTTTGGTTTGTCTTGGTCTCCATATGACCCTCTATGCCATGTGAGGTGTCTCGCCATTACCATTTCTTGATATATACGACTTTTGTTCTTCTTCTCTAAGCGCACCACAGATTTCCACAAAACCACAGAAAATGTCTCAGTCAAGAGGCGAAAAGTTGTTGGACATTAAAAGAAGTTTTTACTAAGAGGGCGCTTTGGGTATGGTTTGCTAGCTTAGCTTGATGCTTGCTGCCCTGATCTCCCTCCTTGGTTTAGGTTGGATGCTTTTAATATTATTTCCAAGAAAGTAACTTAAGTTCCATTTTCTTAAAAAAAAAAAATAAGTAAGATAAAAATTCTCAAATATATGTTGACGAAATGACGTAAGGATCGTACTCTACTAGTTCATTAGTTTGGACCTCAAACCCTTCTCGCTTTCGCCCCTCTTCGTCACGCTTAGTCCGCTTTCATGTGAAAAACATTATGAAGAACACCCGGTATGCTTCGGCTCGTAGGACGAAGATGCAGAAATGCGAAATAATCTGATGGGGGTGCAGAAACGTAACGGGAACGGACGCGTGGCAGGGCAGCTGCCGGCGCGTTGCTAAGGGATGTGTATAAATAGCGAGCACGGCACCCCCCTTCTACCCTCGGTACGGAAATAGTCGCACCTTTCGGGAATGCCAAGGGTACCGAATAATATTTAGGGAGAGAAAGTAAATGTATGGTAATTAGGGGTGTTTGCGGAGGGGATGCGTGTATGTAAGTGAATTTCGAATAGGGAAATTGTAACGAAATGGCGCTTGGGTGTCATCGTTTTTCATTTGTTTGTTTATTGATTTAGCCTAAACGGATTTTTTGTTGAGATAAGGATCTAAATTCCAACGTCAAGGGAGGGGTTAGACGGTGTGACGCAATTTCTTCAAAATTAATTATTCTGATCATAGAATGAAAAATGATGGGTACTAAGATCTTCTGTTCATACTTACACCATTTTCGATTTGCAGTTAATGTGCTCCTGATTGATTAAAAAGAATTGAAGATTATCCGAGTTGCAATCACAACCTGAGTACCATTCAGTGTCAAGTCATCAAGTCATCATTCAAAATAGGTAAAAATAAACCTGACGCCATTTGAATCATCTTCATTATTGCACTATGGAGTGAAAAATAGTTTAGGAGTAATATAACTGAAATATTGACTGAACATGGGGAATGCCTCAAGAAACAAAAGTTTATAGAAACCGTTTTGCACTCTAAATAACCATAGAAATCGACAGAAAAGTCAATTTTAAGCGAGTTTTTTGATAAATCAATACTTTCCAAGTAATTCGCGATTGAAAATATTGATTTTTGACTTAAACAATGTATGTTTTCCGACAGTTTCTTACAAATGACACAAAACCCATTGGTTTTAGCGATAAAGTCATAATGAACAATAAGAAAGTTTGCATATAGATCAAATTATGGATTTTTGAAGTTTACTATATATTAGCTAAAGACAAAATTCGAACCATTCAACTTTAAAACAATCAGTTTTGGAGAAAAAAAAACTATTTAGAAATTTTTAAAGTACTTTAAAAAAACGTTAAAATGACTCATTATAAAAGTATTTAGCATCAAAATGAACCTCGATATAATAAAAAAACATGATAGGTTTACTTTTTTGAAGGGAAAAATAATAAAAATATCAGTAGTTCTGGCACCAGAATTAAAACTAAACTTATTCAATCCACAGGTGTCTTTATTTATGTATTAACAATATGTTCTGGATATTTGGTTGCCTTAAAAGGCGCAATTTCAAAAAAAGCGTGATTTTTGAAAAAGAACGTTTTCCAAGTTTTGAAAATATTTCGAAGTTACGTTATAACGTAAAATTTAAATCTTTTTTTGGCTGAACTGTTTGTTTTTTTACATTTCTCTAAAATTAATAGTAACCGAGATGTCGTCATTTTAAGTTTTCATATAAGTAAAAGAAGCACCCCTTCCGAGTCCATTGAATCCTTTAAACTTAAAAATGAAGGGCCTAAAAGAATTCAACTCCGCAGGTCATATAGCCATTTGAATTCTCTGCAGTATGAGCTTTGGTGCGATTGAAAAACCTTAAAAATTAAGTCAAAAATTAAGTCAAATTATCGTCAAAAACTAAACGTGTGTTGAAGTGAAAATTTTAGTTGCAATCAATAAAAAATTATTTTATAGGAAGGGAATAAATGTTTGTTCAATAGGTATGCACATTTTAAATATTTCTAGTCTTTGAAAAAATACTTTTTCATTTTATTTTCGACAAAAAGGGTATTTTTTAAGGGTTGTAAAGTTGCAAGCAATAATAAAAGATTTTATAACCAAGAAATTAATTTTTATTTGATAAAGATTCACGATAACGTTTCAAACTGATAATTTTTTATCATTTCAATTAAAAGGAGAGGTTTTTAAGGCTTAAATATTTGAAATTTTTCAAGTTCCATGTTTGATAGCATGTGAGGATAAAATTCTTGAATTAGTATTTTTTATATTTTTTGTGAGCGGTGATTTCACCCTTTATAAAGAAAAGGTTCACCTAGTACACATATAACTTTTGAAGTGGAGGGTGAGATAAGCTTAATCCTAAATTTTGAGAAAAGCCTATGCAGTTATAAAGAATTCGGAGGTATTACTATATTTTCAGCTTCAGTAACTGGACTATAAGTACCTCGTGAAATATTTCTGTAAGAATTTAGGATAAAGGTAGAAGGAAAGTACCTCAACTTTCATGTAGTGAGAAATAGGTGGGTTCCATACCTAATTCCACCCAGATTGAAAGATTTTCATAAGCAAATAATCTTGAAAAATTCTATGTACAAATTTCAATCCTTCGCCCCCTTTTCTTCTATTCTTTTGCACTCCATTTCCTCCAAATTGGTCTCTCAGAGGTTACCCTTTGATCCCGTCGGTTGATTTTTTTCTCTCCTCCGGGGCCGTAAGAGGCACTCAAATTACCCTTTTAACATCTAATCTAATTATATCGCCGCGGTCGCTATAAATATTCTCGACGTTAAATTCTCCTCTTCCTTTGATATTAACGTTGATGGAAATTAAAGGATAGGTCAGAGGTTAGTTGTAAAGGTGGCTCGGAGTGTCTTTTTAACAAGGGCAATCAACTCAATTGGATAATTTATGTCTTCGTACCGAGAGAGGCAGGGCGAAGGAAAGGGTATTAATTGTGGACGTGTGGAATTTCATCGTTTCTTGTAAACGGTTGGAAAAGTTTCCACGTTCGATTCGTTCGAAATATGGAAAACGTTCGATAATTCATTTCAATTTCTAAAACTAATGCAGCGTTCAATTTCCAATTAATTCTTAAGCACCTGCCTGTAACCTTTCCTATTTATAGAATCGTCGTTTTCGCTATTCGCTCGCGATTTCTTTTATCCTCTTCCCCGTTCTTCCGTTCTTTTGTTTTTATTTCGTTATGCACGGGAACTAATTTTTTTTCCAATTTGTGAGTCGATGATAAAGCATCTTCCATCACCTGCCGCAGCAGCAGCAGCAGCAGCTACAGCAGCAGGTGAGGGACGCAACGTAACATACGATGGCGACATATGCAGGTCCTCTTTTTCCGAGGCAGCCTTCTGTAATGTTCTCCGAGCAATTATCATCATCGATTTGCATTTTAAATAGGAGCGGGGAGAGAAGAGGACGCGGAATTCTTGCTGAAAAATTTTAATCCGCCCTGTTTGAGTCGAAATCATGTCGTGTCTTTACAACTTTCGTCTCGTGATTTTCATTTGAACTCCCTCAACTCCAGTAGGCTTCATTACTCTGATTTGTAGCTTTTGCCGTTTTGTAAGTTGTTGAAATAATGACGGGAAGTTTCTGTATTGCTATTGGAATTTTTAAGATTTTTGAAACTCCTTAGTTATTGTTGAAACTTCAAACCGGTCCTTTGAAAGTTGCTGTCATTAAACTCGAACTTATATCGTTTTGCAGCTTTGGAAGAGCTTTACTTGATTTTTATGAAAATTATGACTTATTTTAAACCTCCATTAAGGAATTCATAGAGATTGAAACTGTTTTCAACTTTGTGGTAACTGGGAAGTTTTACTTCTTTTTGCTGAAATTCTAAAGAAAGATTTTCCTGAAAATGAGTAAAAGGCGAAACATATATTTTTTTAGCAGATGTTGTGTAGATGATTGTGCTACAAGAAAAAGGAAATTATTACTTTTTACAACAATTTGGAAAACCAAATATGTAAAATTTCAAAAATAGAAGTAGTTTTGTAAATTTTCTACGATATTTCGAAGTTGAAGTTCAGTTGATTTCATTATTACGTCTTGAAGAATTAAGTAGTTCATTTCATAAGTTGGCGTATTTTATTAATTGTTCTAGACATGCTCGGCCATATTCAGAAATTGCTTAGAAAGCTCTAGTGCGGAAAATTTCAGTGCATTTCAGTTTTTTAAAATTTCATCAATACGTAATTTTACAGAATTTTCATGAAATTAGAGAAAGACTCAATATTTTTTCAGTAAATTATGAAACTTGTTAATAGGTCTCTCTATTCGACGTTCAACCCGAATACTTGTTTTTCACAAAATATTTTGAAACGTTCTAAGCATTTTAATGAATTTTAAACTACGATTGTTTAGTATTTAATCGAAATTAGAATTTCAGCAATTTTTTTGTGAATTCTCAGGAAGTTGTTCAGAAAACGCTTCTGTAGATTTTTTCTGAACTTTGAACGATCGAGTCATTTTGCTCCATGTTCAGTGACGAGGCTGCATCTAAGAAAGTTTTCCAGACAATGCTTTGAATTTTTCCTAAAAGTCTCAATCTGTAATCATGATATGTTTCAAAGATGATCAGAGTTTCAGTACTTTTTTTGAATTTTAAAAGTTATTGCTGTTCAATACACTTGTCCAATATTCAAGCACCAGGGTTTAGCTTAGAAGGTCTTTTAGAAAATCCCTAGAAAGTTTTCCAGGAAATTCTTTAAATTTTCCTCAGAAGTTTAATGAAGGATTAAGTTATAAGCGTTTTCAGTATTATCAAAGTTGTACTTTGAATAGATTTCTGTCTGATTGAAACTATCTTCATATTTAAATGAAGCTTCACATTATAGTCATGTAGTGTTTGATTAAAAGTATAATTTCTCTCTGAATGATTAACGTTTCAGTGTCAGATCTTTCCGATCGAAGAGCTTGGATCTCAGAAAGTTTTTCAGTAAATACTTCGATTATTTCTCAAAATTTTGATGAAGCTTCATCATATAGTATTTCACTTATATTAGCGTTGTTATCGTTGTTCTGTGTTCACACATGCTGAATACCAGAAACTTTGAAACTTCTTCACGGTTGTTAGAAACTTCAATGCGAAAATCTTGGATCTCAGATAGTTTTTCAGTGAATACTTCGGTTATTTCTCAAAATTTTGATGAAACTTCATCATATACTATTTCATTAATATTAGAACTTCTTGAGAGTTATCAGCCAGTTCACACAGGCTGAATACCAGAAACTTTGAAACTTTGTCACGCTTACTATGAAACTTCAAGGCGAAAAGCTTGGATCTCGGAAAGTTTTTCAGTAAATATTTCGATTATTTTTCAAAATTTTGATGAAACTTCATCATATAGTATTCCATTAATATTAGAGTTTCTTGAGAGTTATCGTTGTTCTGTGTTCACACAGGCTGAATACCAGAAACTTTGAAACTTTCTCACTGTTATTATGAAACTTCAAAGCGAAAAGCTTGGACCTCAGGAAGTTTTTCAGTAAATACTTCAGTAAAATTATTTCTCAAAATTTTGATGAAGCTTCACCATAGATTTCATTAATATTAGAGTTTCTTGAGAGTAATCGTTGTTATATGTTCACACAGTTTGAATATCAGAAACTTTGAAACTTTCTCACAGTTATTATGAAACTTCAAGGTAGAAACCCATGTAACGAAGAAACTTTCAGGAATTTTCTCTGAATTGTGAAATACTATTTGCTCAATAATACATTGAATCACGAAGTAAACATCGTCAGCCTAGAGAGAGCGAGAGAGAGCCGAGAGAGGATCCATTCTATCATGGGAAAGAACCAGTAAACGCTCTTAAGGTTAAAGTTTAAAAGAGAATGTATAAGTGTATGTGTGCATAAGTTCTCTTGTAGCGATGTTAGTACATAAATCTCTTAAGTCGGTTGGGTCCGGGAAAAAAATTACACGCTGTCGAAACACACGTTACCTCACTAATGAGATGGAATCTTCTATACACGGGGGAGCTCCACCGCAGGAGGATACCGCGAGGCACTTAAATTGATGATTAATTAATTGAATGGGATATGTCAGCAGGTTTTAATAATGACGGAGGTTTTTCTAACGCTCTTAAGAACGGTTTTTCTTAACGTATTGATTGGAATGGAACTATTCTTAATTTGTTTGAAGCAAGTATTATTCCGAAAACAGGAAACCGTGACATTTCCTGGCTTTTAACGCGCGTACATGTGTATCTTGATATAAGATAAGCAATATCAATTGAGCCCCTGCTGTCTGCGATTTGTGCATTAATTACATTCGCTGTATCTATGGAATGTAAATATCATCCGTTCGTCGATAGTTGGAGCTAATGAAACAACGAAACCCGCTTCACTCCACGTTCATGCAAAAATCTCCTTTGTCTGACGTGCAACTCTATACTAAATTTCGCTTTAAGGCGAAGTTGTATTGATGGTTTTAGGCTTTAAGGCTGGTTACGTAGGATAAGGAATCATTAGATAAATACCATTGCAGTTTATCTCTAATTCGTGGTGAAGGACAGTTAAGAGAGGAAAGGTAAAGAAATAATTGGTAAATGAAGACAAATCAGTCTGTTTGTAGTTGTTGGAATATAGACATGAATTCGTTAAGACGAAAAGTTCGTTCTTTTTTCTTTAAAAATGAAATCTCAACATTAGAAAAAATTCTACAGTTAACCAATGATGGTGATGACTTTCCTACTATGCCGAAGAAAAAACATGAGAAGCATTAAGAGAAATTAATTTTTCTTGGGAAAGAAGTAACAGAAAAAACTCTGTTTTAACTGATAACGATGAAATCATTTTGTGGAGACGGCAATATTTTACTATCGATGAAGCAATTTAGACAAGCCAATAATTAGATGAAACGTGGGTTAATGCTGAGTACACCGTTGCAAAACGATGGTGTGACAAAAATATTGAAAGTGCTCGTCAAGCACGTATAGCAGGTTGATCTACAGGCTTGAAGTCACCTAGTGGAAAAGGGTAAAGGATCATTATCACACACATTGGCAGTGAAGCAGGATTTGTTGAAGGTGGACTTTTAACCTTTGTTTCTCAGAAAACCGGCGATTATCACGAAGATATAAATGCAGATGTGGTTGACGAATACTTTGTACAAATGTTAGGCCTTATACCAGGAGGAAGTATAATTGTGATGGATAACGCGAGTTATCATTCTGGACAAGTCGAGAAGGCACCTACTACATTGTAGAAAAAAACTGACATAATCAACTGGTTAGCTAATAAGAAATAATGGTGAATCAAATCACTATGACACTGATATAATGAAAAAGGAACTAGTGTCCATTGTTAATTGTATGAAATCGAAATACAAAAAATATGTTGTAGATAAAATGACACGACATGGAGGCATCACGATTATAAGGCTTCCACCCTATCATTGTCAACTAAATTCAGTCGAATTGATATGGGCCCAAGTGAAAGGCCACATTGCAAGATACAACACAACTTTTATATTGAAAGATGTAAAGGTACTGTTATTAAACGGGGTGAAAAATGTAACCCCCGAAAATTGGAGAAAAAATGTAAATCATACCATAAAGGAAGAGACAAAACTTTGGGAACTTGATAATTTCATTGATAGAAGAACAGAACCCCTGATTATCACAATAAATAACGATAGTAGCTCCTCTGAATTTTCAGATGATCAGTATTATAAATATTAACGAATTTCAAATTGAAATAATTTATAATGTTAATTTTGTATATTCATATATTATATTGTTGGTATGTAATTAGTATTGACGAACTGCAATAAGCAGGCAACGTTTTAACCACGCCGATTTTAATGAACGCCAGTCTTAAGCCTGGATAAAGTGGGAAGGAAATGTTGCGTAACAATTATTACAGTGAAATATACCACTTATAATTAAAAGATCATGCATTATTCCGAATTTTCTGTCGAAAACGCGAAACGCCACTGATATTTCGATATCCGATCGCCTAAGCGCCGGATTTCTTATTCTACCCCTTAGGGCCTTTTGTTCTGGCACCGCTCATACCGGGTGGCCCCTACAAAATTATTAAAAAAGAGGTGAAAATGCAGGGATTGCTTACGATAACTGCGAAACTTGCCTCCCCTTCCCTTGGTACATGGAAAATACCCTCTATTGACGGATACCTCGTTGATATTACTTTGGGTTGAAGCGAAATACAGTGTAACTCGTTGGACTAAAATAAATAGAAACGAAATAGGTCGTTCGTAGTATCGTTTATATCGGCGGATTATTTCTTCATCATTGTTTGCGAAACGAATCTGTGCACCGAAACCGAAAAGCGTAAACCGGGACGTCAGACGAGCGCGGCCATTAAGGATGTCGTAAAGTTTTGTTTTTATTAGTGAGAAACTATCCGGAGATGTGTAGGAATCGTGTAAATAAATGAAAAATAGGTCCGAAAAAGAGAGAGGGAGAGAGAGAGGAAACTTTTCCGTTAATCACCGGAGTGGTCTTTAATCAAGGGAGGCGAGGTAAAATTAGAAAAATGGGACGACCGAGTTATTTCCGATGTGGATCAGGTGAGAATCGGTGGTGATGCCGAAGAGCGAGTGGAGAAGAGATGTTTTGTGTATCCGAAGAGGAAAGAAAAACAGATCCGCTGCTACTTAACTTCAGATAGAATTGTTGATTCAAACTTGACCTAAATGCTAAACGGTTACGTGGAGGTTCTTAGGAGATGAAAGCTAAAATGTGATGTTTTCCAGGGGTTTCACACACTCCGTTTGTCGGATGAAGGTTAATAACTACACGTTTTTCGTGATATATTTCATGGCGTTTCATGTAGGAATTAAGAATATCTTTTCCCTTGTGACGTAAAGACAAATTATTGTGAGGAAATATAGATATTTTATGTAAAACTGGCATAGCTTACCTGCCTGAAAAAATTTCAAGTATTTTTTTATATAAGCTGTTTATTAATTTTTTTTATTAACATTAATTATCAAACCTGTAGGGTTGACATTTAGAGATATCGAACTTTAAAAAAAAAATTAAATTAAAGACATTAAATCTAACTTAAAACTTGGATATCAGCAATTGCATTTAGTGAAGTTAGGATTTTTAGATTATCCTTTATTTTGAAACAACACAGATTGATAATGTGATTGCAATTCGTGATTGGTCCTGGTTTGAACGTACTTTCAACATCAACTATTCTTTAGGTGAAGTTTCAAATCCAGTTTCTTTTATTTTAAAATAATTTGTAATTTAATTAATTGATTCAAATTTTTTCTGAACTGCATCAGTTCCATATTCTGCTTTTGCACTATAGCGTTCTTTTGACGGCACGTTTGCACTGATTTTCGCCAAACGTTTAGCGTAGAGCACATCAGCACGATTTGTAACTCCGGTAAATATTTAACTAATCATGATTGACGAGCGAGTCGTTACCTTTCGTTTTAAGAGTAGCCTCGTAATTTCATGCTACAATAAAACACTTTACTGCGAGTGCCACATTTTTTCCCTGTCGTGAGATCATTTCGACTCGCCGATTTGAAGCGGTGCCAAGAACCTCAAACCGCTAAATCCTGCCGCTATGCGATATCGTTACTGTTAAACAAATTGCAAATAACGCATCGGTTTCGAATCTAACGGGCCCGTTATTAATCATCGCTCGCCGCGTTCATTAAACGCTGACTCAACGTGGATATAACCTAGTGTGTCTTTTTATCGAATGAAAAACGTGTGAAAATCACGCTAACGAGACTGGTTCAACGTTATGGGAAAGCGAGCATCGCATTATCTATTCGCATATTATTAAATTTGTATTTTGTTGTAATAAATCCAAGGCGGGTTTCCTGCCGATCGAAGTGTATTGCGACGGATGCCACCGTCGTATTAATTGATGGTTATTGAAATGTCATTTCCCGTACGGGAATTCTAATAAATCTAACCGGGGCAGAGACGGTAATTTCGGGGCAAATTTATAGTCCGTCACTTAAGGAATACTCGAGGAGGCCTCGGTGGAGGGAACCTTGGTGGAACCTCAGATAACCTGTTCGATAGGTACAAAATCTTCTTGCCTCCACCATGGAGCTCTTAAGAAGGTAAAAGTTGTGACAACAACGTAAATCGTGAATAAGGAACCGATCTATGGAGTATTATTTCTATTTCTATGGTTCTACGATCGTGTCAAAGTGAGGTTATAAACTAAAACAAATTAAAACTTGTAATTCAACTAAGAAAAAGTAAATTTAAACCCTCAGCCCTCTTTTTTAAGCACCTAAATCGTTCTTTCCAGATTCCCAAACATCTTTCGAAGATATTTCTGGTCCCCATCGTCACCCAATATTTTACCTGTAACAACACATTATTTATAACAGATCCATATTGCAAATTTGATGTTAAACAAATAATTGTAGGCTGACCTGGAACTTCATTATTTTAATATTTGACACGAACCCCACTTCTCTTAGATATTGTGTTAACATCAGTGGACCCTGTACACCTAGCGACAATATCTAATATTTGCATTCTTGGGCCACATACCACCTGTAAATAACACTGTTTAAACAATTTCATCAATCATTATTGAGATAATATAAGTATCTGTAAATTAATGGAGAAAATTCTTCTATTTCTGCATATTTCACCTACAGCACCTCCAGGAAAAACTTGATAATGAAAAGGGTCCTCTGGGAATTTTACGACATTCCTCATTTTTTCTGCTAATGACTCTGAAATCTTTTTTATTATTAGACACACTGTAGATTGTGAAATTTCCCAAAGATCACTAGCAACATTCTAAAATAAATATGAAATAGTAGAATAGATAAATAAAGTTCAAAAACTTGAATAAAACATGAGTAACCATTCTTTTTCTATATATAAATACATATATAAAAATTCAACTTGGCTGGAAATTTCCTGGACCATAGTATCGTAGACTAATTAATAATTGGATCAGTGGAACCACTGGCAATCCTCTATTATTGGGTTTATGAAGAGTATCATTAATCATAGGCAGAATAATACGTACAGTTGCATTTTTAGAAAAGCGATACCTCCATATAAACTCACGTTCTCTATATAAATCTAACGGATTTTTCCGGTCTCTCAAATACCGTTTAGGTAATCGATTTATATTATTAATAATTCGATTGAAGTACTCATAATAATCGTCATTCATCTTGAATCCACGACTCGAAGGCGAACTTAAATTTTAATATTTTTTGAGGGATACTCAAGGTAATATCAAACTGACCTCGGCCTCATCTCGTCCTTGAGATGCACTTAGTTGACTATAAAATACAGATGGTGCAGTAAGTGCGCCTTAAGGTTTGAGGAATCCTCAAGGCGCGATTATAAATTTGGTCCAAGTTCCCATGAAAATTCGGTGGGGATTTTATTACCGTTGTCTGGAAACGTTCAAAGCACTAAAAATTACAAGAGGATTTACTTGCAATATCTGTAAAAAAATACGATCCGACAATAATTCGAGAATAACCGGACACTAAGGGAACGCCAGCTGCCCCGAGAAGTCAGCTGTTGCACAAGCTTCTTACCTTCTGGCCGCCCCGGAGAAGGTACCACACAATGGGCCGAAGAGTCCCGTCTTTTTGGTTTTTACGACCGTCGGCCTGTTGCTCCTCTAATTGTTTCGCCGCCGGCAGGTATTATCGATTTGTACAATTTTAGAGCAAAAGTAATGGAGCCTCACGTCAAGTGATATTGGAGCCCTCGAAGGGGTGTAGGAAAGTCATATGGTAGATACCACGCAGTGGAATTTAGATGATTTTGAAATGAATGGGCAGACGTCACAACTTTTCAAATGTAGAAAGAGTTAAAAAAAATGTAGATCGTCAAATTAGAGTTACACTTCGTAGTTAGTTAATTCTGCAACGTCCTGCAAAACATCCTTAAAAAGGGAGTAAAAGTATGAATTCACCATCTAAAATACTAATATTTTTATCTTTACGATAATATGGTAACTCTGGTAATTATATTTGTTATTATTACATACACTTTTTTATAAACATTATTATCGGGTTTAGTTAATTGCCACAAGATAAATACAAGTGTCACCCACTAGGCCAATCGATCAACCTAAGACAAAGTAATTATAAAATTCTCATTTCATTCCTTATTGAAGCATCATCATTAACGACCATTAAAGATGTATCAAAATTGACTAAGTTCAAGGATTTAGGCTATAAAAATCGATTTGAAATATGAGTCAGTCGTAACTATGTCGTTTTGAACTAATGGATTTCCCTACTTTGAGCTTATTTTTTTATTTTTTATTAACTAAACTGGATTTGGTTTACAAGACAATTAAATATCATTTACCATAAAATTTATCTCAGTTGATAATTAAATGATTACTAAAATTTTTAATTATAAAATCTAAAGTATTTTTTGTTCTTAATTTATATTAAAATAGCCGCGCATGGCATAATAGTATGACCTCAAATTATTGAATCACCCTTTACAATCCATATATTCTCGGAATAAGCCCAATTGCACCGGTTTGCCTTAACTTTTGGCTTTACTAAACTCCGCTTAACGGAAAGTCCAACTTTATTTTGTAGGCCATTCCACGGATGGACGCTTATGTAAACCGCAAAACGTATGTCAAAGAGTTTTCCATTTGTTGCCAGCTTTTTCAGACGTACTGTATATATGCCTGTATGGAATATGACAAAATTTGTAAACAGGATAGAAGGCGCATTTTTAACTATACCAAATAAAATTCCTCACAACAATAGTTTGGGTGAATATCTGGGCTAACTCTAGGCTATATCGGCCTAACAATAACAAAATGGCGGCGTGTCAAATGAAATAATAATTCTTAATGATTTTGTTTTAGATCTAATGGAGAAACGTTGCATAGCTTTCTTGAAGAACTTAAAACGTTCTATACCTTTTATATTTAACACTTTTTTATATATAACTTCTACAAAAAGGTAATTTGCGAAAAATTAAAAAATCCTTGGACTATTCCAAGAATAATTTGTTCTTTGATGATTTTTGAAAAACCGCTTCATTTCGAAGATACAGGGTGAAATAAAGAAGCGCGTAACGCACTAAATAATGGTCATGCCATCGGGTTTATATGATTCATCATTTCTATAGGCAACTGTAGAATCAATTCAGTTTGTTTTAAATACACAATGGACACTTTTACAATATCTCATCTCATTGAGAACTCAAGAACTCCAAGTGACGCAGTTTTGGAATTTTTCGCCTTAGTTGCTTGTCAAGTTTCTTGTCGAAGTGCTTAATATTTCTTTATATTTTTTTCTATATTCACATTTTCTTTCTTATTTATGGTGAAAGTAGAAGTACGCTGCAACACTTCACATTTTAAAAACCTCCTCTGGAGCTATTGAGACTGTATAGAATATTTCTCCGTCATGGCCAGAGGGTAAAAGCCGATATCTCCGTTCTAGCCTGCACTTTTATTAAATTTTATATCATTTCCGATGTATACGCAGCTGATGAAATAATTAAGCGAACATCTTGCGTTCATTTAAGGGCACCTGACCGACCTTGCTTGCGTTTGTGTCCGGAGAGGAAAGATACGAAGGTAACGTGTATTCGAGCAGGTGGAGGAGAGATCTCTCTCTCTCTCCTCTCGTCCGTTCCGTTTCGATTATTATTGATCCCCGTGAGCGAAAACGAGCTCATCGATTCGTCATGGGAAGGACGTTTCGCGATCGTGCCAGTTTCGCTAACGGTAGGATCGTTCAATTGGAAATTGGTCCGTTTGCGTCACGGGGATTATCTGGAAAGTAGGAAGTTTCTGGTTAGATATGACAAGAGTAATTCGTGTTTTAATTGCTTTTACCCGTTAAGGAGTCCATTCTTATAAATTCATTAAAATCTACTTTGGCTCCATAAACGTACTTCCGCCACAAGTTTCAAGCTTCTGTTTCTTGCGACGTGAACTTTTTCCAATGACTTTCAAGTTAAAGTAGTATGTTGTACATTTTGTTTGTATCTTTTGGAGGAATTCACTTTTCAAATCACAGTGAAAAGGCCCCAAATTGGTTTCATATTTTCTTCGAGTTTATCGCTTTAAGAAATTCAGTTTCTGTCGATCTAAGGGTAGATTTCATGAAACTATGGCGAATTTTCCGTTTCTTATGAAAATACAACTATGAGCACTTTTTCTCAAAAAGTAAACCGTGACTCGTGGCTGAAAAAAGAATAGTACAAGTGTTATTCCTAACCCTCAAAATAAATGTTGTCCACAATTTCAACCACTAAGAAAATAACTACTTAATTAGAACATACATTGAGTTAACTACCCCAGTTACTCTCCCTAATGTATAAATATGAGATTTACTGATCAGTAAAACTTTCTCGCATATGTTGATCTGTAAATTTATCGTACCTGACCAGGGATTGTAAAGAGGCGCCCTTTCATTTGGGGCCTCAAAAGGATCCAGCCCTCCTAGGCTGAGTAGACGGGTCCAGCTAGACTGTCAGTTTCCCATAGAAACAAAGGTCCAACATCATAGGAACTTCTCAGGAGCACAACGTAGCACACACGCTCAAGTTGACGTATTCAAATAGTTTTTAAGGCTACTTAACTTGTATTTATGCTTAATTCCGTACAAATTCCTTCGAGTTAAGTCTCATAAAAGCTACTTAGTTTGCTTTTATACTTGAATTCGCACAAATTACTTCGAATTAAGTCCCAAAGAGCCTACTTAGCTTACTTTTACACTTGATTTCGTACAAATTTCTTTAAATTAAGTCCCAAAAGACTAGTTTCCTTGCTTTTATACTTGATTTCGTACAAATTCCTTCGAATTAAATCTCAAAAAGAATACTTAGTTTGCTTTTATACTTAATTTCGTACAAATTCCTTTCAATTAAGTTCCAAAATGGCTACTGAACTTTCTTGTATACCTAATTTCGAACAAATTTCTTCGAATTAAGTCCCAAAAAGGCTACTTAGGTTTCTTTTATACCTGATTTCGTACGAATTCCTTCAAATTAAGTCCCAGAAAGGCTACTTAGCTTGCTGTTATACTTGATTTCGTACGAATTCCTTCAAATTAAGTCCCAGAAAGGCTACTAAGCTTGCTTTTATGCTTGATTTCGTACAAATTCCTTCAAATTAAGTCCCAGAAACGCTACTAAGCTTGCTTTTATGCTTGATTTCGTACAAATTCCTTCAAATTAAGTTCCAAAAAGCTACTTAGCTTGCTTTTATACTTGGTTTCGTACAAATTTTCTGGTATTTCTGGTGCTTCTGTGAGCCCCATTATAATTTCTTTCTACATGTGTATTAGGATGTACAACTAGTGTTAGCAGATATCTTTTGCATGCATAGCCATTGTCACCCAGCATTTTACCTGTAACAACACATAATTTATAACAGATTCATATTGCAAATTTGATGTTAAGTAAATAATTATGGGCTGACCTGGCACTTCCTTATTTTCATATTTGACACGAACCCCACTTCTCTCAGATATTGTGTTAACATGAGTGGACCCGGTATATCTAGCGACGATATCTAATATTTGCACTCTAGGGCCACATACCACCTGTAAATAACACTGTTTAAACAATTTCATCAATCATTATTGAGGATAATATAAGTATCTGTAAATTAATGGAGAAATTTCTCCTTCTATTTCTGTATATTTCACCTACAGCACCTTCAGGAATTTTTATTGCGAAGTGGGTACCGTCTATACAAGATGTTACACCAAGAAAGTTGGCAATTTGATTTAATTAATTCATAAAAACTTGATAATAAGAAGATTTTGGGAATTTTACGACATTCCTCATTTTTTCCTGCTAATTACTGTTACATTCTTTTTCTAGATATAATTACATATATAAAAATGCAACTTGCCTGGAAATTTCCTGTACCTGTATATTATGAACTGATTAATAATTGGATCAGTGGAACCACTGGCAAACCTCTGTTATTGGCTTTATGAAGAATATCATTAATCATAGGCAGAATAATACGTACAGTTGCATTTTTAGAAAAGCGATACCTCCATATAAACTCACGTTCTCTATATAAATCTAACGAATTTTTCCGGTCTCTTAAATACCGTTTAGGTAATCGATTTATATTATTAATAATTCGATTGACGTACTCACAATAATCGTCATTCATCTTGAATCCACGTCTCGAAGGCGAACTTTACTTTTACTTAATATTTTCTAAGGGATACTCTCAAGGTAAGATCAAATCGACCTCGGTCTCAACTGATCCTTAAGGTGCACTTGAATGAATGAATGAAGTACGCCTTAGGTTTGAGGAATCCTCAAGGCACGATTATAAATTTGCCGGTTTTATTGAATTCAATTTTGGCTTCTATTTCACGAAATAGATTCGATTTCACCCTTTTTGGGAACATTTCATTTTCTAGTTTTGTCAAATGTGCTGCAAACCTCATTCCACCCCGAAATTCCATGTAGTGACATTTCCGTGCTCAAGTTTGAAGGGTTCCAATTCCACCATTTACTTTTGGTAATTCATGGCCTCACTGAAAGGGAACTTCCGGAATTCTGCTTTATTAGCGACTTTCTCCCGAAAATTAAAATAGGAAAAAGAAAGCCGAACGACGGGCACGCCAAATGTCTATTCCAATTTTCTTTACAAATTTCCCCGAATATTATAAATCGAAACTTAGCAGCGGCGACAGCGGCAGCTGCGCCCCGCAAACTTTCACCTCGTGTATAACTAATATCGGAATCCACCCCTTCATCGGACATCCGTCCAGGTGGATGGAAGAACAGAAAAATAAGAATACGATGTACGTATGCATAACAATGAAGGCGATATATTCGATGGGGGGAGGGAGACGTTTCAATATGTATCGAATCCAGGTGAAAACGGGGTGAAAACACAACAAATTTACCCTCTGGGGGGACGCGAGCAGATGGGGAAAATGAGAGTGCAGATCGACGAAAACACCTCCAGTGACTATCAGAATCCAATCAGGGATATTTCGAGAAAGTAGTGTTTGTATGATTTCAGAATTCGAAACGAAATTAAGCGAAATTTCCCTATGGCGTTGAAATCGCCGTTTCCATCCTCGAACCGTCAATTTTTGTTAAAACTCGGTGCGAAAACCCAACAGATAGGTAAATCCTTTTATATCCTCGACGCTCCTCTCCATTATATCCCGACAAATGGTCCGTTTCGCCTCGGCGGAACACTTAGCAATTCTAATTCGAGTTCCCTCGGCAAGGCACTTTTCAGCTCGTAGAAAAGACAAACTCCTCCATGCTGAAAGCCATCCATTTCCATTTATTTGCATTTCCATCGAGTCATATGGCTAACGTTAAGAGTGCATGAGCGGGAAGAGCCCATTGAGAAATATCAATTTTTCATTTAATGGGTTTGAGGTGATATTAGTTTTGGGCATTTAATTGGAAAATGGTATTAATAGGTGGACAAAGATGGTCATTACGAAGTGGTAAAGGTTGAAAGTGATGGAGACAAAAATTAATTTTTAATTCAAATAATAAATGAGTATGAAGATAGATAGAATAGAAGGAGATTTAAGAAAAACTCTTCATGGAGTGATAAGTAAAATGAATGAAAAATATAGATCCTTCTTATTCGAACCTTAAAGGCTCATAAGGTTCTAAATTCATTGTGATAATAAATAACATGACAACCAAAGCGTTAGTTCAGAAGGAAATGGTTCCTTATGGCATACTATATTAATTCTATTAATTTTAAAGGTTTAAAAAAGTGATAAGAAGAGAAAATGGTTAAAAAAGGGTTCATTAAAAAATGAGGAAGAGGAGAAGCAAGTGGGAAAAATTAATTTTTATTTCAAGGATTTGAGGTTATATTAATTTTTGTGTATTTGAAAAGAGACGCCCAAATGTTCAATGAATTCTGAAGTTTTTGGAAAAAATAGTTTTTATAGTATGATAAGGGGAGAGATTGATTAATAACTAAATCATTTTTATTCTTATATAGCAATCTCTTAAGATTTCATTTATTCTAAATACCCCGAGGAAAATAAAAGAGTCTCTATGGAGTGAAAAGGAAAGCGAATAGTTTGTGCGAAATACATTTTTGTGATTTATTGTATAATCACAACACCTGGAAATTTAGAGCTATTTTTAGTATTCTTAAATCTTATTTACTAATTACTACTAATTAAACGTCTTTTAGGCCAATACAAGTGCAAAAATCATAACAACTTCACCTAATTGCTAAATATAGTCATAATTGTATATTATATTATATTTTAGGTATTTCAGGAAAATGGCTCAGTGCTATGAAGTTTCTGTATGTGTTCTGCTTGTTTCATGAATTCTGAGGTTTTTGAGAGAAATCTTCTTCATGGAATAATAAGGGAAGTCTAATGACAAAAGCGCTTAAGGTTTTGTTTAAGCTTAAGCTTAAGCGCTTAAGTTTTGAGAAAAAGTAGTCTTCACCAGAAATGCTTAAGCAATAAATTATTTCCAATCCTAAGGTTAAAACTAAGGTTTCCAGAAATATATGCTTTATAAAGTGACGAAAGGGCGAGTTTTTGCTGGCGCAATTAATAAGTTAAAAGCTCTTATATAAGGTTATTCTAAAGTTTTTGGAAAAAGTCTATTGTCACTACATAATGACAAGAAAAGTGAATAGTTAAGAATGAAGTATCGTGTTCCATGGTTGTATGGATTTTGAGTTTCTCGTTAACATTAAAGCTCTTGATTCTAAAGTTTTTGAGAAACTAATTCTAGTCGTTATATGGCGACAAGAAAAGAAAGTAAATTATTTCTTATTACAAGGTTATGGACTTTAAAAGTCCTGGTACCTTCAAGGTTGTTATAACAAATGTTTTTATTCCCTCGGAATTCTCCGCGTTACTTTACCTGAAATCATTAGATTTCAACGTCATTTATACACAATTCAACGTAATTGATGATTGTTATGGAATAGCTCGACTAATTTATTAACGTTCGGTATGTAATCCCCTAGTTCAATTTTGAGTTTCAAAAGAACGCCTGTTTACCTTTTCGATATTTTTCAAAGACCGGAATTAATCACGGCGATAGGTTGAAGGTGAAGAGTAGGGGAGGGGGAGAGGAGAGGTGAGAAATTGACGTTTTTGAGGTTTTGGAACGAAATCAAACGTGTAAGAGTTAACATAAGAAATGATCATGTGATCGTTTAAATTTTAAATTTTTGTTAGCTACTCGAAACGTAAGAAGGAACTTTAAGTATCACATAAAATCACGTGTAGTTTTGAGATTTACGCTAACAGGTTACGACCTAAATTTTGCTCGAGGTTGCGACTTGGCAGCGCTTCGGTATTTCGTCTCCGGCGGAAAGTAATAAGAAAATGTGGGCGCATAAAGTCGAGAACGGTCGGCTAGAAATTTATAAAAATTCCCTCGGAATCACCTGTCGTCTGATTTGGAACAAAGCGAATTCGTTCTTGTTCGTTTTTCGATCTTTATGAGCATGCGGGATGGCAGGTGAGGCTCGCGCTCCGTTCGTAGGCTATTAAATTGAGAAGGAAATTAGTTGGTGGTTTTCATTGAGCTTTTTACTCCTATCGTAACATTTCCGAGAGAAATAGCTCGGAAAATTGCAGTGACGAAGGAAGTTTCAGTTGTTTTGTGAAATTTGCAGTTCAAATGCTTGAAAACAGTGCTCTCTTATGTTCTGTTAATTACTTTCGATTTTTGCCAAAATAGAGTCCATGTTAGATTTTTTAGATTACGGTTTTAAGTGAAAGGGCACATTTTCCGATACTAGAAATGGCATTATGTATTTTTTTCCTGCGACTTCTTGTTTTCGAGTTATAGCCGAGAGAAAAATGGCAAATTCTCATTTTGGACAAATCCTTATATTTCCAAAACCGTTGGATTAATCAAGCTGAAATTTACATCGAGGGCTTAGAACCTTCTAAGCCCTTCAAAGTTCACTTGTTGAAAGAACAAGAAGGGATTTTAATCATTTTCTTTTTTTGCCAAAATAGAGAACAACTTGGAATTTGAAAATTTCATTTTCTAATTAAAGGGGGCATTCTCCTGATGCCAGAAATGACATTGTTTCTTTCCTACGACCCCTACTTTTCGAGTTATAGCCGACAGAAAAATGTAAAAAAGAGCAGTTAGCGGTGATTAGCGGCAGTTAGCGGTGATTATTAAATTAATTGAAGTAACAAGTAATTTAATTGAAAAGTATCACGATATTTTCTGCATTTAAGTTTGCCTTTACTGCATGGACGACAACTAAGTATTATTATTTTTATATCAAATTTGGGTTGTTTTGTTCACTTTTTTGTTAAGGAGTGAACAACTGAATTTTATGACTCAATTTTTCGGAAATAAATTCTATTTTAGCTTCACATACTTCAAACACAAATTAGGTATGCAATAATTGAAGAATAGTAGAGAGTAAATTTACTATCATATGTATTTGGTCTTAAGAAGTGGTTATTATAATAATAACTGTGGCGTGCAAGACATTTCAATATCAGTGTAATGTGTAACAGGAAATGAGGGTGTGGATATACTAAGTAAAACTGATAATCCAGGGAAGTAAGAAAAGAAAAAAGACTGTTTAGGATTGTCAAATATCCAGGTATCTGAGGAGTGTTGGAGGTAATATTGATCTAAAAAATATATCGAAAATTCAGATAGGTGTAAATCACTATGTCCTCAAAAATTATGGACAGTAAAGAAGTGTGTGAAGTAAAGGCAGATTTGTATCTTTGATTGCACAGCGCACGGCCCCACGAATATCACACAGTCGGCAATCAACTGCCATTCGCGACGTTAACCTAAAACTCGACTCCCTTCAATTTTCCAACGATTTTCCGTCTTAGGTGAATGCGCTCCTCCTCTCCTCCTCGGGGGTACAGATGCAATCACCGAGACGGAAACGAACCTCCCTGTACGCGTATTGGAGCGCCCGCGAAGGGGGAACGGAAAAAGAAACGAAACGTAGTTCCGGGCCCCGAGTCCCTTTGTAGGAATGAAATTTTATATCGCGCGCCGTTTGATGCGACGTCCGATTTACGGGGAAGGCGGGAAGGCGGACGAGGAAAATTGGTCCGGGATGAAAACGGTGGGAAGAAGAAGTTGACGAAGGTTTATCAAAGCCAATTGGAGCTGGGACAATAGGAAGGACACGCAGAAAAAGAAAATCTCACAACAGAAATCAACAAGATGCATCTACGTCCAAATTTGAACGAAATAAACGAAAAACGAGAATTGTTTCTACAAGAAATCAATCATGTTGGCACTCTTTTGGATTTTAGAAGTCCTCGTTGTTTAATTGACGTTATGCTGAGCCAGATCTAATGATAGTTGTTGAGCCCAAAAGATCAGCTACCTTCTGTGTTGCACGAAACTGCCTAAACCATTCTAATATTGCAGCAACGACCCAACGCGACCTAAATCAAATTGAAGCACGGTATGTGTACAGGGTCGACAGAAACCCAACACAAACATCTCTCGCTTACATTGGGAGAACACGGATGCTAGTCAGTTATGTCAGAAATCGCTTCATATCGACAAGATCGTGATTATAAAAATATTGTTAATGAAAACCCTTAGGTTCATTTCGATCATCAGTCACGTGATCGCAGTTCGACCTGTCATCGTGACATCGACTACCCTACCTGCTGAAATGATACCTTGTCTAACCCAGTGAATGATGTAAGCTCCACTCGCACTGCCCTTTTCTAATTTTTCTTACTATTAATTTTTATTATAACTTAGAAGACTCGGTTTATGGGTCTGAGTTAACAGGTCGATAGGGCCGCTTTTCATATATTGCGTGGAAACTGTGGTCCAGTTTACAACTTTCTGTTTCCTCTGTTCTTATGTCTTGCTTCTTGCCGTGTCATGAAGAAGTCCGGGAGGATTCGATTTTATTGCTAGGAAACGGCGTCTATTGACACTTCTCGAGAGACGGCAGGCGAGACTACATCTATTACGTTATGTAAATAAATTTACATTTTTCCCCGGGCGGCTTTTACTTTTAGCCCACGGTATCCGAGGAAAACGGTTACAAGACGCGCTCCGACAGCTGATCCAAGATGCACGATTGCATTACGCACGTTATCATTAAGTGGGTTGGTCCGACATCTGCGGCAGAAGCTGTCCTCTTTCGTGTGCCTCCTCCTCCTCCTCCTCTCCCTTTGGCCCTTTGCTACCACGGAATGAATGTTTAAAACAATCACAAAACGAGGCGGTCGCGTGGCTTTTAAGGGAATAATAGGCTGGCTGAGAGGAAGCGTGTCGGGTTACCGTGCAAACCCACGTGCCCGGAGTTGGGTTTCATAGTTTTGTATGGATTTTAACGGTAACTTTTTTTTAAGTCGCTTTTTTCAACGAATCCACATGAAAAGCATTCGTAAAAGACTTGTGTCGTACAGACATTCATTCATTCATTCATAACGATGTATGTAATCTGAAGGTGTTTTAGAAAAAGTGTAAGAACACTAATTGGGCATTTTCCTATAATCCTGAAGTATGGTTATATGTAAAGCTTGGCAAATTTGCATTAAGAGAGGATTAAAATGTGCAGAGATATGCGTGAAAATGACAAAATATGTGTTATTTCCATGTTTTCTTTCTCCAAACATTCCTACGCTGGTACAAATTAATCGTGTCAAAAATCAACTAAAAACTAGTTTCTTTCCTATAAATAAAATTGATAGTTTTTAGTGTTAACGATATGAGAAGAAGGCAAACGTGATGGATTGCAAAAATTAATTCTTGATGATTTTGCTTCGATGCTTGAAACTAAGTGCGTTGTAATCAGCGCCATCTTATCTATAAAGATATACCAGCGAAAGTCACATTTCTTGACTGTGATTTTTTTGAAAAACTTCACAGGGGTTATTGGAACTTTTTCTCGACGAGAGACCACGAAACTAAGCGCATTGTAATCAGATACCTGTAATCTATAAGGATGCACCAACAAAAGTCACGTTTTTTGACTGATTTTTTTGGAAAAGTTCAAAGAGGGGGCCGTGGAACTTTTCCAAAATCTTTCATCGCCATTGTCTCGGTAAATACTCGTCGTATCGCCATGAAACTAAGCGCGTTGGAAGCAGCGTCCCCTTTTACACAAAGATATACCAACTACTTAACTGTTTCTTGACTTTCGTTTTTTTGAAAAAGTTCACAGGGGGTGTCGTAGAACTTTTCCAAAATGTTTCATCGCCTCTATCTCGGTAAATACTCGTCCTATCGCCGTGAAACTAAGTGCATCGTAATCAGCGACCTCGAATCTATAAAGAAATACCAACAAAAGTCACGTTTCTTGACTTTGGTTTTTTTGAAAAAGTTCCAAGGGTATTGGAGCTTTTTCAAAAATTTTAGCTGCCTGTATCTCAGTTAGTTCTCGTCCGATCGCCCCGAAACTAAGCGCATTGTTATCAGCGTCCTCTTATTTGTAGATATAAACCCTTAGCATATAAATGGGAATGTTGGAGTAATCCCAATCAAATCTTATTTTAAGAAGTCATAAAAATTCTGGCGTATCTAGTAAATTCATGAACTGCGTATGTTATCGATGTTTTTTTCGAGTTTCTTACACCGATTCTGTATAGATGATATACTGACGAATCAGCAGACGAAATTATTCCACAACAAAATAATATTTTATTGCGGTTCGTCCCCGCGAATAATTTTCTTTGTCCTCAAAAAAGTTAACGCTGAAGTTGACAAGTTTCTCCGAGTTTTTTCTCCCGTCAGGCCTCCTCGCATCGAACGAAGCAAAGTAAGCGATCGTAAAGCGGCGTTTAATTGACCGGCGATAAAGGAACGATATTAGATCGTTAAAACGCCGAGAGCGGCGCTCCGATTGGACGATCCGACGCGTTAAAGAGCCCTCGGGGCCGATAAAAGTTTGATTAAAGTCCCCGTCGCGACGCGTCCCTGGATTTTCTCGCGTCTCTCTCGCCGGAAGCGGCGGACGTACACGCGGCGGCATTTCTTTTAATCGATGGTAATTTCGCGACTTCCTCTCCTCCCACCGCGTACGCTATTCATTAATCGGCTCGAGAGGCGGAGAAATTTATTCAGGTCCGTTCCGCGGCCGCGCGGAAATAAAAAACGAAGAGAAAGAACGACCTAAAAAGGCGAAGGAAGGGACGGAAAAGGAGGGAAATTTAATTGATTCTCCGCTTCCGGGATGTTTGTACATGAAACGATGATTCCATGGCGATTCTACTTAATTGAATGATTAGTGGAGTTTATAGGAATCAAAGTCAGGTCTTTGTACTCGGTCGATTTGCGGTGTTTCTTGAAAATTTCTCGAGCAGGTTTTCGGAAAATTTATCCAAAGGAAGTGATTTGTTTAAATAGCGGAAACTCGCTTGACTCCTGCTGATTTGCTGATGATAAGTTTACTAATGTTTTTATAGGAATCTGTGAGTACGTTTTTATTCCGAAGTTGAGTCAAATGAACTTTTCCAGAAATTCAAACATTTATCAAAATGCAAAGAATAGCAAAATATTACATAGCTTTTTTTGATGTTCCCTATCCTTACACAGATATTAATTCGTGACATTCACATTTAATAGCAGTTATTAATCATAACTTTTTCACATTTTCTATAATTCCAAGTTTTCTGTAACAATCCAGAAGTATAACGGAAATATTTCTTTAAATGATCATGATTGTCACAATTTTAATACTATGTAACAAATAATGTTTCCATATCGAGGTCAATAAAATTATAGCGTAATTTATCTCCAATATATCCCAAGATATCTATCACTTTTTTGGTATCTGTCTAAATAGGTTTTTTTTCAGAAGGATATTGATGGGTACTCGAGCAAGAAAAATAAACTTACATTATATAAATTGAAAAGAATTTCATTGTGCCTAACTTTAAAAAGTTGTGCTGAACAAATGAAAAATCAAAATACAAAAAAATAGGCGAAAAAACGGGTTTTTGCCTTTCTTTTGCCAATAACTTTTTAAATATTTAAAGTGAAGTAGGAAGGTGAAAGTGTGTAGGAGCGAAAATATTCGTAATTACATTATCTAAGAGATAGCATTTTTTAATAACTTGAAAATGCAATAATTTCCTTGAAAAATAACAAAAACTGACCAAAAAAGATAAAAAACAAAACTGGATCAAAATGTATGTATTTTTCATTTATTTAGATTGCTAGCAGATTTTTTGACGTATAAAAGAGCATTCCAATTTTCGAATGCCACTGGAATTTTTTTTAATCGGTGCATTTGGGGAACGTCAGGAATTGTTTTAAAAATATTAACAAATAATTAGCTTATAAACAAATTGAATAACTTCGCCATTTTTCCGTAAAATTCAGTTAACAAAATTTTATTTGAGTTGATATCAGATCGATCAGTTTATCAAATTTCTTCATTTTCGAAATAGTTGATGTTTGTTGAATACCTTGACAAGGAATAAAAACTTGATATTTGATACCATTGTGTAACTTGATGTACCCTTTAAAAATAGTCATAAAAAATTACTATTGCCATTTTAAAAATAGTCAATTTCGTCATATCTAAAATTTGGTACACGCTGTATAACATTTTCTTACATCTAAAAAAGCGCAATTCAAAATACTAACGTATCGACGTGTCTGAGCATATTTCCAACAAAAAAACTGTCTTTGATTTACTGACTTTATTCCAAATTAGTGACTCGCACTGTATATACTTTATCGTATCAATAAATTAGAAAGAAAATCGATTGACTTTGTTAAATAATAAAAAAATATACATTGTTCAGGTTTAAAGAAGGGGGCTAGCTAAAAGATTCAAATGGTTTCTTTTAAATTACCAGATTTCTAGGAAAAATAAATTCCTGCATCTTTCGGAATAAGTCAAAATTGGAATTCCTGGTTGCGCCAAATTTGTATGTTACTAGGATCCGTCCCAAACTAACACCAATTGAAATACGTGACCTAATTTCTATTAAATGTAGGTTCTCCTTAAACCGACCAGAATTCCAAGAGAAAGAAACGCATTTCAACAAGTCTGGTGCTTTGAAATAGTTTCTGTTACTTTTAAGTTCCCAGAATTTCTCATAACGGGTTTCCTCTTAAACCTAATAGAATTCCAAGAGAAGGAAACGAATTTCAACGAAATCAGTTACCCAAAGAGGATTTTTAAGATTTCAAAATTCCTTGTCTCTTTCCGGTTAGCGTCAGTTGAAGCAGAGTTTTTACGACTTCTTTTTAAAGTTTTACTGCTTTTTAGCATATTTTGTAAGCAGATGAATTAAAATGTTTCATTTGCATGTTTAGCATTTTATATTAAAATAATTCACTTGAATAATACGCCTTTGTAGATTTAAACAACATATTTACTTTTTTCTCATAAAAATGTTGATAAATGATTTTAAAGCACACAAAATATGCAGTCTGCATACATGCTTCTCCTTAATTATTACCTTTTAAGTGATATCAACATTTCATAATTTTAGTCTAATCGTTATTCTGAATTTTGCACAACAGACGCATCAATAATTTATCGTGTTAACACGTGTCTAAACTAAAGTGGTTTTGGCACAGAAACAATGACGATCCTTTTTCATTTCTAACATTTGACATTTGATAGCTTACGTGGAGGTATATAGTGTACCCATTACATAAGAATTACATTTCACAAGAACGAATTGATATGCTATTAGTCAATGTAGAATGTGATTGTCGCGTCACTATGCGCAGAATCGTTCGTAACAAAAGCACCCACACAAATAGGCGCGCTGCATTCTACAGACTCCATAAATAAGTGAGGAAAAAATAATTTTAAATTCCTTATTGGTCTTCACAGCAACACTTACTAGGATCTAAAGGTTACAGTGAAATAGTGAAGTTTTTGTATCATTATACACTAATAAATTTTTTTATTTTTCTTTTGCATGGCTTTTGACGTGTACAGCAAATTAAACAGCCCTTAAGGGTGGTTTAGATTCTCACCGAATCAAATTTTTTTGTGATAAAACAGTTAAAAGTTGTCTGTAAAACCTATTTTATAAAACGTTAGGGCTGAATTTTGTATCAAAATTTCATTTCCTTTGACTAATGTGTCAATATGATTCACTGTTATTCACGTCGATTTATTTCTTTTTAGCGAAACAAAATTGTATTGGACCATATGACCACAATTCTGAAACATAGTCCGCCTGCGTCTAAGTCTAAGAAAAGTGTCTTAAGACCTTTTCAAATAATTTCCAAATTTTTCCATCACCATCAGTGGATTTCTGTTACGTTTCACACTTTATTGGACAAATAAATATTATTCACGTAAACAACCCCCGAGCTGCTCCTGCCTTACCTGGAACCCCATTCTGTCTACGTCGACCTCCCTTAATGCCCTTTCGTCCTTTGTAGCTCTTATCGAGAAAAATTACCGAATTTTACGTCATTTCGTTGGGACTTGGAACAGCTGATGGACGAGAACAAAAAAGTGTCTTCCACCTACATACGTGCAAAGTACGCGGTTCAATGGTATCCTTATGACGGGACCTGTGGGAACCTTAAGGTCCTTTTTAAAGGAACCGATCCAACCTTCTTCTCTACCTGTGCCAGATGTTTCAGAAACGAGAAAGATATGTAGATGATGGGTAAATGGAAGTTTTTCGAGAAGAAAATAATGAGACTTGCTTGAGATTTGAAATTTTTTAAGTAAGGTGTGCGTCCTTTGTCGTGAACCTCTTTCAAGTATTCTTAACTAGAGTTGGAATAGTTAGGAAAGAATATTAAAAAATACTATTTAAAAATTTTTCTGTAAAAATCCTCCAACAGGTCATTTCAGTTTTTGGGGGGTAGTTGCGCTCCCTCCCATAAGGGCGCAGCCACCCCAACTTCTTGTTTTTACTGTGGAAATATGTCAAGTGACACCTCGTTGGAAGACCCATTATGCATAATTAGTAATTACTTTCCTAAAAATCATTTCTTTATTAAACAGAACATATAATTAGAAAGTTTTCCCCAAAAGTATTTCTAACGTCAGTTATTATTGCTTCATAAGTTTTTTTTACTGACATATCAAATGTAAAAAATTATTTTGTTGCAGTTATGAGTTTGCAAGTCTAAACCCCTTCTATTGGCAGTTTAATTTGCTTTACCCTTACTAAGTTGTGATTAAAGCTGGGATAGTTAAACAAAGTGAATCACTAAAAATGACAATCAGTAGAAACATGTCAAATATAAGGTGAAAGGGACAGAATTAGAAACCTTACGTAATTCGAAAGTGAATAATATCAATTACAACGATTTATTTCGAAGTGCACATTGTTTATCCGCCCATTACCATTAGTTTTGTTATACCGTCGAGTACTAACGAGTAGTTTCTCTAATGAAAGTGTTTTACCTGCAAGTATTGTACCTTTGTTGAAATGAACTCTCACCAAAGCAACAATTCTGGGAAATTTAAATGTATTAACAATAATCTCTAAAATGTGATTTTTCCAAATTCGCCTGTGTTAAAAAAGCCAGTGAAATGGTAATGCCTTCTGGTGGTAACCATGCATTTTGATTTGCCTCCTATGCAACCTTCAGTAACTAATTCAGCTCCAATCACAACCAATTCAATAAGTAATCGCCTCTTTGTTACCTTTGTTATTAGTTAGTTAGTTATTGGTTGAAATGAAATCTCACCAAAGCAACAATTCTGGAAAATTTAAATGTATTAACAATCAACTCTAAAATGTAGTTTTTCCAAATTCGCCTGTGTTAAAAAGGCCAATGAAATGGTAATGTATTGTGGTGGTAACATAGTGAAACCTTGCATTTTGATTTGCCTCCTATGCAACCTTCAGTAACTATTTCAGCTCCAATCACAACCGATTCAATAAATAATCACACGTACGAAGTATGTGTGTGTGTGTGTAATAGCCAATTACGACACGTCGATAGATGAAAACTCTATAACCGCTCCGGTTACGATACCCGACCGGTTATTACGAGAACAATCGTTTTATTAACTCTTGCGTTAATTACGACGTTCCGTCCCGTCGAAACTACAAACAGGAAGTTTGACTAATCCTCCTGTTGGTTTTCATTGAAGTTACGAAAATGACCGTCTGCGGGCGGACTTTGTTTTAATTGATTAACTAATTAATGAAACGATGGTGGGTTTTTTTTGGAAATGATCGAGTTAAATTACCGTCATCGTCGTCGGGATGAGTTTAATTGGTAGTTAGGATTTTAGGAATTGAGGGTTGAGCAGATGTTACTTTTGTTTTGTAATTTTGAATTGAAACGTTATTAGTTGGTTATGCGGCGTATTTTGAAATATATCTGCAGTTATTTTCATTTTCAAATTTCTGGATCTACCATTACTCTCACTATTTTCATTATCTATAATGATTTTTAATTAATTTCCAATGATTCGTATAAATTTTTCTTATGTATTTTTTATGTAATGTTTCTTTGCTTATTCTCTTGTTTATTTACTTATTATCCTACAATATTTCGAAATGATCTCTGTGTTATAATAGAGAAACTGCTTATTGAATCAATACTTATTGAACCCTTAACCTACAAAATGATTGCTTTCAGAAACGATACGAGACTATCTGTTCAATAATTTTATGGAACTAACAGTTATTGAACTGGTAGTGAAAGCCGCCCATTAATAATCTGAATATCTTTATAAACATAAATAAATGATAGAATAAATTTTATTTTAATTTCTTCGTAACTTGCAGAACTATGCAACCTGACATATTCGACATGCTTCAAAGTGATTGGCCACAAGTGTGATTGTTGATACTCCCGATAAATATTTATATTCTGTAATGTATAAAATTATTAAGTGTCTAGGCCATTGCGATGCAGGTCTATCTCGTCGACTTCTTCCAATTCTTCCTCGCCTAATTCTGGTCCTTCGCCATGCTCCATAGCTTCGTCCACTGCTTTTTCTTCATCTGAACCTGCTTCTTGATTTATTTCAAGTTCTCTATTTAATCAAGGCCGCCAGATTTTAAAAATTATGAAACGAGCACTTGTCAAGAAAGTAAAAAGAATTTATTTTAATACACCATTTAAATATATTTTCAGTCCCTATCTTACCCGCCGTTAAGACAATTTTACCTCCTTATTATGTAATTTAAATTTACACCACGACTGATCAATGAGAATAAGTTCTTTCTAAGTTTATAAGTTCTTGAAGCCCCTGTTGTTGTATAAGTCAGAGGTGTCCACTAACCGTGTTTCCCGATAAAGCTGTTACGGTCTTTTGGGGCATTTTCTTGATTTTTACGTCAGAAGATCCAGGGTTGAACGAAAATGATTTTAGTTAGACGTGTTTGACATTTTAGAGTTTTATTATTTCATATATGAAACATATACGAGCATACCAAAAATGTTTGTACCTGTTTCTAAATAGTTAGTACACAAAATCCTGTACAAGTAGTTAAGTAATTGTTCCCAGTAACTAATAAGTGTAAGGATGATTGAGAATTAACGTGTTATCCTTTATCGTTTCAAGAAAAAAATGTACCCGATGCGTCGTTATGATCAGGTAAAAATAGGGCGAGTAACAGAGTGATTACCACAAAATCTTGACGTCACTTTCGAAAAATCTATAAAATGCCACCTTGTGGTTAATAATATGTAGTCTGTGAGTGACTGTACTAGTGTGCTTTGTATAGGTAAAAGATTTTACAGGGTATTTGTTTTATTCCTGTTCTGTTTGTCAATTTTGACTTGAAACGATTTTCATTTCCTCATTTTTTTAATAACCTGTGCGTAATGGAATCAGAAGGGGGGCAAGATTACGATACTAAATGTGGGGATTTATTTGGCGTTTTCCAAATTTATAACACCATTTTATGCGTCATATGTGGGCAAAGTTTTGTAAAGTCGAAAAATATAACATTCAGCGGCATTATCAAAAACAACATCAGGATTTTTATAGAGATTTTCCATTAGATAGTGCGTCACTATCCAGAGAGCCTGAAAAAGTGTGAAGGGAAAATGACATAAATGGACCCAACTCAGTGCTTTTTTTAATTTAACGAAATAACTTTATTTTGAAACATAACGTTACGTATACTTTTCATTAATCATTCATATATAAGAGACGTTAGAGCTACTAGTTACTATAGTAATCATTTTAGTATTTACAAAATCTATAAATTAGTACCTATTTACAATTATACAAGTATTAGATAATTGCTTTTCATAGCTTCTCTTAGGCAAGAGTTCAACTCGCTTTTCGAGTCCGACCCTTTGCGTGTTGTACGGAAACGGCATGCATATTAATATTCCGACTATCAGCTTATTAGTGCCCGTTAATGATGGGTTGTATCTGTCACTTCGCAAAATCTTAATTCTAGTGGACACCTCTGGTCTAAGCACTCTAAGTACGGTCCATTTAATATATGTAAATACCCTGTCATTACGAGCGGATAACACTTTTTAAGCCTCTTCATCTTCTTGGTTAAAATCTTTTACACTCGGGATCTGGGTAACGCGTACCACAATTCGACCCTCAAATAAAATGCTACGAATTAGATCTAGCTTAAAATTTTTCTGTCACTTTTTTTATATCTATCTAAATGTGTTTTTATTCAGAAGTAATGTTGATGGACATTCCAGCAGGAAAAATAAACTTACATTATATAAATAAGTGACTAATTGAAATGAATTTCGTTATGCCTAACTTTAAAAAGTTGTGCTGAACAATTTGGCTTTCTTTTGCTAATAACTTTTTAAATATTCATTCTAGAGGGAAAATATAGTGTATAGAGGTAAAGTATATATCATCTGATAGATAGCGTTTTTCAATAATTTGAAAATGCAATAATTTCGTAGAAAAAGCCTCTTCATCTTCTTGGTTTATAATCTTTTACCATCGGGGTCCGGGTAACGCGTACCACAATTCGAGTCTCAAATAGAATTTGATTGTTAAAAGTTAGAATCTGGGCCTTAATGATGTTTTGGAAACTTTAGAACGTTTTAACCCCACCGCCGAGCAAAGTGTAAGAAGATATCTTTTGCCTCCTGGACGCTACGGGTGCGGCGTTTCTGCCGGGGTCCAGCCCGACAGGTAACTCCCGTCTCTTTCTCTCTCAGGTAAGGGGCGCCCCGAGACGGACCCGCAGGACGTAGAGGACACGCAGCATCTGCCGAGGCGGCTGCCGGTGGGAACTCGCCACCCAAAATTTAAAACTTCACACAAAACATACGGCGTGTGGCTCGCAGCCGATTGGTCGACGGCTCGCGACCGCAGATGCCGTGGTCGGGTCCCCCACCGTTCGAGGGACTCTTTTCACGTCCCGTCGGCCGCCGAGCGGGCCAGTCAAGCGCTGCTTTCGGTGTGGGGCGCACGCACGTCTGAGGATTTCTCCGTTCTTACGTAAATTCGCTTTGTTTTTTGGAGTATTATGCCGGTCCGCGTGTGTTGTTGAAGAGGAGAGGAGAGGACACGGGATCGTCCGGGCTCTGAACTTCAGTCTGTAATTTTCTCTGTGTGTTTCCGTGTGTCTTGATGGGGATAAAGGACAAGGCCGCGGCTTGTAATTGCAAGGATAACGAGAGGAAAGAAGAGAAACAACGTGTCCCCCTCAAGATGAAGGTGTTGAAGAAGATCAAACGTCGAATGGGATTAGGTTAGTGCACAAACATTTGTAATCGCTAATTTTCCTTGTTACTCACTTGATGAATATATTTCATTCGGTGAAGTTCCCACGAGGAAATGTAATTTTAATTGCATTTCTGCAAATTTTTGGACCTGAGTTGCTCTTTTTGTTATCTGAAAAAAAAATCCCCTGTTGATCGCAATTCCGAAAAATTAGTGAAACCTTTCGTGATTATTTTAAACAAAGAAATGCCCATTTCCCCAAATTTTAATTGAAAGTCTAAATTTTCCCATCGAAATACTTGTTGAGGGCCATTTTCCAAAGTATGAGATCAATTTTTGAAATCTGCTTCTAAAAATTATGCAAAATTCAGAAAATATTTAAATATAATTCATTTTTCGAATAATATTCGACTTCATGAATTTTTTTTAGTTTTTCATGAACATTTTTCATTGGAGTTTTCGTTTATGGCAACCATTTTTTTAAATTTCCCCCCGCTGTATTGGCAACATGAAAACTTTCCCCTGTCCCCCAGGCAATTCTGAACAATTAGTTAAACCTTTCGTAATTATTTTACACATAAAAAATGCCAATTTTCCCATTTTTGAATTGAAAACCGAAATTGTCCCATTGAAATACTTGTTAAACGCAATTCGCCAAAGTAAGGGACCAATTTTTGAAATCTGCGGCTCAAAATATTGCAAAATTCAGAAATCCAACATTTACTTTTATGAATTTTTTTAATTTTTCATGAATATTTTTCATTTTTAGTTATTCAATTTTCAGTTCCCTCCAGGAAAATTGCTCAGTATTTCAGTTTAGAAATAAGGGAAACCGCTTTTTATCATTTTATTCCCTGTATATCCATACATTTTTCCTGTAGTTGGAAAATTCAGGCATCGTATTTTGGAACATCCTGAAGAAATCTCTCCAAAAAATCTTAACACGACAATTTGTAAATCTAAAGAACAATTTTTATTACCATTTCGTTCACGGTACTTATTAACTTAAAAATTATTCCTGTTAAGTGCATTTCGAAAAATTGAGATATTTGGGGTTCGAACTATGTGGTTTCAAAATTGGAAAATAATTTTTCGCCCAGTGTAGGTGACAACCTGAAGAAATTTTCTGTTGACCGCAATTCCAAATTCTTTTTAAATTATTCGCGAGTACTTTTCGTCAAAAATTGGTCATTGTCGTCAATTTTGAATTATTTGGCTGAAGTTTACCCAAAAACATTTAATTTGCAAAATTGATAAACCATTTCATTGACTAATTGTATCTATCAACTAGAAAATATTCCTGCTGACTGCATATCGGAGAAATTGGGATTGGAAATTCAAATTTTGGAATTTTCATTTATGGTAACCAAATATTTTAATTTCCTATTGATTTCAAGTACGAAAATAAGTAGAATTGTTTGTAATGATTTTTCTTAAATAAATGCACATTTTTTCCTCAGTATTTTGCTGTACGTTAAAGTGCTCCTAAAGAAACTCCTGTAAACGACAGTTTACCAATTTAGACATGCTTGTTGTACCACCAGCTGTATACAAGGTGGTCACTTTTATATTACGTTACAAAGTTGTTCTTTATGTAAAAATTAGATGAACAGTTCGGTTTTATATACCTTTTATTCCTTGGGGCATTTCTCAAGTCCTATCCAAATTTTTTGGTCCTTCAGTTTGTTCGAAAAACTTCTAAAGCGAAAAGCAGTCAAAATGACTAATTTTAAGGTAACCATTGGTATCTCAATTTGCCCATTTGAATTTTAATACGTCGGTGTCGTCCCGGTTTAATATTTCAACACCCAACTAATGGCTGTTATTTTGTTTCTAATTGTTCAGTAATTATTATATAGAAAACCAGAATAGAAGCGTGCATTAACTGTTTTATTATTTCTTACCGAACATTCGATTCGTTAACGACAAAATGGAAACATTTATGAATGAATAGAAAGGGGAAACTAAATCCGTGAAATATTCGACAATTACGTACATATTTGATGATTTTTCGTGTTTGTTCACCTGCACATCACTTATCTGGTTGTTGAGGGGACGAAAATCCTTGAGGAGAACAATGCACGTATTATTAAAAAATGAGGAATTTCCTGCAATTGGATTTTAATTTTAAAAAATAGCTTTACCTCAAAATGTCAGAGTTTCAGTTAAATGCAGTATTTTTTTTACATAAGGTACTTTTCAAGGTAATTAAGTGAAAGGGAATGAGGGATGAGTGAATGAATTTGAAATTTTAATATCTGGTTCTCTTATATGTTGGCGCGCACTATACATTGTTTCATAATTCACTGAACCCTTATTAATATTTGTAAATTCAATCTTCATGTCGGATTTCTAACACAAGTAAATTTCTTTTCTACTTTTTGAAAATCTGGTATCATCCAAAAACAATTCATTGGCATGCAGTGGAAATTTTATGAAAAATATGGGTATTTACTATTCCCTGGGAAAAATTAATCGTCTTATATAAGCCGACCTATCGCAAAGTCACATGTTTGTTTTAAATTAAAATACAATCTCCATTAATTGATTCATTCATACTGTCCAGTCAGCGATAATTAACATAATTAACTCGACGTAGTCTACATACCGGGTGACAATTTAAAAACTTTCAATCAGGTTTAAATTTAGAACTAACGACAATTATAAAAAATGGTGAGACACGTCGATTTTTATTTCGAGAGGGAACCATTTTGCGCATATTTTCGACCCTGTCGCTTCAACCTTCTAGCCAGGGTGAGTTCCAACCCTAAAATTTAAATAGGGAAGAGGGGTCAAGTGATACATCATTTTGAAGCTTATCAAATTTAGAATTCGACGGTTTTTTGGTTTTTAAATTTGGTTCAGTAATTTTCGAGAAAATAAACAAAAGGTATTCCTTAGATAAAAAAAATAAAGTGATAATTTGGAGGATTTCGAGGTTAATTTTTTACTTTCGATATAGATTTTATTGTGTGCTTTGGTTGTTTTTAATCGCATTTATTTTCTGTAAAACATAGAAACTAAAAATAAAAAATATGGTTTTGAGTTCATATTGTTCATGTTTTCAAAAAAAAAAATACTGATCAGGCACAAGATTTAAATTACTCTTGTTAATTACCTCGTCGATTCAAGTTCATTACTTTCTACAGAAACTTCCTTCAATCGGTCTCTAATTTTTTAAAACTTTTACATTGTGAGCTTCTTGATCTCTTTCAAAAATATTACAAATTGCTTATGATCGTTGGCGGAGACGCTGGAAAAGTTTAGAAGACACCCTTAGCAACGGCCATGAAGATTGAGGGAGGGAGTGGATCGATAGGGGTACGGGTAAATGTCGAAATGGGGTTGGAAATGTAGGGTAAAGGTAGAAATCATTAAAGTTAAATGAGTGTCCTGAATATGGAAATGTCAGTGTGGAGATAAAAGTTCCTCTGCTTACAACTTCAAGCTGTTGTAGTTGCTGTGTGAAAGGTACTTTAAGTAATGATTAGATGTGTAGAAAGTAATGATAAGTAGAGAAAATTCTGCTTATTTGTAATTACTAATCTAATTATAACTAATTTAAATTTAGGTAAAAAATTTATTAAAAAAATGTTGATATGAAATACTGTTCGAATCTCTCGTCGAAGTATTTTACATTTGATTTAATTAGAGTTTAGAAATATATAATTGCCTGTTCATTTGAAAGTTTGGCCCACATTGAATGTTTAAATTGAACAAATGTTGTATATGGCAAGATAGTACTTGAAGTATCTAATTTGGATGTTGCAACTGTAATTTTTGGAAAGTATCCATTTAAAAGATACTGTGTTTTGAAAGTGCCGAGGGGTTACCGACATGAAAAATTACCAAAAAATCATCACTGGTCAATGGAAAGGCGCGGAAAACGATGTGCGACTTCTTTTTTCACATTTCTTTTGATATTATTATTATTATTATTATTATTCAACACAGTTTAAATATGGCGAAGGCGCGATCACTTTCAATGTTTCTGTTTTTTTTTCAGGAACCAGGAAACCCTGTATCTTTATGAGGTTATAAATCGTTTTTTAGGGGGCTAGGAGAAATTATTTTATATTTTTAGTGTATTTCAACAACGTGGTAAATTGAAAAGTAATTATTAATTTTGTGTGTAATTTTGGTAATTTCTAACATTTAACGAATAGCTTCTAAGACTTGATTTCCGTCGTGACTCTTAACTTTTATCTTTGGGATAAACTCGAAACTATCCATTACAGAGCCGAAATCGTCGATATTTCAACCTGACGTTAAATTGCGCTCGGAACGTATAATTCAAGCCGTAAATCTCGAATGATTTGTTATACAGGGCATATACGTATGTTTATAGGGTTCAGCCCGTTACCTACCATTAAAATTGCAGGCGTGAAGTCGGCGATTTTTCATCCGCCACGAGTGTATTTCGAGGCAATAAAATTTGTCCCCTTCTCGCAAATTGCCCAAAAGCCGCGCTCTTACGATTGAAACGTCAATCAAAAAGTATTGGTTGTACTGGTGATATCAAGAGCAGAGCTTTAAAAAACGAAATTGAAATAACTACTCAATTGTTAATTAAAACTCCCTGAACACCTTTACATAATTCACCTCATTAAAGCGTTATTACCTCCACACCTCTCTCCATTATTACCTCGTATTGCGCTTGAGCTTCCGTTACTTAACTACCTACCGAAAGGAATTACGCGCGATCCTCCCGAGGAAGTTGGGCATAGAAAGTCTCATCCTGTCGAATCCGAAGCCCCGCTTCCTCTCGATCTCTTTTGTCCTCTCTCAGGAAATTCGATATTCGGGGAGATCCACCTGAGAGAGTTTTTTTCCTGTCGGTAAACGAGAGGGGAGAGCGAGAGAGAATGGACGAGAAGGTAACGAACCTTTAAGAACGGTGGGAGATGTGGCGGTTTAGTACAGGAAAATATCAGGAAAATTTCGTCTGGGAAAATCGCTAATTCTCTAATGGAAAGATAAGGAAACTTTGCCGAAAAGAGCTATTTGAAAAAATTCAAAAGGACTTCTAGTACACTGGAATCGAATTTCATGTTATACTCGAGTGATTGATGTAAATCATCGATCCATCAGTGGATGATGATTATCAGATCATCAGTTGATCATCGTCATCAGATGATCACCACAGTCAGATGATGATCAATTGATGATCGAGTACTGATGAAAATTATGCAGAGCTGCAACACTCGACGGGTGGTGTCGAGGGGTAAAGGACTATTACTATTACGACCAGGTACTTACTAATGATATTAATTCTGGCATCCACATTGATCATTTATTTTGTTATTTTTACAAATTATATTAGTGTGTTAATTAATTAGGACAATTATGACGTGATTGGGAGGGTTAAAGAAGAAATAAGAAAATGGAAGATTGATGTATGTTATATGCAGTGTTAATTAATTAACACACTAATGTAATTTGTAAAAATAACAAAATAAATTATCAGTGTGGATGCTAAAATTAATAGCACTAGTATGTACCTCCCTGTAATAGTAATAGTCCTTTACCCCTCGACACCGCCCGTCGTGTTTATTGCATTGTGCGAGTGCTTCGGGTCATTTTTGAAAATCTAATGTTTTTCATTTATAATTGAAGCATCTGTATTAACAATGTGCAGTTAGAAAAATAGTACGTTATATTTTTCGAAAAACTAAAATTCTAATTTAAATTTGTGTTATTTCATTAGGTAGCAACTTGAGCAACCCCCAAAAGATATTTAATTCCCAGTGTAATATTTTGAAATTAGAAACTTTTGCTTGTAATTATATGTTTTATAACAAATTTTCTTTAACAGGCTCAAGCACAGAAAGAAGCTCAATTGTATCTATTTAAGGTGCAAAGACCCTGTCAAAAAGAATAACAGATTTTCAAGAATAGGCCGCCTAAAGCCTATTCAACAATAAATAACTCAAAAGAGTTTCATAGGGGTTTAGTGATCATTGATTATTTACGTCCTTGAATTCTGTTCTCCATTTTAATAATGGAGAACAAAAAATACTGAATTTCCTATTTAATTCCCAGTGTAATATTTTGAAATTTGAAATTTTTGTTTGTAATTACATGTTTTATAACAAATTTTCTTTATCAGGCTCAAGCACAGAAAGAAATTCAGTTGTATCTGTATTCAGCAATAAATAACTCAAAAGAATTTCATAGGGGTTTGGTGATCATGGATTATTTACGTCCTTCAATTCTGTTCTCCATTTTAATAATTCGCATAACCGGTACGGTACTCTAATTGGGCAATTGTTCTTCGAGGATTGTTGATAGAGTTCATGATTGCTTCTTTTTTAAATCCCATCTCCTTTTCCCTTCCGTTTTACGTACGAGTTGAGGCTAATTTAAATTTCTAAGGTAACAATAACGTTCCGCTCTTGAAATCGCCGGCCATGCGGAGTGTCGGTTCATGAAAGTCGAGCGGGCACGTTTTTCCACAGTTGACCGAATTTCCGGAACAATATCCGGTTAAGGAGGCTCTTCTCGCCCCGGTGCTCTCCAACGCTCCACGGCGTTAATACACGTACTTAATATACCTACCCGTACCATACGATATATGTGTACTCTTTTAAATGTGTTATTATATCCACGGCACGAAATCCGAGGAGAAATCGAGGATCCTTGCGCCTGATACGTAGGTTGTTTTCATAGGACGTAAAAGCCAGACGCCAAAACGTGAGGTCTTTCACGACATTTGAAACGAAAGAGACTTCATACTTGCTGCGATCAAGTGCCTTTTTGATCCTAGAGTTCCACCCTATGAACATTCTTCAAAAATATTTTTTTTTTTTGGTTAGTTCTAGGATCTGAAATCTGGGCCAAATGTGTTCAAATTTTTCAGAAAATCGTTCTTGTACAACCATCCCAAATTAAATGTCAATGTTCCGTACATTTTGAATATTTAAAATATAATGTTGATTTTTTTTGTAATGTTTTGAACGTTTTGAGACATTTTCCTGCTTGAAATTTCTTTATTCTTTGACTTAGCGACTTCCTTTAATTTTTGCCATCGAGTTCCCATTATGATCGATCTACCTATTATTTCAAGAAATTTTTTTGATATTAGGTCAATAGAAGCCAATCAGTCATATTGTGGAAGTATTTCTCAACTATTCAAGAACGGACCATTTTAGTCCGGACTAATTGCCTTGCTGTTAATTTGAAAAATTTATTTGAAACCTATCCTTTCTTCCAAGTTTCAAAATTTTGATAAGGGTCGTGTTTGAAATTCAACTATTTTTCATTTGAATTCAAAAATTTCAAAAAACTTCAAGTTTAATCTTCTATAGTTACAATGTATCTGAATATATTCCCGGAAGAGTTTGAAGGTATTTTCAATTTTAATTCAAAAATTTTGTTGTTTCTCAAATTATTTCCCAAATCTTCCGGCAACAACCATTTTAAATTCTGCCAAAGTTTCTTGCTTTAAGAAAATTTTCTCAGTACACAAGTTCATGTGTGTTGATCAGATTCCTCCATTTTTCGAATTAGCCGATGTTTGTTAAATATTTTTTAAACGACATGGTATAAAAATTTGATATTTGGTACGCATATGTAACGTGATATACCCTTTAAGAATAATCTTAAAAACATTAGTATTGTCATTTAAAAAAAGTAGCAGATGACGTCGTATCTCAAATTTGGTACACGCTGTATAAAATTTTCTTGCATCAAAAAGAACGCAATTCAAAATACTAATCGACCTGTCCGAGCATATTTCCAACAAAAAAACTGTCTTTGATTTACTGAATTTATTACTACGAAACTTTTTCCAAACTTGCTTCGATCGAATTTATTTCTAGTCTCTCTACCGTTTCAAATATAGATTGATCAAAATTATAGAAGTTATCTTTGTTGTTTTTGGGCTTCCAAACATGCAGTTTCACGAATCAAAAGATTTTTCGAAATCCTACATATTTTTGAAAAATTTACTTAATTGAAAATGTAACTTAATTAAGAAGTCTTCGCCATTCTTACAAATATTTGCTTTTAATTTCCGTTTTTAATAAGAAAATTTTTAAATTTGTACACATTTCTTAAGTTATAATGGATTTAATTGTGCCTTCTAGCCTTATGTAAAAAAGAATAATCGATATATAAATAGAATAACGAATCTCGATAGTATATATTTTTAGAGTTTCAATTAATTTCGAAACGACAGTTTAAGTCTCGCATTCTTTCGACTAATTTGACAACTTCAATCTAACACATTAGACATCTGTGTGTTACTAATAAAACAGGTTTTAATCCCTCTAATTGGCTCCTCATCCAAATGGCACTAAGAACTACTCGATATCAGATCATATCAAAAACACATACCGCAAATGTCAAAAGCTTCCCAAATAACTGTTAAATTTTTTTCTGCGGTAAATTTTCATTAATTAATTAACGGATACGAGCGATTAACCTCGCGAGTCCCGAAGGAAAAGGAGATAAACAGCTTCGGCGAGTACCCGTTAAAGGCACCGTTTATTATGGTGTTTACACATCGACGCTCAAAAATCCCGAGGGCCCGAATTCCCCGTTCCAGATCCCTCAACCAAAATAAATACACGAGTATTTAGTGGCTCATAAAATCGCAGTTAAGACGCCGCCGGATAGGACGGGACGGGAAATATGAATTTTTCTTCCTCTCCTCTTTTCCCGGCGTTTCCAAAATTCGAGCAGGCACGATCGACGCCACGAGGGGATCGATAACTGGTTCAAGGATGGGGAACGGGACGGAATCGTTAAGTTAAAATCGCAAGGGAAGGAAATTGAGGCGCCATGACTAAATTTTGAAGTTAAGACAGCCGGCGATGTGTCGTAATTTAAACCGATAAGTAGACTTTGCTGCGAAGTGGGGGGATAATTAAAGTTTCTGCGGGACGAAGTCGGGAGGATGGAACTTTGGAAGTTTTCCCAACAAACTTTTCCAGGCGTTTGCATACAATAGTTTATAATGGAAGTATATCTGTAAATCTTAATTTGTTTTGCCTTTATTCTCGTTGTTGTTGAGGGTGCTCGAGGGAATCTACAGCAATTTTCGAGGGTACATTTGAAAGCGTCACCCTGTATATCTCCTTGAACTCGTGTTTTGTCCCAAGTGGAGTTCATTAAGTTGTACTATCATTAAGTGTAATTTAGGAAATTTTCCGAATTTCTCTTACTTACGAAGTGCCTAAAAGAGCGCAATTTTAGTGAAATTCCCAGCAAAAAAGAGACGATCCGGGATATAAACTTTTGAATTATTCGCGCGGTGCGACCGGCTCTTTCAGTCCCCCCAGTGTCGTACACGCACACTCATAAATCGAAAAATATGTCTTGAGCGTACTTTGCGCGCGGCTGCGGCGGCAAAAAGCTCACGGACCTCTGCAGGTAAATCTTTCCCACGCTCAACAATACCAGGTACCGTTCGAAATGCAGGATAGCACGATTTTTTCCGCTAATTCGTCAGCACGTTTGCTTCTGCCGCGCCACCGAAATAACCAAAGAAGGGAAAGTGGGGAAATGCTGCCTCTGCGTGGAGAGTGCTAAAAACACCTGGGGGATGATATGGCCGAGAATGCGCAGAAAAATATTGAGTGAAAATGTGAAATCGATTAGTATTTGAGAGGTTTAATCAATCTCTGTTAATTATCTTCAAAGCTAATGTCTATGACGGCGAAATTTCTAAAAAAAAAATATTAAATTCTTAAGCTGTTTTAAGTCCTGTTTTAAAGTGAAAAAAGGTAAAATCTGCCCTAAGTTTTTTATAAGTAACTATTTATAGAGATTTTGACTGAAAATTATGAAAAATGAAGGCATTTGACGTTTTTCTGATTTCCATAGGAACGATCTTATTCCAGAAAATTAAGGTGGAAAATTCGTCACAGGCTAAACGTCGTGGATTGACGTACTATTAACTAATGAAAGTCCTTAATAACTCTGATTTCACTGAATTCGTTCCAGTCACATTTGTACACTAGTTAGACACCAAATTAATAAATATTTCTGAACCAGGAGAGATTAAGGGTTGAAGCGTAATCGCGATAAGGGATTTTTGGTCAAATACAAGCACATTCTGATGTCTGAATCGTGGTAAACAGGACGATTCCGAGAACTCCCTCGCTGGGGGAAGAGATGAATAAGTTGGCGGCAAGAGGGGTGCGGGGAAGAGGGAAGATCGCGTAGGCCAATAGTCAAAGGGAAAGTTAAGTTAAAATTCGAAAGGGTGGTCCGCTACGGGGTGTAAAAGTCGAAAGCAAGAAAGGTAATAAAGTATCCTCTAAAATTTGAGGGGAGACCGACCTTTTTACATGACCCTGAAGGATCGAAGAGCTGCCTAGTACGGTGTCTACACTTAGCAGAGCCACCAGGCGCCTGAGAAAGGCGAACACCCTGTGTGATATTTTCAGTTAAATTAGAAAAAGCTATAGTAGTTTTGCCCCTGAGCAACCCTTAAACATTCGCCTTCAAACATGACTATTTTCAAAACAATTATTGTAATCGTAGCACCCAACATATTATTATTCCCGAATTTCTATTTGCTATTGATATTACCATTGAAAATTTTCAATTTCAAAAAGAAATTTTTCAAAAAATTGAGTGCCCTGATTCTCAAAAACTACACATGTTCATTAAGAGTTTTCTCCACTTTTTTGGGCTCTACCATCTGTCTTAAATTTTTTGACACTGGTTTTTTAACACCCTGCATATCATTTCGATAACGATGGGATAGTAGTCACTTTTCTTTATACGCCAAGAGTCGTTGGAAGTTTCATCCACTTTTCTTCCACAGTTATATAATAGATGTAGAAAATTGCATTGGTGGCAGAATTCTCTAGAAAAACGAGAAAATAAATTTGACTTTCTAATGAAAGAGCATTAGTAAATAACAAATAAATTACTATAATTTTGGGAAAATGGTAGAATAATTTTTTGAGCGGTTTTGGAAAGTACTAACCGAGAACTACTGTCGAAAATTGTTGTTGAAATATTGTCGATTAATCAGAATTTAGTGGAACTTGGACTGATCAAATAATGTAAATATTAATCCATTACAATTTTGAAGTACCTAGTTGTTGCAATGCGTTACTTTTCCAAAAACATATCAGTAACAGTAACGCTTTACGTTTGAAGTTAGCAATGTAGTGGGTGATATTTCAAAAGAATTTCTCGGTTGCGTTATTGAGGGAAGCTCTTGCTCTTTGCGATTACAGCTTTGTCCGTACACGGAGGACTAGTGGAAGCCAATTACGAGACTTAATTAATAGATGAATATTTTGATCGCCAGATTATGTCCTCTCATCTACTCTACCGAGCCGAGTGGTTTCCCACATGGAGCCCCTTGGTCCGATCTCATTGACATCAATTAGCGATCAAAGAGCATCACCCCTCCTCCTCCTTCTCTTTATCTCATTTCCTTTCGTCCGTACTTCGGAAAGGTCGCCAGATCGGCTAATTAATCCGTCTCCGTCCTCCCCCTCCTCTCGCCGCATCGAACTTCTCTTCTGCGGCGTTACGCAACCGGCGAAGATTTATCGAATTATCGCGATTGAATAAATTTCACACGCACGACGGAGAAGGAGAACTCTCGCCGTCCTCCTCTCCGCCTCTTCTGGTCCTTCGGAAAGTCGTGGGAAAACCTCTCGGAACAAAGAGAGATCGAAGATTTATCCGTCGTTCCTTCACGGAAATGTTCTTTCTCCCTCCCTCTCTCTATCTCTTTCTATCGAGAACGTGGCCGTTGCGTAATCCACGGACAGGATCGGATTTAATCCGACGAGTACTAACGGTATCCGATTTGATTAATCCGGCTTCATTAATTAGGGTGGATTAAGTCGAGAGTCTTAAGTCGATGCTCTTTGGCCGTTTAAGGTGTTGCTTGAGGCAAGGGTTGTTTATCAACTCTTTCCTGAAGCCAATACTTAAAACTTCATCGACGTTTTTAAGATACGAAATCAGTTGTACTTTTGGTCTGAACCACAGGTGAGTTTCCATTGATATGTAGTCCACTACATTGGTGGCATATTTTTTTCGCATGGTATATTCACCTCTGCCAATATGTGTCCTGGCACTTCTAATGCAGATTTATAGTCCATCACTTAAGGAGGCCTTGCTGGAACCTCAGTTAAGCTATTCTATAGTTACTTGCCTCCGCCAAGGAGCACTTAAGGAGGTAAAAGTTCTGTATGGTTTATGGTACATTATTCGCCTATTGTATTCACTCTCGAAAAAATCAGCAATATAATCTAATTTGATGTATAGTGCTCGCCACGAAAGAAAAGCTGGTGTGGCTTACGTGCGTTTTCATAGTCTACTACATGCAGGAGCTCAAAATTGGCAAAGCCGTTAGTAGGTTATGGTGGATGAAACGTATATTAGCGCTGGAAACATATACATTTCTGTCATAGTAGTCGTGTAAAAACGATAATGAGTAGTGTTCAGGAATTATTCATAATGGATGGTAAATGCACACTCACCTATTTGTTGTAGACTCATTTCTACCTTTTTTGCGTCCTATACTTTCACAATAGGTTTCATGGTACTGCTAACTTCAAGCAACTAACTTCTACTTTTTTTTGTTTACCTTTTGCCTAGGTATCAGGCTGTTATTGTTGGGTTCATGTAAGCCTTCGATGCACTAGAACTCTTTAGGAGGTTTCGATGCCCAGGCTTCGGCACCTGCCTTGTCTGTATAGCCACTGTCTGTCTTGAAGTGAATCCTCCTTCCTTTTATCCGTGGCCATCGTCTTCTAGGTGAAGCCTTCTTGTGCTCCGTGGCTTCCCTACTTTTTCTTATTGTCTGTCCCATGCCAGGTTTGATTCCTGATCTTCCAGCATTCGACCGAAGTTTTTCCTTGATTTCGTCGCCCTCATTCCAGCTTTTTCTGAGGAGAGCAGCTACTGAGCCCCTTGGCCCACGACAAGGTTTTACAGCTCCCACGGGATGAAAAAGTTGAACCACTTAATTCTACTTAAAATAACTGATTGGTCCAAGGGAACTTCACATCACTATTGTTAGCCCAACATGTTCATGCCTATTACATGCCCAAATTTTGAAGACGATCTGTATGGGGCTAGGAGAAATTCTTGTATCCTCCGTTTTGAAAAAGGTGCATATATCAATTTTTTTTGTTAATAATTATTTATTTTTATTCAGTTCGTCCCTGTTTTCTCCCCGACCGCAATAACAACGAACGGATTCGAAAGGATACCACACAAACTTAGAATTATAAAGTAGTTATAAAGCCATTAAAAAATTAGAAAACGACCGTTTTAACAAGAGGCTCCACGCTGTAATTACCCCCCTCCCCTCCTTCCTTCATTAGAATTTTTCCTAATAACCGATCTGGTCCGCGTTTCGTCACAATTACATTATTACAATGCGTGCGTCGTGTTCAGAAACGTGATGCGATTAATTTAAGGGGAAGAATGAAAAATAGAAGAATTTCGTCGGAATCCGATTCGCAATGGGACGGATTCGCGTGATCCTCGCTCTCTTCGGATCGATCGGATCCGAAAGGTTAATTTGGCGGGTCGTTTCCCACGACTTTCAAAGGTCACTTTTAAAGTAGAGAAGTTCTTACAGAGTTTCACTTATCGTGCGACTTAGTAATTGTTTATTTGCCAGATTTGTTACTGCCTTAAGGACGTTGAGGGGAATTTTAGTTGCAGGGCGCACAAGCGGTTTCATTTAATACGAGGTTAATTGCAGATCGATTGTAGATTGGAGTTAATCTGACTTATTGGCTCCCGCTTACTTTACTTCGGCTTAATTATTATGACTAACAGTGAGGGGTTGTAAATTCTTCATTAAGTCTTCATGTCCTTATGACTTATAGTCCAGTTTATAGAGTTCTTTTTGGTAGATAAAATTTAACAGCAGACCGACCAAAAAACTTTATTTAAAATGGATCCAAGATAATAAAATCCCAAAATCTAAACAAATCTGAGCTTTTGCGTTATTTTTTAACAATAAAAATTTCAAAAAACCGGTTGTTTTTCCGTTTTTTCACTGTGGCGTGAAAATTATTGACGGAAATGCAATAAGTTGTATAGACGATTTGTAGAGAATTAAAACACCTTCAAAATGAGCGTTTCTAAAAGGTGATCGGAGCATTCTTCACAGAGAAAACTGGGAAAACCCGTTAAAATAGACCCTTTTCAAAAATTCACAGCTTTGCCCAATTTAAAGCTGTAGCGCTAATTTTGCATGAAATGTTAGGTTATTATGTTTACTTTAAGAATGCAAAAGTTGGATGCTGTCGGATGAATAGTTTTTCTACAATCGCAACACTCAGCTCCAAATGCAAAATCGCCCGTTGTGCGCAATGTTCGAAGCCATTTTTCGCACTTTTCTCCAAACATACACGAAAATCCAAAATAGCCAAGCTGCAGGTTTTGATATCCTTTTTTAAAAACTGTTTGAAAAATTTCATTCGACCCATCTAAGTTAATACGCTGATTTTTTCAAAATTTCGGTGTATATTGTTAATAGCGTAATTGTGCAAAAAACTATTCATCCGACAGCATCCAACTTTTGCATGCTTAAAGTAGACATAATAAGCTAACATTTCACGCAAAATTAGCCCTTCAGCTTTAAACTGGACAAAGGTGTGAATTTTTGAAAAAGGGTCCATTTAAACCGTTTTTCCAAGTTTTCTCGGTGAAAAATGCTCCGATCATGTAGAAACGCTCATTTTGAAGGTCTTTTAATTCTGTACAAATCGTCTGTACAACGTATTGCATTTCCTTCAATAATTTTCACGCTATGGTGAAAAAACGGAAAAAAGACCTATTTTTTTTTAAATTTTTATTGTTTAAAAAAACGTAAATGCTCAGATTTGTTTAGATTTTGGGTTTTATCATTTTAAACAAAGTTTTTTGGTCCGTCCGCTGTTAAATTTTATCTACCAGAACAGCTTTTTTTGCTCTATTTGGTTGGAACTGAAATTCTCTAATATAACAAGGAAAAACTTTTTATATAAAACATATGTCGCAGCATCCCGACGCCAATATGGAAGCCATACACCAAACGTTTGTTTACAAAATTCCTCCGTCAATCCGTGCTTTTTTAATACATTTTTTCCCTTCTTTATTTTAAAAATAGTTTTCCTCGCGGGAGGCGAAGTGCGTTTGATGACTACGATAATAATAATAACCGCGCTAGGAAAATCTCCCATCTGTCGCCCGTTGGATGAGAGGATCTCTCCAGAGGGGGACCACATCTGGCCACGGAAACTTTTCGTCTAGCCTAGATCAGAAGCCTCCCAGGAGGAAATCTAAAGCGGCGCGGATATAATAGAGAACGGCTTTAATATTCATTGGGAAAGTCTATCTAGTTTGAAATATGGGGCTAGAGAGGACTTTTGGGATAGATAACTATTGCGGAATAAGGCGCTACGAGTATGGACAATATTTATGAGGAAATTGTCTTTCAAAATGTCACATATAAATCAGCTTTTCGTTAAATATTTAGAGGGCATAGTATTAGAAGCGAATATGTACTTTTAATAAAAATGGTGGTTCCTTTCAAGAAGAATGACATAAACAGTGAACAGCCTTATTGATGGTTATGTTTTAATTAGTTATTGACACATTTCATAATTACTATTAACAATTTGCGTCTATTGATGTCATGGGTCGTGGCGGAAAAATAAATAATACAGATTGGTTCACGTCATTTTACTGACAAAAAAACATTCTAACAAATCAAAATAATATATATAATCATTATAATTATAAATAAAAAAAATATTAATTCCCAATTGGGGTGTTGCCACGGTGTCGCGTCTTAGGCGATTAAGATAACGAATTTTGAGCAATTTAAGTGCCCATCGATAACTCTCAAAGTACTTTAATTAGAAGATTAATTTTTACAAAAGCGATGCACTATATTTTTATATAAGTGCAGTACACATTTGAATGGAATCGCTCAAACAGATACAAAAAGATTCATGATTAATAATAATAATTCATGATAAAATACCGTGCCGTAACACTAGTTACACTTAATTCTTATATGTAAAGATATTTCTTTATAATCACATTTTGAACAATTATACTTTTTTATTTAGCATCAATAACTTGTATTAAAAAGTTTTACTTAAATTATTCTTAACAATATCGATCTTTAACTTTGGAGTTACGTAACTTCTAACGTTTTTTCAAGCGTGCAGATTTGGTAGGTTTTGAATTACGCCATAAACTCATTCTGGGATTCATTTTGGTTTTGTTCAGCTTTAAAAATATTTTTGGAAATGCGATAACGACTTGTTTTAAGCCCCACACTTAATTTCTCTTATGATTAAACTGAAAAAATGCGTATCTCCTTATCGCAGACTGATTAATTCGTTTTTGTAAATATTAACATTTTAATTATTTTAGCTTATCGGAGAGTGCACCAGGTTGTGTTTTTGACTTTTATTAACATCATTTGCACACATTGTGGAGGTGAAAATTTGTCATGACAACAAATTACTAACGTTTCTAAAGTTTCCTTGTGCCTTTTGCGCACTGTAATAACTTTTACATGCAATTTAAGTTTGTTTCATATTTCTTGTACGTTTACATATTGTTGCTTGTCATCTTGTCTGAAAAAAGGAAGAACGGGCATTTGTTTATAACAATTATAACAACAATTACTAAAGTTCGTGCTTACGGATTAGCGTAAAGGGCAAATAAAATTACCATAAAAATATTATCAAATACATATTCATAGGGCTGCATTCTAATCAAATATTTTAATTATTAGTTATACTTTTCGATATTTTGTGCCATCTTTTAATGACATGTTCCTAGTCGTAAGGTTGCATTGAAAAACTTTTCCTTATAAACGGAAACCGTAAACCTGTCTATGTTTAACAACACTTTTTTTAAATAGCTGTAATAATGGAAAACGTAAACTCTACCATTTTCGTAGAAGAAATTAATTTGTTTGCTGTACTAACTGTACTGGCACATTATTAGTCGTGTAAGGTGAATCATTCATAAAAGATCCACATCATTTGGGCAGTATTTAGCATATGAGTAATGTCTCTGCCTATTTTCTACAATAATTTTTCTGTATTTTTTCCCCAAAAGTTTCACGTAAAGCTACAAGGCGTATCTAAGCCTAAACTAGCTTAAGTATACTGTCATCAAAAAATTAGCAATACTTTTATGATTAGTTTTCGTCGGTACCTTGCAAAGTACGTGGATAATATTGTTAATAATCTAATTACTGATATTAAATTGAAGGAGTTAAAATGTAACTCAAGAATATTATCTACTGATCTTTTCTACGCTGGCAACCACAGCCTACCTCGCCTTGTCATTCCTAATTAACCAAATTATTCTAATAATGTATCAGGAGCTATAGGCGGTGTGTATTTAAATATATACATCCACTGTGTATTTTAAGTACTTTTAATGCATTTAAATACGTAGGTATTCACTGTGGTGCAATGAAATAGTCACTTGCGTATCGTCTCGTGACGCTTTTTTCTTGAATTACTCTTCAGCACGTAACCTCCCATAAGAAAGATAGCTTCCAAAAATCACAAGAAAAATCATCATAATGAGAAGTGCTGCAACCACGAATTCTTCTACAATAAGTGTAATTTTTTGAACATCCCATAGAAGTTCCTTTAAAAAAAGTCGAGCTTTGCCCAAGTGTTGACAGTCATTATATCTAATAACGACACACCGCCGTCCCCTGTATGTTATTCATACAAATTTTCCCTCTGTTAGATGCAGCCATAGCGTGTGTCACATCCCATTAACGTCTCAATTCGCAATTCGCCACCCTCGCAGACACGCGTCCCCGTTTAATAAACCTCGCGCATTATGCCCCGACGGCCTCGGAATTTTTCGCGAGGGTGTGCATGCGACATGTGCAAGCATGCCCCCGCATATCCTGTCTAAATCGTAGGGGGAGCCCCACAATGAAAACGCCAGTCAAGTTATCCCGTCCGTTTGTGTAAGAATTCCCCTGGAGATCGTCGCATAATAGGCTGGCAAAGTGGTATGATCTCCGGAGCCGGGGGGATGAAGGGGATGCAGAGGGTGCGGGGGTGTTTTTCAACAGCGGGATTATAATGGCGGTTGAAATGTGCTTTGTAGTTACGTACGTTGTTAAGTCTATTAAGGGATTCATGTGTGGAGTTTACATAATTAAAATGACTGTGCGGTAGGGGCAGGAGGATGCGAGTGTTTGGACGTTTGTCGGAGATTAGGCCGGTTTTGTTCGGGATAAGAAGAGGGAAATTTTGCAGTTATATCAGTGAAAAATGAAATGACGTCAGGACAGTTGTACGTTAAAATCTGATGATTTCAGTCGAGGTTTTGGGCTTTGCCTTTTCAAAATTTAGTGTCTGAATTTTTCTTATGGGATGGATCATTGCAATTTGAAAATTCAGTTAATGGGTACTGGCAATTTTCCCCAAAAAACTTCTTTTTTGTTCAAAAAAACAAAAATTTGTGACTGAAAAGAATAGTCGCAGGTTAATTTGTTAATTAAACAGTTAACAGTCAGGTTTTTCTTCAATTCCGCCTGTTGGCCATCTTTTTCTTCTTCACATCATACTTATCTTCTTTACCTTTGGTTTTCTTCGGGACCTTTTCAGGCGGTATTTGGGAATCCTTCTTTTCTTTTACATTCTTTTCCCTGTTTTTCTCCGGGGGACCAGGACTACCAGATTTGAGAAAAAGAACGATTAATAATATTCTTCGAATAATACTTCTATTCGTTGGGTAAAATTGATTTCTTTGAAACAATTTAATATTAGTGAATGGTAAAAATTAATAAAATTACAATTGATAAGACTTGACCTTCTAATAATTATCGATATAGAAATTTATTAAAATGTAAATTATTAATAACTGGATTACAGTTACAGTAATAATAATTAAAATTCTTAAGGTGTGGTCGTGGTAAAATGAGAAAAGTGCTTAAGCTTTACATGCGAGGCTTAAAGGTATGTGCCATGGGCTCAAGTACAAATTTAAGGAGCCATTGTTATTGCCAACTTAGTATCAGCAATTCGCTGTTCGAGAAATCCTTTAGGAATTGGAATCAGGAGACCCAGACAATTTTACTCCAGCTGATCTTGTAACCCTTATGCATATACAACCGGAGTGATGTTCTCTTCCTGCTTATGCAGTACCTAATAAATATCGAAGGTTTTAGAAGCTAGTAGAGGTACTGCAGTAGTTGAAATAGGAGGAATACTCTTTTAAGCCTAAAGTTATCATTAATCTTTTGGTCTTGATATTATTGCTGATCTTATTTATCTACATGGTGGGTTACTTCGAATGAAAAGTTAATTTTTTATTTAATTTTATTACTGTTTAAATATTCTCTTTTTAGGTAAATTCTTAAGATGTCAAAAGTATAGAATAATTAAATATTTCAAATAATTGGGCACTAATGGAACCCCCAAACATTAAGCCAATTATCCAAGTAATCTACCAGTGATCGCCTGGAAAGTTTTGTTGGGTGAAATGTAGTTTTCTTAACAATTTTCTAAGCCCTAGAAAACTTTTTCTTGGGGATCCAGTGATTCCCCCAAAAATCCCGGAAAACAGCGTTTGAAAGTCTTAGTAGAAATTTGCCCCATTTACGTACCTTCGGGTCGGTTTCACCGAAGCCAGGATCGAACATAACTTCCATAACAATCTCAAATTTTTTCCATTCGTCGTATATTCGGCAACGTCGTAAGCCACCGTGGGAACAAGCCGAAGTCGTGTACAAGCAGTTAACGTGAAAATAACGTCACTGCCCCGGAGGAGCGTGAGCCTTGAGCGCACTCTACTTAAGGCCGACACTTTATTTCCCATCCGAAGAACTCATATTAATTGTAGGTATATATACGTATATTACCTGGTCGTCGTATGACGAGAATACCTTATGAGAGATTTCACATGTGCGACCGGATTAGAGATTAGCGCTGGGAGGGGACGAGAGGCGAGATAATTGGGAAAGTTTCTGTTTTTTGATTTAACTGCTTGTTTCGGCATTCGGAGGATGTTTTTACCGGCACGTGGTGTACTTTTTGGATTGGCATTTTTTTTAAAAAATATTATCTCAGGGAAAAGATGTCCCTGTCTTGAAAAATAACACTATATTATCTTGCATTTGAGAATGTCTTTCATCGTCGAATCATTTCGTTGATCTAAAATCCTTTGGATTTTTTGAATTTCGCCGTAAATAATCCCAAAATTCAACTGGAAATTAAGAAAAGTCAAAATTTTTGTGGTGCGTTTTTGAGAACGGGGTAAGTTTGGCCACTGTTTGCTTTTTCGGGTATAACTCAAAAACTATGCATTTTTTGCTAAAATTAGTAAGGGACTTTTTTGTAGGAAATTGAATTTCCCATCCAAATAGTACTTTAGAACGTTTATTTTTTTTATTTTTTGTTTAAAATAAATTCAAAAAACCGTACCAGAAAAAGGGAAAAAACTGAAATTTTTGTTCTTTACGTTTCTTCTTTACGTTTTTGCTTCTGAATTTTTAGTGAATGGGTTTACTTATAGGTATTGCTTCAAAGCCTATAAAATTTCAGTCAAAATGGAGAGCAGTAAAAGTCTCTGCGATAAAAATTGAGATGCAGAATTTTAAAGCTCCCCATTTTTTTCGGGTTTGCTCACTTTTCCTTTGTTGTTGTTTTATTAAATAATCGAATTTCATTCAATTTTTATATTACCTGACACTTTTTAACACCATTAATTGTATTTATCCTATTGTGAATATAAAAATTTTAACTCTAAAAACAAGTTGTAATAGTATTAGTATTTTTACCATTTTTTTCAACATCAATATGGTGCTAAATGTTGGAAATGTATTTTTTAATGGGTAAATCTATTTTTAGCAATGGAATAATTATATGATAATCATCTTAAGACACTTTTAAAACTTCAGCATCTTCGCATTAAACGAATTAACTAACGAAAAATTAGAATTCTCTTAACCAACTAAATTTAAATAAATGTTAACTTGCATAATCTTAACTTGCCAATATGATTAAACTTTTCTGTTAAAACATTAACGTACTGATAAAGTAATCTGACTAATTTCTGATTAGTGTCGATGACGCTAGTTCTATGCTTCGAATAAATTTTTCCTACCCAGGCCAAATTATCCTCGAAAAATCGTCGGTTAAATTTATTCGAAGGTTAAACAGCTCAGAAGTCATAGGAGAAGTATTGTGATTGATGAGTGTGTTGCAGACTCACCGTTATTAATTGCTGATATTAATATTGCGATTAATTTTTTTTCTTTTTGCAAATTGTAGGACTTACGTAATTGCTGATATGTAAGAAAAAATAGTTTTGTGGACCACATACGTGTTTTCTCATATGAAACTTTATGAGAGTATTCAGCGGAGTTTCCTTTATACGCCTACCGAGTTTCATTTCATTAGCTCTTAAAATGACCGTTCCGAGAGCACTTGACATGCTCCGCTGACCGAAAACCGCCTTAATTTTTCTGTTTAAAGTTACCATTAACAATGTTAGAGTGCTCCAAATGAAGTGAAACTCTATGAGAGTATTCAGCGGAGTTTCCTTTATACGCCTACCGAGTTTCATTTCATTAGCTCTTAAAATGACCGTTCCGGGAGCACTTGACATGCTCCGCTGACCGAAAACCGCCTTAATTTTTCTGTTTAAAGTTACCATTAACAATGTTAGAGTGCTCCAAATGAAGTGAAACTTTATGACAGTATTCAGCGGAGTTTCCTTTATACGCCTACCGAGTTTCATTTCATTAGCTCTTAAAATGACCGTTCCGGGAGCACTTGACATGCTCCGCTGACCGAAAACCGCCTTAATTTTTCTGTTTAAAGTTACCATTAACAATGTTAGAGTGCTCCAAATGAAGTGAAACTCTATGAGAGTATTCAGCGGAGTTTCCTTTATACGCCTACCGAGTTTCACTTCATTAGCTCTTAAAATGACCGTTCCGGGAGCACTTGACATGCTCCGCTGACCGAAAACCGCCTTAATTTTTCTGTTTAAAGATACCATTAACAATGTTAGAGTGCTCCAAATGAAGTGAAACTCTATGAGAGTATTCAGCGGAGTTTCCTTTATACGCCTACCGAGTTTTACTTCATTAGCTCTTAAAATGACCGTTCCGGGAGCACTTGACATGCTCCGCTGACCGAAAACCGCCTTAATTTTTCTGTTTAAAGTTACCATTAACAATGTTAGAGTGCTCCTAATGAAGTGAAACTCTATGAGAGTATTCAGCCGAGTTTCCTTTATACGCCTACCGAGTTTCACTTCATTAGCTCTTAAAATGACCGTTCCGGGAGCACTTGACATGCTCCGCTGACCGAAAACCGCCTTAATTTTTCTGTTTAAAGTTACCATTAACAATGTTAGAGTGCTCCTAATGAAGTGAAACTCTATGAGAGTATTCAGCCGAGTTTCCTTTATACGCCTACCGAGTTTCACTACATTAGCTCTTAAAATGACCGTTCCGGGAGCACTTGACATGCTCCGCTGACCGAAAACCGCCTTAATTTTTCTGTTTAAAGTTACCATTAACAATGTTAGAGTGCTCCTAATGAAGTGAAACTCTATGAGAGTATTCAGCCGAGTTTCCTTTATACGCCTACCGAGTTTCACTTCATTAGCTCTTAAAATGACCGTTCCGGGAGCACTTGACATGCTCCGCTGACCGAAAACCGCCTTAATTTTTCTGTTTAAAGTTACCATTAACAATGTTAGAGTGCTCCAAATGAAGTGAAACTCTATGAGAGTATTCAGCGGAGTTTCCTTTATACGCCTACCGAGTTTCACTTCATTAGCTCTTAAAATGACCGTTCCGGGAGCACTTGACATGCTCCGCTGACCGAAAACCGCCTTAATTTTTCTGTTTAAAGTTACCATTAACAATGTTAGAGTGCTCCAAATGAAGTGAAACTCTATGAGAGTATTCAGCGGAGTTTCCTTTATACGCCTACCGAGTTTCACTTCATTAGCTCTTAAAATGACCGTTCCGGGAGCACTTGACATGCTCCGCTGACCGAAAACCGCCTTAATTTTTCTGTTTAAAGTTACCATTAACAATGTTAGAGTGCTCCAAATGAAGTGAAACTCTATGAGAGTATTCAGCGGAGTTTCCTTTATACGCCTACCGAGTTTCACTTCATTAGCTCTTAAAATGACCGTTCCGGGAGCACTTGACATGCTCCGCTGACCGTAAACCGCCTTAATTTTTCTGTTTAAAGTTACCATTAACAATGTTAGAGTGCTCCAAATGAAGTGAAACTCTATGAGAGTATTCAGCGGAGTTTCCTTTATACGCCTACCGAGTTTCACTTCATTAGCTCTTAAAATGACCGTTCCGGGAGCACTTGACATGCTCCGCTGACCGAAAACCGCCTTAATTTTTCTGTTTAAAGTTACCATTAACAATGTTAGAGTGCTCCAAATGAAGTGAAACTCTATGAGAGTATTCAGCGGAGTTTCCTTTATACGCCTACCGAGTTTCACTTCATTAGCTCTTAAAATGACCGTTCCGGGAGCACTTGACATGCTCCGCTGACCGAAAACCGCCCTAATTTTTCTGTTTAAAGTTACCATTAACAATGTTAGAGTGCTCCAAATGAAGTGAAACTTTATGACAGTATTCAGCGGAGTTTCCTTTATACGCCTACCGAGTTTCATTTCATTAGCTCTTAAAATGACCGTTCCGGGAGCACTTGACATGCTCCGCTGACCGAAAACCGCCCTAATTTTTCTGTTTAAAGTTACCATTAACAATGTTAGAGTGCACCAAATGAAGTGAAACTTTATGACAGTATTCAGCGGAGTTTCCTTTATACGCCTACCGAGTTTCATTTCATTAGCTCTTAAAATGACCGTTCCGGGAGCACTTGACATGCTCCGCTGACCGAAAACCGCCTTAATTTTTCTGTTTAAAGTTACCATTAACAATGTTAGAGTGCTCCAAATGAAGTGAAACTTTATGACAGTATTCAGCGGAGTTTCCTTTATACGCCTACCGAGTTTCATTTCATTGGCTCTTAAAATGACCGTTCCGGGAGCACTTGACATGCTCCGCTGACCGAAAACCGCCCTAATTTTTCTGTTTAAAGTTACCATTAACAATGTTAGAGTGCTCCAAATGAAGTGAAACTTTATGACAGTATTCAGCGGAGTTTCCTTTATACGCCTACCGAGTTTCATTTCATTGGCTCTTAAGATGACCGTTCCGGGAGCACTTGACATCCTCCGCTGACCGTAAACCGCCTTAATTTTTCTGTTTAAAGTTACCATTAACAATGTTAGAGTGCTCCAAATGAAGTGAAACTTTATGACAGTATTCAGCGGAGTTTCCTTTATACGCCTACCGAGTTTCATTTCATTGGCTCTTAAGATGACCGTTCCGGGAGCACTTGACATCCTCCGCTGACCGTAAACCGCCTTAATTTTTCTGTTTAAAGTTACCATTAACAATGTTAGAGTGCTCCAAATGAAGTGAAACTTTATGACAGTATTCAGCGGAGTTTCCTTTATACGCCTACCGAGTTTCATTTCATTAGCTCGTAAGATGACCGTTCCGGGAGCACTTGACATGCTCCGCTGACCGAAAACCGCCTTAATTTTTCTGTTTAAAGTTACCATTAACAATGTTAGAGTGCTCCAAATGAAGTGAAACTCTATGAGAGTATTCAGCGGAGTTTCCTTTATACGCCTACCGAGTTTCACTTCATTAGCTCTTAAAATGACCGTTCCGGGAGCACTTGACATGCTCCGCTGACCGAAAACCGCCTTAATTTTTCTGTTTAAAGTTACCATTAACAATGTTAGAGTGCTCCAAATGAAGTGAAACTCTATGAGAGTATTCAGCGGAGTTTCCTTTATACGCCTACCGAGTTTCACTTCATTAGCTCTTAAAATGACCGTTCCGGGAGCACTTGACATGCTCCGCTGACCGTAAACCGCCTTAATTTTTCTGTTTAAAGTTACCATTAACAATGTTAGAGTGCTCCAAATGAAGTGAAACTCTATGAGAGTATTCAGCGGAGTTTCCTTTATACGCCTACCGAGTTTCACTTCATTAGCTCTTAAAATGACCGTTCCGGGAGCACTTGACATGCTCCGCTGACCGAAAACCGCCTTAATTTTTCTGTTTAAAGTTACCATTAACAATGTTAGAGTGCTCCAAATGAAGTGAAACTCTATGAGAGTATTCAGCGGAGTTTCCTTTATACGCCTACCGAGTTTCACTTCATTAGCTCTTAAAATGACCGTTCCGGGAGCACTTGACATGCTCCGCTGACCGAAAACCGCCCTAATTTTTCTGTTTAAAGTTACCATTAACAATGTTAGAGTGCTCCAAATGAAGTGAAACTTTATGACAGTATTCAGCGGAGTTTCCTTTATACGCCTACCGAGTTTCATTTCATTAGCTCTTAAAATGACCGTTCCGGGAGCACTTGACATGCTCCGCTGACCGAAAACCGCCCTAATTTTTCTGTTTAAAGTTACCATTAACAATGTTAGAGTGCACCAAATGAAGTGAAACTTTATGACAGTATTCAGCGGAGTTTCCTTTATACGCCTACCGAGTTTCATTTCATTAGCTCTTAAAATGACCGTTCCGGGAGCACTTGACATGCTCCGCTGACCGAAAACCGCCTTAATTTTTCTGTTTAAAGTTACCATTAACAATGTTAGAGTGCTCCAAATGAAGTGAAACTCTATGAGAGTATTCAGCGGAGTTTCCTTTATACGCCTACCGAGTTTCACTTTATTAGCTCTTAAAATGACCGTTCCGGGAGCACTTGACATGCTCCGCTGACCGAAAACCGCCTTAATTTTTCTGTTTAAAGTTACCATTAACAATGTTAGAGTGCTCCTAATGAAGTGAAACTCTGTGAGAGTATTCAGCCGAGTTTCCTTTATACGCCTACCGAGTTTCACTTCATTAGCTCTTAAAATGACCGTTCCGGGAGCACTTGACATGCTCCGCTGACCGAAAACCGCCTTAATTTTTCTGTTTAAAGTTACCATTAACAATGTTAGAGTGCTCCAAATGAAGTGAAACTCTATGAGAGTATTCAGCGGAGTTTCCTTTATACGCCTACCGAGTTTCACTTCATTAGCTCTTAAAATGACCGTTCCGGGAGCACTTGACATGCTCCGCTGACCGAAAACCGCCCTAATTTTTCTGTTTAAAGTTACCATTAACAATGTTAGAGTGCTCCAAATGAAGTGAAACTCTATGAGAGTATTCAGCGGAGTTTCCTTTATACGCCTACCGAGTTTCACTTCATTAGCTCTTAAAATGACCGTTCCGGGAGCACTTGACATGCTCCGCTGACCGAAAACCGCCCTAATTTTTCTGTTTAAAGTTACCATTAACAATGTTAGAGTGCTCCAAATGAAGTGAAACTCTATGAGAGTATTCAGCGGAGTTTCCTTTATACGCCTACCGAGTTTCACTTCATTAGCTCTTAAAATGACCGTTCCGGGAGCACTTGACATGCTCCGCTGACCGAAAACCGCCCTAATTTTTCTGTTTAAAGTTACCATTAACAATGTTAGAGTGCTCCAAATGAAGTGAAACTTTATGACAGTATTCAGCGGAGTTTCCTTTATACGCCTACCGAGTTTCATTTCATTAGCTCGTAAGATGACCGTTCCGGGAGCACTTGACATGCTCCGCTGACCGAAAACCGCCTTAATTTTTCTGTTTAAAGTTACCATTAACAATGTTAGAGTGCTCCTAATGAAGTGAAACTCTGTGAGAGTATTCAGCCGAGTTTCCTTTATACGCCTACCGAGTTTCACTTCATTAGCTCTTAAAATGACCGTTCCGGGAGCACTTGACATGCTCCGCTGACCGAAAACCGCCTTAATTTTTCTGTTTAAAGTTACCATTAACAATGTTAGAGTGCTCCAAATGAAGTGAAACTCTATGAGAGTATTCAGCGGAGTTTCCTTTATACGCCTACCGAGTTTCACTTCATTAGCTCTTAAAATGACCGTTCCGGGAGCACTTGACATGCTCCGCTGACCGAAAACCGCCCTAATTTTTCTGTTTAAAGTTACCATTAACAATGTTAGAGTGCTCCAAATGAAGTGAAACTTTATGACAGTATTCAGCGGTGTTTCCTTTATACGCCTACCGAGTTTCATTTCATTAGCTCTTAAAATGACCGTTCCGGGAGCACTTGACATGCTCCGCTGACCGAAAACCGCCCTAATTTTTCTGTTTAAAGTTACCATTAACAATGTTAGAGTGCACCAAATGAAGTGAAACTTTATGACAGTATTCAGCGGAGTTTCCTTTATACGCCTACCGAGTTTCATTTCATTAGCTCTTAAAATGACCGTTCCGGGAGCACTTGACATGCTCCGCTGACCGAAAACCGCCTTAATTTTTCTGTTTAAAGTTACCATTAACAATGTTAGAGTGCTCCAAATGAAGTGAAACTCTATGAGAGTATTCAGCGGAGTTTCCTTTATACGCCTACCGAGTTTCACTTTATTAGCTCTTAAAATGACCGTTCCGGGAGCACTTGACATGCTCCGCTGACCGAAAACCGCCTTAATTTTTCTGTTTAAAGTTACCATTAACAATGTTAGAGTGCTCCTAATGAAGTGAAACTCTGTGAGAGTATTCAGCCGAGTTTCCTTTATACGCCTACCGAGTTTCACTTCATTAGCTCTTAAAATGACCGTTCCGGGAGCACTTGACATGCTCCGCTGACCGAAAACCGCCTTAATTTTTCTGTTTAAAGTTACCATTAACAATGTTAGAGTGCTCCAAATGAAGTGAAACTCTATGAGAGTATTCAGCGGAGTTTCCTTTATACGCCTACCGAGTTTCACTTCATTAGCTCTTAAAATGACCGTTCCGGGAGCACTTGACATGCTCCGCTGACCGAAAACCGCCCTAATTTTTCTGTTTAAAGTTACCATTAACAATGTTAGAGTGCTCCAAATGAAGTGAAACTCTATGAGAGTATTCAGCGGAGTTTCCTTTATACGCCTACCGAGTTTCACTTCATTAGCTCTTAAAATGACCGTTCCGGGAGCACTTGACATGCTCCGCTGACCGAAAACCGCCCTAATTTTTCTGTTTAAAGTTACCATTAACAATGTTAGAGTGCTCCAAATGAAGTGAAACTCTATGAGAGTATTCAGCGGAGTTTCCTTTATACGCCTACCGAGTTTCACTTCATTAGCTCTTAAAATGACCGTTCCGGGAGCACTTGACATGCTCCGCTGACCGAAAACCGCCCTAATTTTTCTGTTTAAAGTTACCATTAACAATGTTAGAGTGCTCCAAATGAAGTGAAACTTTATGACAGTATTCAGCGGAGTTTCCTTTATACGCCTACCGAGTTTCATTTCATTAGCTCTTAAAATGACCGTTCCGGGAGCACTTGACATGCTCCGCTGACCGAAAACCGCCTTAATTTTTCTGTTTAAAGTTACCATTAACAATGTTAGAGTGCTCCAAATGAAGTGAAACTCTATGAGAGTATTCAGCGGAGTTTCCTTTATACGCCTACCGAGTTTTACTTCATTAGCTCTTAAAATGACCGTTCCGGGAGCACTTGACATGCTCCGCTGACCGAAAACCGCCTTAATTTTTCTGTTTAAAGTTACCATTAACAATGTTAGAGTGCTCCAAATGAAGTGAAACTCTATGAGAGTATTCAGCGGAGTTTCCTTTATACGCCTACCGAGTTTCACTTCATTAGCTCTTAAAATGACCGTTCCGGGAGCACTTGACATGCTCCGCTGACCGAAAACCGCCTTAATTTTTCTGTTTAAAGTTACCATTAACAATGTTAGAGTGCTCCAAATGAAGTTAAACTTTATGACAGTATTCAGCGGAGTTTCCTTTATACGCCTACCGAGTTTCATTTCATTAGCTCTTAAAATGACCGTTCCGGGAGCACTTGACATGCTCCGCTGACCGAAAACCGCCTTAATTTTTCTGTTTAAAGTTACCATTAACAATGTTAGAGTGCTCCAAATGAAGTGAAACTCTATGAGAGTATTCAGCGGAGTTTCCTTTATACGCCTACCGAGTTTTACTTCATTAGCTCTTAAAATGACCGTTCCGGGAGCACTTGACATGCTCCGCTGACCGAAAACCGCCTTAATTTTTCTGTTTAAAGTTACCATTAACAATGTTAGAGTGCTCCAAATGAAGTGAAACTCTATGAGAGTATTCAGCGGAGTTTCCTTTATACGCCTACCGAGTTTTACTTCATTAGCTCTTAAAATGACCGTTCCGGGAGCACTTGACATGCTCCGCTGACCGAAAACCGCCTTAATTTTTCTGTTTAAAGTTACCATTAACAATGTTAGAGTGCTCCAAATGAAGTGAAACTCTATGAGAGTATTCAGCGGAGTTTCCTTTATACGCCTACCGAGTTTTACTTCATTAGCTCTTAAAATGACCGTTCCGGGAGCACTTGACATGCTCCGCTGACCGAAAACCGCCTTAATTTTTCTGTTTAAAGTTACCATTAACAATGTTAGAGTGCTCCAAATGAAGTGAAACTCTATGAGAGTATTCAGCGGAGTTTCCTTTATACGCCTACCGAGTTTTACTTCATTAGCTCTTAAAATGACCGTTCCGGGAGCACTTGACATGCTCCGCTGACCGAAAACCGCCTTAATTTTTCTGTTTAAAGTTACCATTAACAATGTTAGAGTGCTCCAAATGAAGTGAAACTCTATGAGAGTATTCAGCGGAGTTTCCTTTATACGCCTACCGAGTTTTACTTCATTAGCTCTTAAAATGACCGTTCCGGGAGCACTTGACATGCTCCGCTGACCGAAAACCGCCTTAATTTTTCTGTTTAAAGTTACCATTAACAATGTTAGAGTGCTCCAAATGAAGTGAAACTCTATGAGAGTATTCAGCGGAGTTTCCTTTATACGCCTACCGAGTTTCACTTCATTAGCTCTTAAAATGACCGTTCCGGGAGCACTTGACATGCTCCGCTGACCGAAAACCGCCTTAATTTTTCTGTTTAAAGTTACCATTAACAATGTTAGAGTGCTCCAAATGAAGTGAAACTCTATGAGAGTATTCAGCGGAGTTTCCTTTATACGCCTACCGAGTTTCACTTCATTAGCTCTTAAAATGACCGTTCCGGGAGCACTTGACATGCTCCGCTGACCGAAAACCGCCTTAATTTTTCTGTTTAAAGTTACCATTAACAATGTTAGAGTGCTCCAAATGAAGTTAAACTTTATGACAGTATTCAGCGGAGTTTCCTTTATACGCCTACCGAGTTTCATTTCATTAGCTCTTAAAATGACCGTTCCGGGAGCACTTGACACGCTCCGCTGACCGAAAACCGCCTTAATTTTTCTGTTTAAAGTTACCATTAACAATGTTAGAGTGCTCCAAATGAAGTTAAACTTTATGACAGTATTCAGCGGAGTTTCCTTTATACGCCTACCGAGTTTTACTTCATTAGCTCTTAAAATGACCGTTCCGGGAGCACTTGACATGCTCCGCTGACCGAAAACCGCCTTAATTTTTCTGTTTAAAGTTACCATTAACAATGTTAGAGTGCTCCAAATGAAGTGAAACTCTATGAGAGTATTCAGCCGAGTTTCCTTTATACGCCTACCGAGTTTCACTTCATTAGCTCTTAAAATGACCGTTCCGGGAGCACTTGACATGCTCCGCTGACCGAAAACCGCCCTAATTTTTCTGTTTAAAGTTACCATTAACAATGTTAGAGTGCTCCAAATGAAGTGAAACTTTATGACAGTATTCAGCGGTGTTTCCTTTATACGCCTACCGAGTTTCATTTCATTAGCTCTTAAAATGACCGTTCCGGGAGCACTTGACATGCTCCGCTGACCGAAAACCGCCCTAATTTTTCTGTTTAAAGTTACCATTAACAATGTTAGAGTGCACCAAATGAAGTGAAACTTTATGACAGTATTCAGCGGAGTTTCCTTTATACGCCTACCGAGTTTCATTTCATTAGCTCTTAAAATGACCGTTCCGGGAGCACTTGACATGCTCCGCTGACCGAAAACCGCCTTAATTTTTCTGTTTAAAGTTACCATTAACAATGTTAGAGTGCTCCAAATGAAGTGAAACTTTATGACAGTATTCAGCGGAGTTTCCTTTATACGCCTACCGAGTTTCATTTCATTAGCTCTTAAAATGACCGTTCCGGGAGCACTTGACATGCTCCGCTGACCGAAAACCGCCTTAATTTTTCTGTGTAAAGTTACCATTAACAATGTTAGAGTGCTCCAAATGAAGTGAAACTCTATGAGAGTATTCAGCGGAGTTTCCTTTATACGCCTACCGAGTTTCACTTCATTAGCTCTTAAAATGACCGTTCCGGGAGCACTTGACATGCTCCGCTGACCGAAAACCGCCTTAATTTTTCTGTTTAAAGTTACCATTAACAATGTTAGAGTGCTCCAAATGAAGTGAAACTCTATGAGAGTATTCAGCGGAGTTTCCTTTATACGCCTACCGAGTTTCACTTCATTAGCTCTTAAAATGACCGTTCCGGGAGCACTTGACATGCTCCGCTGACCGAAAACCGCCTTAATTTTTCTGTTTAAAGTTACCATTAACAATGTTAGAGTGCTCCAAATGAAGTGAAACTCTATGAGAGTATTCAGCGGAGTTTCCTTTATACGCCTACCGAGTTTCACTTCATTAGCTCTTAAAATGACCGTTCCGGGAGCACTTGACATGCTCCGCTGACCGAAAACCGCCTTAATTTTTCTGTTTAAAGTTACCATTAACAATGTTAGAGTGCTCCAAATGAAGTTAAACTTTATGACAGTATTCAGCGGAGTTTCCTTTATACGCCTACCGAGTTTCATTTCATTAGCTCTTAAAATGACCGTTCCGGGAGCACTTGACACGCTCCGCTGACCGAAAACCGCCTTAATTTTTCTGTTTAAAGTTACCATTAACAATGTTAGAGTGCTCCAAATGAAGTTAAACTTTATGACAGTATTCAGCGGAGTTTCCTTTATACGCCTACCGAGTTTTACTTCATTAGCTCTTAAAATGACCGTTCCGGGAGCACTTGACATGCTCCGCTGACCGAAAACCGCCTTAATTTTTCTGTTTAAAGTTACCATTAACAATGTTAGAGTGCTCCTAATGAAGTGAAACTCTATGAGAGTATTCAGCCGAGTTTCCTTTATACGCCTACCGAGTTTCACTTCATTAGCTCTTAAAATGACCGTTCCGGGAGCACTTGACATGCTCCGCTGACCGAAAACCGCCTTAATTTTTCTGTTTAAAGTTACCATTAACAATGTTAGAGTGCTCCTAATGAAGTGAAACTCTATGAGAGTATTCAGCCGAGTTTCCTTTATACGCCTACCGAGTTTCACTTCATTAGCTCTTAAAATGACCGTTCCGGGAGCACTTGACATGCTCCGCTGACCGAAAACCGCCTTAATTTTTCTGTTTAAAGTTACCATTAACAATGTTAGAGTGCTCCAAATGAAGTGAAACTCTATGAGAGTATTCAGCGGAGTTTCCTTTATACGCCTACCGAGTTTCACTTCATTAGCTCTTAAAATGACCGTTCCGGGAGCACTTGACATGCTCCGCTGACCGAAAACCGCCTTAATTTTTCTGTTTAAAGTTACCATTAACAATGTTAGAGTGCTCCAAATGAAGTGAAACTCTATGAGAGTATTCAGCGGAGTTTCCTTTATACGCCTACCGAGTTTCACTTCATTAGCTCTTAAAATGACCGTTCCGGGAGCACTTGACATGCTCCGCTGACCGAAAACCGCCTTAATTTTTCTGTTTAAAGTTACCATTAACAATGTTAGAGTGCTCCAAATGAAGTGAAACTCTATGAGAGTATTCAGCGGAGTTTCCTTTATACGCCTACCGAGTTTCACTTCATTAGCTCTTAAAATGACCGTTCCGGGAGCACTTGACATGCTCCGCTGACCGAAAACCGCCTTAATTTTTCTGTTTAAAGTTACCATTAACAATGTTAGAGTGCTCCAAATGAAGTGAAACTCTATGAGAGTATTCAGCGGAGTTTCCTTTATACGCCTACCGAGTTTCACTTCATTAGCTCTTAAAATGACCGTTCCGGGAGCACTTGACATGCTCCGCTGACCGAAAACCGCCTTAATTTTTCTGTTTAAAGTTACCATTAACAATGTTAGAGTGCTCCAAATGAAGTGAAACTCTATGAGAGTATTCAGCGGAGTTTCCTTTATACGCCTACCGAGTTTCACTTCATTAGCTCTTAAAATGACCGTTCCGGGAGCACTTGACATGCTCCGCTGACCGAAAACCGCCTTAATTTTTCTGTTTAAAGTTACCATTAACAATGTTAGAGTGCTCCTAATGAAGTGAAACTCTATGAGAGTATTCAGCCGAGTTTCCTTTATACGCCTACCGAGTTTCACTTCATTAGCTCTTAAAATGACCGTTCCGGGAGCACTTGACATGCTCCGCTGACCGAAAACCGCCTTAATTTTTCTGTTTAAAGTTACCATTAACAATGTTAGAGTGCTCCAAATGAAGTGAAACTCTATGAGAGTATTCAGCGGAGTTTCCTTTATACGCCTACCGAGTTTCACTTCATTAGCTCTTAAAATGACCGTTCCGGGAGCACTTGACATGCTCCGCTGACCGAAAACCGCCTTAATTTTTCTGTTTAAAGTTACCATTAACAATGTTAGAGTGCTCCAAATGAAGTGAAACTTTATGACAGTATTCAGCGGAGTTTCCTTTATACGCCTACCGAGTTTCATTTCATTAGCTCTTAAAATGACCGTTCCGGGAGCACTTGACATGCTCCGCTGACCGAAAACCGCCTTAATTTTTCTGTTTAAAGTTACCATTAACAATGTTAGAGTGCTCCAAATGAAGTGAAACTCTATGAGAGTATTCAGCGGAGTTTCCTTTATACGCCTACCGAGTTTTACTTCATTAGCTCTTAAAATGACCGTTCCGGGAGCACTTGACATGCTCCGCTGACCGAAAACCGCCTTAATTTTTCTGTTTAAAGTTACCATTAACAATGTTAGAGTGCTCCTAATGAAGTGAAACTCTATGAGAGTATTCAGCCGAGTTTCCTTTATACGCCTACCGAGTTTCACTTCATTAGCTCTTAAAATGACCGTTCCGGGAGCACTTGACATGCTCCGCTGACCGAAAACCGCCTTAATTTTTCTGTTTAAAGTTACCATTAACAATGTTAGAGTGCTCCAAATGAAGTGAAACTCTATGAGAGTATTCAGCGGAGTTTCCTTTATACGCCTACCGAGTTTCACTTCATTAGCTCTTAAAATGACCGTTCCGGGAGCACTTGACATGCTCCGCTGACCGAAAACCGCCTTAATTTTTCTGTTTAAAGTTACCATTAACAATGTTAGAGTGCTCCTAATGAAGTGAAACTCTATGAGAGTATTCAGCCGAGTTTCCTTTATACGCCTACCGAGTTTCACTTCATTAGCTCTTAAAATGACCGTTCCGGGAGCACTTGACATGCTCCGCTGACCGAAAACCGCCTTAATTTTTCTGTTTAAAGTTACCATTAACAATGTTAGAGTGCTCCAAATGAAGTGAAACTCTATGAGAGTATTCAGCGGAGTTTCCTTTATACGCCTACCGAGTTTCACTTCATTAGCTCTTAAAATGACCGTTCCGGGAGCACTTGACATGCTCCGCTGACCGAAAACCGCCTTAATTTTTCTGTTTAAAGTTACCATTAACAATGTTAGAGTGCTCCAAATGAAGTGAAACTTTATGACAGTATTCAGCGGAGTTTCCTTTATACGCCTACCGAGTTTCATTTCATTAGCTCTTAAAATGACCGTTCCGGGAGCACTTGACATGCTCCGCTGACCGAAAACCGCCTTAATTTTTCTGTTTAAAGTTACCATTAACAATGTTAGAGTGCTCCAAATGAAGTGAAACTCTATGAGAGTATTCAGCCGAGTTTCCTTTATACGCCTACCGAGTTTCACTTCATTAGCTCTTAAAATGACCGTTCCGGGAGCACTTGACATGCTCCGCTGACCGAAAACCGCCCTAATTTTTCTGTTTAAAGTTACCATTAACAATGTTAGAGTGCTCCAAATGAAGTGAAACTTTATGACAGTATTCAGCGGAGTTTCCTTTATACGCCTACCGAGTTTCATTTCATTAGCTCTTAAAATGACCGTTCCGGGAGCACTTGACATGCTCCGCTGACCGAAAACCGCCTTAATTTTTCTGTTTAAAGTTACCATTAACAATGTTAGAGTGCTCCAAATGAAGTGAAACTCTATGAGAGTATTCAGCGGAGTTTCCTTTATACGCCTACCGAGTTTTACTTCATTAGCTCTTAAAATGACCGTTCCGGGAGCACTTGACATGCTCCGCTGACCGAAAACCGCCTTAATTTTTCTGTTTAAAGTTACCATTAACAATGTTAGAGTGCTCCAAATGAAGTGAAACTCTATGAGAGTATTCAGCGGAGTTTCCTTTATACGCCTACCGAGTTTCATTTCATTAGCTCTTAAAATGACCGTTCCGGGAGCACTTGACACGCTCCGCTGACCGAAAACCGCTTAATTTTTCTGTTTAAAGTTACCATTAACAATGTTAGAGTGCTCCAAATGAAGTTAAACTTTATGACAGTATTCAGCGGAGTTTCCTTTATACGCCTACCGAGTTTCATTTCATTAGCTCTTAAAATGACCGTTCCGGGAGCACTTGACATGCTCCGCTGACCGAAAACCGCCTTAATTTTTCTGTTTAAAGTTACCATTAACAATGTTAGAGTGCTCCAAATGAAGTTAAACTTTATGACAGTATTCAGCGGAGTTTCCTTTATACGCCTACCGAGTTTCATTTCATTAGCTCTTAAAATGACCGTTCCGGGAGCACTTGACATGCTCCGCTGACCGAAAACCGCCTTAATTTTTCTGTTTAAAGTTACCATTAACAATGTTAGAGTGCTCCAAATGAAGTGAAACTCTATGAGAGTATTCAGCGGAGTTTCCTTTATACGCCTACCGAGTTTCACTTCATTAGCTCTTAAAATGACCGTTCCGGGAGCACTTGACATGCTCCGCTGACCGAAAACCGCCTTAATTTTTCTGTTTAAAGTTACCATTAACAATGTTAGAGTGCTCCAAATGAAGTGAAACTTTATGACAGTATTCAGCGGAGTTTCCTTTATACGCCTACCGAGTTTCATTTCATTAGCTCTTAAAATGACCGTTCCGGGAGCACTTGACATGCTCCGCTGACCGAAAACCGCCTTAATTTTTCTGTTTAAAGTTACCATTAACAATGTTAGAGTGCTCCAAATGAAGTGAAACTCTATGAGAGTATTCAGCCGAGTTTCCTTTATACGCCTACCGAGTTTCACTTCATTAGCTCTTAAAATGACCGTTCCGGGAGCACTTGACATGCTCCGCTGACCGAAAACCGCCCTAATTTTTCTGTTTAAAGTTACCATTAACAATGTTAGAGTGCTCCAAATGAAGTGAAACTTTATGACAGTATTCAGCGGAGTTTCCTTTATACGCCTACCGAGTTTCATTTCATTAGCTCTTAAAATGACCGTTCCGGGAGCACTTGACATGCTCCGCTGACCGAAAACCGCCTTAATTTTTCTGTTTAAAGTTACCATTAACAATGTTAGAGTGCTCCAAATGAAGTGAAACTTTATGACAGTATTCAGCGGAGTTTCCTTTATACGCCTACCGAGTTTCATTTCATTAGCTCTTAAAATGACCGTTCCGGGAGCACTTGACATGCTCCGCTGACCGAAAACCGCCTTAATTTTTCTGTTTAAAGTTACCATTAACAATGTTAGAGTGCTCCAAATGAAGTGAAACTCTATGAGAGTATTCAGCGGAGTTTCCTTTATACGCCTACCGAGTTTTACTTCATTAGCTCTTAAAATGACCGTTCCGGGAGCACTTGACATGCTCCGCTGACCGAAAACCGCCTTAATTTTTCTGTTTAAAGTTACCATTAACAATGTTAGAGTGCTCCTAATGAAGTGAAACTCTATGAGAGTATTCAGCCGAGTTTCCTTTATACGCCTACCGAGTTTCACTTCATTAGCTCTTAAAATGACCGTTCCGGGAGCACTTGACATGCTCCGCTGACCGAAAACCGCCTTAATTTTTCTGTTTAAAGTTACCATTAACAATGTTAGAGTGCTCCAAATGAAGTGAAACTCTATGAGAGTATTCAGCGGAGTTTCCTTTATACGCCTACCGAGTTTCACTTCATTAGCTCTTAAAATGACCGTTCCGGGAGCACTTGACATGCTCCGCTGACCGAAAACCGCCTTAATTTTTCTGTTTAAAGTTACCATTAACAATGTTAGAGTGCTCCTAATGAAGTGAAACTCTATGAGAGTATTCAGCCGAGTTTCCTTTATACGCCTACCGAGTTTCACTTCATTAGCTCTTAAAATGACCGTTCCGGGAGCACTTGACATGCTCCGCTGACCGAAAACCGCCTTAATTTTTCTGTTTAAAGTTACCATTAACAATGTTAGAGTGCTCCAAATGAAGTGAAACTCTATGAGAGTATTCAGCGGAGTTTCCTTTATACGCCTACCGAGTTTCACTTCATTAGCTCTTAAAATGACCGTTCCGGGAGCACTTGACATGCTCCGCTGACCGAAAACCGCCTTAATTTTTCTGTTTAAAGTTACCATTAACAATGTTAGAGTGCTCCAAATGAAGTGAAACTTTATGACAGTATTCAGCGGAGTTTCCTTTATACGCCTACCGAGTTTCACTTCATTAGCTCTTAAAATGACCGTTCCGGGAGCACTTGACATGCTCCGCTGACCGAAAACCGCCCTAATTTTTCTGTTTAAAGTTACCATTAACAATGTTAGAGTGCTCCAAATGAAGTGAAACTTTATGACAGTATTCAGCGGAGTTTCCTTTATACGCCTACCGAGTTTCATTTCATTAGCTCTTAAAATGACCGTTCCGGGAGCACTTGACATGCTCCGCTGACCGAAAACCGCCTTAATTTTTCTGTTTAAAGTTACCATTAACAATGTTAGAGTGCTCCAAATGAAGTGAAACTCTATGAGAGTATTCAGCGGAGTTTCCTTTATACGCCTACCGAGTTTTACTTCATTAGCTCTTAAAATGACCGTTCCGGGAGCACTTGACATGCTCCGCTGACCGAAAACCGCCTTAATTTTTCTGTTTAAAGTTACCATTAACAATGTTAGAGTGCTCCAAATGAAGTGAAACTCTATGAGAGTATTCAGCGGAGTTTCCTTTATACGCCTACCGAGTTTCATTTCATTAGCTCTTAAAATGACCGTTCCGGGAGCACTTGACACGCTCCGCTGACCGAAAACCGCTTAATTTTTCTGTTTAAAGTTACCATTAACAATGTTAGAGTGCTCCAAATGAAGTTAAACTTTATGACAGTATTCAGCGGAGTTTCCTTTATACGCCTACCGAGTTTCATTTCATTAGCTCTTAAAATGACCGTTCCGGGAGCACTTGACATGCTCCGCTGACCGAAAACCGCCTTAATTTTTCTGTTTAAAGTTACCATTAACAATGTTAGAGTGCTCCAAATGAAGTTAAACTTTATGACAGTATTCAGCGGAGTTTCCTTTATACGCCTACCGAGTTTCATTTCATTAGCTCTTAAAATGACCGTTCCGGGAGCACTTGACATGCTCCGCTGACCGAAAACCGCCTTAATTTTTCTGTTTAAAGTTACCATTAACAATGTTAGAGTGCTCCAAATGAAGTGAAACTCTATGAGAGTATTCAGCGGAGTTTCCTTTATACGCCTACCGAGTTTCACTTCATTAGCTCTTAAAATGACCGTTCCGGGAGCACTTGACATGCTCCGCTGACCGAAAACCGCCCTAATTTTTCTGTTTAAAGTTACCATTAACAATGTTAGAGTGCTCCAAATGAAGTGAAACTTTATGACAGTATTCAGCGGAGTTTCCTTTATACGCCTACCGAGTTTCATTTCATTAGCTCTTAAAATGACCGTTCCGGGAGCACTTGACATGCTCCGCTGACCGAAAACCGCCTTAATTTTTCTGTTTAAAGTTACCATTAACAATGTTAGAGTGCTCCAAATGAAGTGAAACTCTATGAGAGTATTCAGCGGAGTTTCCTTTATACGCCTACCGAGTTTTACTTCATTAGCTCTTAAAATGACCGTTCCGGGAGCACTTGACATGCTCCGCTGACCGAAAACCGCCTTAATTTTTCTGTTTAAAGTTACCATTAACAATGTTAGAGTGCTCCAAATGAAGTGAAACTCTATGAGAGTATTCAGCGGAGTTTCCTTTATACGCCTACCGAGTTTCATTTCATTAGCTCTTAAAATGACCGTTCCGGGAGCACTTGACACGCTCCGCTGACCGAAAACCGCTTAATTTTTCTGTTTAAAGTTACCATTAACAATGTTAGAGTGCTCCAAATGAAGTTAAACTTTATGACAGTATTCAGCGGAGTTTCCTTTATACGCCTACCGAGTTTCATTTCATTAGCTCTTAAAATGACCGTTCCGGGAGCACTTGACACGCTCCGCTGACCGAAAACCGCCTTAATTTTTCTGTTTAAAGTTACCATTAACAATGTTAGAGTGCTCCAAATGAAGTTAAACTCTATGAGAGTATTCAGCCGAGTTTCCTTTATACGCCTACCGAGTTTTACTTCATTAGCTCTTAAAATGACCGTTCCGGGAGCACTTGACATGCTCCGCTGACCGAAAACCGCCTTAATTTTTCTGTTTAAAGTTACCATTAACAATGTTAGAGTGCTCCAAATGAAGTGAAACTCTATGAGAGTATTCAGCCGAGTTTCCTTTATACGCCTACCGAGTTTCACTTCATTAGCTCTTAAAATGACCGTTCCGGGAGCACTTGACATGCTCCGCTGACCGAAAACCGCCTTAATTTTTCTGTTTAAAGTTACCATTAACAATGTTAGAGTGCTCCAAATGAAGTGAAACTCTATGAGAGTATTCAGCGGAGTTTCCTTTATACGCCTACCGAGTTTCACTTCATTAGCTCTTAAAATGACCGTTCCGGGAGCACTTGACATGCTCCGCTGACCGAAAACCGCCCTAATTTTTCTGTTTAAAGTTACCATTAACAATGTTAGAGTGCTCCAAATGAAGTGAAACTTTATGACAGTATTCAGCGGAGTTTCCTTTATACGCCTACCGAGTTTCATTTCATTAGCTCTTAAAATGACCGTTCCGGGAGCACTTGACATGCTCCGCTGACCGAAAACCGCCTTAATTTTTCTGTTTAAAGTTACCATTAACAATGTTAGAGTGCTCCAAATGAAGTGAAACTCTATGAGAGTATTCAGCGGAGTTTCCTTTATACGCCTACCGAGTTTTACTTCATTAGCTCTTAAAATGACCGTTCCGGGAGCACTTGACATGCTCCGCTGACCGAAAACCGCCTTAATTTTTCTGTTTAAAGTTACCATTAACAATGTTAGAGTGCTCCTAATGAAGTGAAACTCTATGAGAGTATTCAGCCGAGTTTCCTTTATACGCCTACCGAGTTTCACTTCATTAGCTCTTAAAATGACCGTTCCGGGAGCACTTGACATGCTCCGCTGACCGAAAACCGCCTTAATTTTTCTGTTTAAAGTTACCATTAACAATGTTAGAGTGCTCCAAATGAAGTGAAACTCTATGAGAGTATTCAGCGGAGTTTCCTTTATACGCCTACCGAGTTTCACTTCATTAGCTCTTAAAATGACCGTTCCGGGAGCACTTGACATGCTCCGCTGACCGAAAACCGCCTTAATTTTTCTGTTTAAAGTTACCATTAACAATGTTAGAGTGCTCCAAATGAAGTGAAACTCTATGAGAGTATTCAGCGGAGTTTCCTTTATACGCCTACCGAGTTTCACTTCATTAGCTCTTAAAATGACCGTTCCGGGAGCACTTGACATGCTCCGCTGACCGAAAACCGCCTTAATTTTTCTGTTTAAAGTTACCATTAACAATGTTAGAGTGCTCCAAATGAAGTTAAACTTTATGACAGTATTCAGCGGAGTTTCCTTTATACGCCTACCGAGTTTCATTTCATTAGCTCTTAAAATGACCGTTCCGGGAGCACTTGACACGCTCCGCTGACCGAAAACCGCCTTAATTTTTCTGTTTAAAGTTACCATTAACAATGTTAGAGTGCTCCAAATGAAGTTAAACTTTATGACAGTATTCAGCGGAGTTTCCTTTATACGCCTACCGAGTTTTACTTCATTAGCTCTTAAAATGACCGTTCCGGGAGCACTTGACATGCTCCGCTGACCGAAAACCGCCTTAATTTTTCTGTTTAAAGTTACCATTAACAATGTTAGAGTGCTCCTAATGAAGTGAAACTCTATGAGAGTATTCAGCCGAGTTTCCTTTATACGCCTACCGAGTTTCACTTCATTAGCTCTTAAAATGACCGTTCCGGGAGCACTTGACATGCTCCGCTGACCGAAAACCGCCTTAATTTTTCTGTTTAAAGTTACCATTAACAATGTTAGAGTGCTCCTAATGAAGTGAAACTCTATGAGAGTATTCAGCCGAGTTTCCTTTATACGCCTACCGAGTTTCACTTCATTAGCTCTTAAAATGACCGTTCCGGGAGCACTTGACATGCTCCGCTGACCGAAAACCGCCTTAATTTTTCTGTTTAAAGTTACCATTAACAATGTTAGAGTGCTCCAAATGAAGTGAAACTCTATGAGAGTATTCAGCGGAGTTTCCTTTATACGCCTACCGAGTTTCACTTCATTAGCTCTTAAAATGACCGTTCCGGGAGCACTTGACATGCTCCGCTGACCGAAAACCGCCTTAATTTTTCTGTTTAAAGTTACCATTAACAATGTTAGAGTGCTCCAAATGAAGTGAAACTCTATGAGAGTATTCAGCGGAGTTTCCTTTATACGCCTACCGAGTTTCACTTCATTAGCTCTTAAAATGACCGTTCCGGGAGCACTTGACATGCTCCGCTGACCGAAAACCGCCTTAATTTTTCTGTTTAAAGTTACCATTAACAATGTTAGAGTGCTCCAAATGAAGTGAAACTCTATGAGAGTATTCAGCGGAGTTTCCTTTATACGCCTACCGAGTTTCACTTCATTAGCTCTTAAAATGACCGTTCCGGGAGCACTTGACATGCTCCGCTGACCGAAAACCGCCTTAATTTTTCTGTTTAAAGTTACCATTAACAATGTTAGAGTGCTCCAAATGAAGTGAAACTCTATGAGAGTATTCAGCGGAGTTTCCTTTATACGCCTACCGAGTTTCACTTCATTAGCTCTTAAAATGACCGTTCCGGGAGCACTTGACATGCTCCGCTGACCGAAAACCGCCTTAATTTTTCTGTTTAAAGTTACCATTAACAATGTTAGAGTGCTCCAAATGAAGTGAAACTCTATGAGAGTATTCAGCGGAGTTTCCTTTATACGCCTACCGAGTTTCACTTCATTAGCTCTTAAAATGACCGTTCCGGGAGCACTTGACATGCTCCGCTGACCGAAAACCGCCTTAATTTTTCTGTTTAAAGTTACCATTAACAATGTTAGAGTGCTCCAAATGAAGTGAAACTCTATGAGAGTATTCAGCGGAGTTTCCTTTATACGCCTACCGAGTTTCACTTCATTAGCTCTTAAAATGACCGTTCCGGGAGCACTTGACATGCTCCGCTGACCGAAAACCGCCTTAATTTTTCTGTTTAAAGTTACCATTAACAATGTTAGAGTGCTCCAAATGAAGTGAAACTCTATGAGAGTATTCAGCGGAGTTTCCTTTATACGCCTACCGAGTTTCACTTCATTAGCTCTTAAAATGACCGTTCCGGGAGCACTTGACATGCTCCGCTGACCGAAAACCCTTAATTTTTCTGTTTAAAGTTACCATTAACAATGTTAGAGTGCTCCTAATGAAGTGAAACTCTATGAGAGTATTCAGCCGAGTTTCCTTTATACGCCTACCGAGTTTCACTTCATTAGCTCTTAAAATGACCGTTCCGGGAGCACTTGACATGCTCCGCTGACCGAAAACCGCCTTAATTTTTCTGTTTAAAGTTACCATTAACAATGTTAGAGTGCTCCAAATGAAGTGAAACTCTATGAGAGTATTCAGCGGAGTTTCCTTTATACGCCTACCGAGTTTCACTTCATTAGCTCTTAAAATGACCGTTCCGGGAGCACTTGACATGCTCCGCTGACCGAAAACCCTTAATTTTTCTGTTTAAAGTTACCATTAACAATGTTAGAGTGCTCCTAATGAAGTGAAACTCTATGAGAGTATTCAGCCGAGTTTCCTTTATACGCCTACCGAGTTTCACTTCATTAGCTCTTAAAATGACCGTTCCGGGAGCACTTGACATGCTCCGCTGACCGAAAACCGCCTTAATTTTTCTGTTTAAAGTTACCATTAACAATGTTAGAGTGCTCCAAATGAAGTGAAACTCTATGAGAGTATTCAGCCGAGTTTCCTTTATACGCCTACCGAGTTTCACTTCATTAGCTCTTAAAATGACCGTTCCGGGAGCACTTGACATGCTCCGCTGACCGAAAACCGCCTTAATTTTTCTGTTTAAAGTTACCATTAACAATGTTAGAGTGCTCCAAATGAAGTGAAACTCTATGAGAGTATTCAGCGGAGTTTCCTTTATACGCCTACCGAGTTTCACTTCATTAGCTCTTAAAATGACCGTTCCGGGAGCACTTGACATGCTCCGCTGACCGAAAACCCTTAATTTTTCTGTTTAAAGTTACCATTAACAATGTTAGAGTGCTCCTAATGAAGTGAAACTCTATGAGAGTATTCAGCCGAGTTTCCTTTATACGCCTACCGAGTTTCACTTCATTAGCTCTTAAAATGACCGTTCCGGGAGCACTTGACATGCTCCGCTGACCGAAAACCGCCTTAATTTTTCTGTTTAAAGTTACCATTAACAATGTTAGAGTGCTCCAAATGAAGTGAAACTCTATGAGAGTATTCAGCCGAGTTTCCTTTATACGCCTACCGAGTTTCACTTCATTAGCTCTTAAAATGACCGTTCCGGGAGCACTTGACATGCTCCGCTGACCGAAAACCGCCTTAATTTTTCTGTTTAAAGTTACCATTAACAATGTTAGAGTGCTCCTAATGAAGTGAAACTCTATGAGAGTATTCAGCCGAGTTTCCTTTATACGCCTACCGAGTTTCACTTCATTAGCTCTTAAAATGACCGTTCCGGGAGCACTTGACATGCTCCGCTGACCGAAAACCGCCTTAATTTTTCTGTTTAAAGTTACCATTAACAATGTTAGAGTGCTCCAAATGAAGTGAAACTCTATGAGAGTATTCAGCGGAGTTTCCTTTATACGCCTACCGAGTTTCACTTCATTAGCTCTTAAAATGACCGTTCCGGGAGCACTTGACATGCTCCGCTGACCGAAAACCCTTAATTTTTCTGTTTAAAGTTACCATTAACAATGTTAGAGTGCTCCTAATGAAGTGAAACTCTATGAGAGTATTCAGCCGAGTTTCCTTTATACGCCTACCGAGTTTCACTTCATTAGCTCTTAAAATGACCGTTCCGGGAGCACTTGACATGCTCCGCTGACCGAAAACCGCCTTAATTTTTCTGTTTAAAGTTACCATTAACAATGTTAGAGTGCTCCAAATGAAGTGAAACTCTATGAGAGTATTCAGCGGAGTTTCCTTTATACGCCTACCGAGTTTCACTTCATTAGCTCTTAAAATGACCGTTCCGGGAGCACTTGACATGCTCCGCTGACCGAAAACCCTTAATTTTTCTGTTTAAAGTTACCATTAACAATGTTAGAGTGCTCCTAATGAAGTGAAACTCTATGAGAGTATTCAGCCGAGTTTCCTTTATACGCCTACCGAGTTTCACTTCATTAGCTCTTAAAATGACCGTTCCGGGAGCACTTGACATGCTCCGCTGACCGAAAACCGCCTTAATTTTTCTGTTTAAAGTTACCATTAACAATGTTAGAGTGCTCCAAATGAAGTGAAACTCTATGAGAGTATTCAGCCGAGTTTCCTTTATACGCCTACCGAGTTTCACTTCATTAGCTCTTAAAATGACCGTTCCGGGAGCACTTGACATGCTCCGCTGACCGAAAACCGCCTTAATTTTTCTGTTTAAAGTTACCATTAACAATGTTAGAGTGCTCCAAATGAAGTGAAACTCTATGAGAGTATTCAGCGGAGTTTCCTTTATACGCCTACCGAGTTTCACTTCATTAGCTCTTAAAATGACCGTTCCGGGAGCACTTGACATGCTCCGCTGACCGAAAACCGCCTTAATTTTTCTGTTTAAAGTTACCATTAACAATGTTAGAGTGCTCCAAATGAAGTGAAACTCTATGAGAGTATTCAGCGGAGTTTCCTTTATACGCCTACCGAGTTTCACTTCATTAGCTCTTAAAATGACCGTTCCGGGAGCACTTGACATGCTCCGCTGACCGAAAACCGCCTTAATTTTTCTGTTTAAAGTTACCATTAACAATGTTAGAGTGCTCCTAATGAAGTGAAACTCTATGAGAGTATTCAGCGGAGTTTCCTTTATACGCCTACCGAGTTTCACTTCATTAGCTCTTAAAATGACCGTTCCGGGAGCACTTGACATGCTCCGCTGACCGAAAACCCTTAATTTTTCTGTTTAAAGTTACCATTAACAATGTTAGAGTGCTCCTAATGAAGTGAAACTCTATGAGAGTATTCAGCCGAGTTTCCTTTATACGCCTACCGAGTTTCACTTCATTAGCTCTTAAAATGACCGTTCCGGGAGCACTTGACATGCTCCGCTGACCGAAAACCGCCTTAATTTTTCTGTTTAAAGTTACCATTAACAATGTTAGAGTGCTCCAAATGAAGTGAAACTCTATGAGAGTATTCAGCGGAGTTTCCTTTATACGCCTACCGAGTTTCACTTCATTAGCTCTTAAAATGACCGTTCCGGGAGCACTTGACATGCTCCGCTGACCGAAAACCGCCTTAATTTTTCTGTTTAAAGTTACCATTAACAATGTTAGAGTGCTCCAAATGAAGTGAAACTCTATGAGAGTATTCAGCGGAGTTTCCTTTATACGCCTACCGAGTTTCACTTCATTAGCTCTTAAAATGACCGTTCCGGGAGCACTTGACATGCTCCGCTGACCGAAAACCGCCTTAATTTTTCTGTTTAAAGTTACCATTAACAATGTTAGAGTGCTCCAAATGAAGTGAAACTCTATGAGAGTATTCAGCCGAGTTTCCTTTATACGCCTACCGAGTTTCACTTCATTAGCTCTTAAAATGACCGTTCCGGGAGCACTTGACATGCTCCGCTGACCGAAAACCGCCTTAATTTTTCTGTTTAAAGTTACCATTAACAATGTTAGAGTGCTCCAAATGAAGTGAAACTCTATGAGAGTATTCAGCGGAGTTTCCTTTATACGCCTACCGAGTTTCACTTCATTAGCTCTTAAAATGACCGTTCCGGGAGCACTTGACATGCTCCGCTGACCGAAAACCGCCTTAATTTTTCTGTTTAAAGTTACCATTAACAATGTTAGAGTGCTCCAAATGAAGTGAAACTCTATGAGAGTATTCAGCGGAGTTTCCTTTATACGCCTACCGAGTTTCACTTCATTAGCTCTTAAAATGACCGTTCCGGGAGCACTTGACATGCTCCGCTGACCGAAAACCGCCTTAATTTTTCTGTTTAAAGTTACCATTAACAATGTTAGAGTGCTCCTAATGAAGTGAAACTCTATGAGAGTATTCAGCGGAGTTTCCTTTATACGCCTACCGAGTTTCACTTTATTAGCTCTTAAAATGACCGTTCCGGGAGCACTTGACATGCTCCGCTGACTGAAAACCGCCTTAATTTTTCTGTCATTTTCACACATTCTTAATTTCCTAATTTTTCTTAATTTCACCACATAAGCGAAATCTCATATATTTTTGAATAAAATGACTGGGCGTTTATGAAAATGTGCCTTTTTCCAACAGAATTTTATAAAAAAATCTGCTACCAAATTTATAGGAACAGTGATCCAATTTTTGATTGGCCATGTATAGTTACCCATAGATAAATGGTTTGCCTTTATAAATAGTTTCAAAGGGGGTGGGGGGGTTATTGCCGCCTGGCTTTAATCCCCTTTAGAAATCGAATACACAAAAATAGTACAGGGTTGGATCCCATCCCAGGTTATACTAATTGAATATTTTATCAGAACAACAATACTATGGAAATTTTAATTAAAATTTTCGAAATAAATTAGATTATTGTCACATTCCACAACATTTCCGATTTTTCTTAGACTTAGGACTATCAGAATGCTAAACTGGCATACCCCTTCATGTACTGCTTTTAAATTATTTCTCTATTGAAATATAAAACCCATTACCTCAAAATGTGTAGATTTGAAATCATAAAATTTAAGCACAAAAATTTGTGTTCCACAAGAAGATAAAAATTAACTATTTTAGAGACCTTCTAACGAAAATTTCCCAAGATGTTTCATTATTAAAATCCGAAATTTCCTGTTTCAGATCCAGTAAGTCCTCGTAATGCCTTATAGTCATACAGATTTCCTCGGAAAAATTTGATCTCCCTACTCGGGTATAATTCAAATGTATTAATTCTTTTCAGAACTACAGTACCTTCTAAAAAGGTAATTAAATGAGGAAAAATCTTTCATTTCAAAAAGTCTGAGATCTCAGAATAACGTTTCAGTCACCATGCGAAACCTTTTTAATCGGGCAAATCTTCAGAGATCAAAGCTAGAATTTTGCTGAACTTTTCGTCGAACTATTTATCAGAAAAGTTAGTTTGTTATATATTTTACAGTTATATTTATACCCTATACAGTTTTACTGAAATTGACCCTTACTAATTCTAACTGTCATATGAAATAATCGGCTTGGTAAAGTTTTAACTGATCTGTAAGGGAGATTGTGTAGGTGCAGTTTAAGTTTTGGTCCAACTAAACTTAGTTTCGTTCTAGTATTCTTAGACAGACTTAAACCCTTACTTAGTCTTAATCTTAGTCTTAGTCTTAGTCTTAAACTCTTGTGCTCCTACGAGGCAAAAAATAAATATTATGCTGTAAGGCAAAGAGACATTTTTTAAATGCGCTTGTTGCGTAATTGTATGATCACGTGGTCATTTTTTGATAATTAACCGTAGAATAAAAAATGAGGGAAGAAAACTCCAGCTTGTTGAGGTTTATCTCTGGTCTCTCCTGGTCATTAAAAGCAGTTAAAAGACTGGTTTTACCGACCCTTCTGACAAATTTATTAAGAAAACCCATACAAATGTCTAACAGCCACGTTTACCAATCAACGGTTCGATCATAAAATGCTGCGACTAACCTCGGTTTAGCTAAACCAAGCGGTGCAACGGCGCCTAATAAGCTATTGAAATAACCGTGGACAAATCACCGGTTAAACGATTCGAAGCTGATCCGAGATCAAACCTCCGATTCTTCCTTTCGCAGGAAGCATCATCGATCGCCTCGATCCCGTAAACCGCTCGGGGGGGAACGTCGAGAGAGTGAAATTTTTCTCACGAGAACGCCGGTCGTCTGTTTGATTTTCCCAAATCCGTTCTCGGGCCGAACGCAAATATATACTTACTGTATTACGACCGGTGGAAACGGTTAAACGAGGAAGCTGCCACTCTCTCGAAGAGATGCTAAACGTATCATAACCGGAGAGCCGGGGATCGGTTTGACAAATCTCGAGGCGAGAGGCACGTTGTTGCCAAATATGAATTTTGAGTCGTTTTGAAGGTACCTGGTAGGATTATTGTGTCATTTAACAGCATGGGATCATGGACATTCGCAACCTTACTGATGTAGTGCCTCTTGTACCCCTTGGCGCATCATATGCTCAATGAATTGGCGCAGTTTGGTTCTGTCCACGTGGGCAATCCTCTGATGCGTGGACGATAACCTGACACCTAAATAAGCTCATTCGATTTGGGCCAACGTATAGAGGAACCTTTGAGAGGACTATGAATTTGAGTAGCTTTTCTGATATATGGAAAACTCTAGCTGATTTAAGGGAAGACATACATGTAAAAATCGATTATTTTTGGCTTAAAATATCCCAAATGTTATGCAGAATATGCCAGAAAAATTTCAGAAATTTTTTTCATAAACGTTGGTCAATCAAGCGATACTAAAAATCCAGTTAAACTAATCCTAATACGTTTCATTTTCACCGTATAACTCTCGAATAAAGTTAAACTTTATAATACAGTTTGTACTACGTTCAAACTTCGATAAAACGGAACGTTAAATCCGCCGGTTATAGCGATCCGATTCATCTCCGTTCCGTTTATTTTTTAACCGTTCGATTTATTTTTTGGCGGCGTGTTGTGAATGGACAGAAGCACCTCCACCTGGATATGAACGGGAACGTTTCTGAACATCAAAACGGCGTTTTTCTCTCAGAATAAAACCGTAGAACTTAAAAAATAATTTTCAATGAAGTTTTCCATTATTGCAGTACTTTTTATAAGTTGGAATAGCCTCAGCGGGACTCTGTTTTGAGGTTAGGGGATGAAGATCGAGTGACGATTTGAGGCGCTGGAATTCAACAGATTTGAGAGGAAATTCGAGGAGCAGTATATTGAAAAGTGTCAATTTTGAGTCTTATACATTTCGGTCGATTTGAGTATAGTGATTTGGAAGATTTGGTTCTCATTAAAATTTCAAGTAGGAGCTGAGCTTCTTTGACTTGAATTAAAAAGTGCCTGTTTTGAGAAATTGAAATTCTATTCTTGAGCAGATATTTTTGTAACGTCAATTTTGAGTCTTATACATTTCGGTCGATTTGAGTATAGTGATTTGGAAGATTTGGTTCTCATTAAAATTTCAAGTAGAAGCTGAGCTTCTTTGACTTGAATTAAAAAGTGCCTGTTTTGAGAAATTGAAATTCTATTCTTGAGCAGATACTTTTGTACCAATTTTCGTTCCCTCTGAGATTTTCTATAAACTATTCGGAAAATGAAATAAACATTAATATTATTGTTATCATCGAAATTACCAGCATTTTTTGTACGCTCTGTATATCCGTGCTAGCCCGAGGTTATTGATACTGAAAATCAGCAGCCGGGATTATAAATAAATTTCGATTAAGGCCGGCGGACGCGACGTAGGAGTACCTAAATTGATAATTCGTGAAATTTAAAAGCCTCGAACAAGATCTGTTTTTACAATGTGTCAGTATTATAGCGGTTTAATGGTAAATCCTGCGGGAGTTAAGAGATGCTAATGTCACTGTTTTCGTTTAGAGAATTTAAGATTCGAAAAGTTGTTTTCGTTTTAACGAAATATCGTATACGAATGGGTAATAAACGTATTTACTATCCAGATGTGCGTGTTTTCGGATACGTGAGAGACCGTGCCAGAGAAATATATTCATGAAAATATCCTTATGGTATAAGAGACGATAGAAGATTTTCCAGAGCTCCAGAGCTTCCCACGTACTTCAAGAGCACCAGCACTTGGTAAAGCCCAACTGAATTCCCAGAAGTAAAGCAACAACTTTCAAACCACCATAGATTTACTTTACACCATAGAGCACCATACCGGAGGAACTACATGTTAAGACCCGATTAGTCACAGAAGTTAATCACTCAATCCCAAGATATTTTGGGCACATTTCTAGATAGGCAGATTCGATGGAAAGGCTAATGTTGAAGGAATATTGAGGGGAGGCGCCCACCAAGGCGATGGGTGGATCAAGTTAAAGATACGGTGGGCCAAAGCTCACCAGATGCAGCACACCTGGCACAAAATAGAAATTCCTGGAAGGAAACGATCAAGAGAATCGACACATGATGAAAGATCGTTTGTGATCATTCATGAAGTTTTTCGAAACAATTATCTCATTTTGTTTCTAACACTATAGAGTACATAGTAGAGTTTGTTCTTAAATGGTTCAAAAGAAATTTAGATTGTGATATTTGCAGAAATGCTATTGAAGCAAGAGACAGCAAATCTTCCTTAATAAAAATTAAAAATAACTGTTAGAATATCTGTTTGGTATAGCCAGCTGAGGATGTCATTCACATTTACAAAGTGGTTGAAAGTCAAATTAGAATTTTAAAGCATGTCTATATTTTATTGAACTAAGTGTAGCATTCCACTTCTGCCTAAAGCTACTGGTTTTTCCATCCAAGTCAAAACCCACCTTGCGCCAAGAAGGTGCGCAATTCATTCTGCCACTTCGAGTTATTCTTCTGGTCAGTTCATTCTATGGTAAAATTTCACTGTATGGGAAAACTCCTTGCAACTCTATTGTTCCAGGCAAAGATCTTCAGATCTGCTAATGGGAAAACTTCCCAAGAAAATTTCTCATCCTTCCTAAGTAACTCGTGACGATAAAAACTTCCTACGGTTACTCCAGAAACCTGCACCGGTTCCCACTCCTTATTCCGCCCCGAAGCAGATATAAATAAGTGACGTTTCCTCTGTCGGACCGGATCTCTCTTACCTGTGCGTTTTCTCTCCCCCTTTTTGCGAGGGGAACATCTGCTAGCCCCGACATATTGTCGATGCACGTTGGAATAGGGACCACCTGGCCCTTACCTTCGATGTGAATGTCTATCCCTTCTTGTTCTTGTGGATAACTTTCGCATATGGCGAGGGGGAGACACGTAAACGAGATTCGAGGCTATATTGAGATCAGGGGGATCGTTGAAGGTGTGCAACACGTGAGGAGGTCCCGGGGATTCGAAACAATGTTTATTTCGGGACTCGAGCGATCCAGTGTGTTATTGAATCCCTTGAAAAGTTCACCGAAAGTTTACGTTTTAATCATTGTAATCATTTCTCTAAATTTTATTTAGAACTGTTATCGAATTCATTGCAAAGTTTCCAAAACCTTGGTTTGCTTTAAAATTGTAGGATTTATTTATAAATGCCACAATGTATGAAACTATACTGTACTGTACTGGCTTGTGGCGCACTTCGTACTTTCTCGCTAATTAAGAAAATGGTCATTAAATTCCTTGGAGGATTCCCAAGGATTTATTCCCCAGGAGTTCCAAAATATATTAAACTTGCATGCTGTCTTACCAAACTTCTCTACTCAGTATCAAAATTCTCGTTGGTTGAACTCATCTAAACTTCCCTTTTTGCCTTCCACTTGCTTCACAACTTCCAGGATTTATTCCCCAAGAGTGCCAGAATTCCCTGATTCTATAAAACTTTTATACTGCACCCCTGTCCTTTCTGCTTCTAATTGTTTGCTTTTTTCCAGCTTCTCGATCGTCTTCGAATGGCAGCGGTACGAACAACCTACCCCCGTTGCTCTTCCACAGCGTCCACGGGGAGAACATCAGGATATTCAGGGATGGAACGGTCGCCAAAAGGGTAGAGAGCTTCTGCAAGGGGATAGCGTTCAGCTCCAGACCGGTCAAAATCAACGAAAAGGTGAACACACCCCTCAAGCTATATTTAGGAAAGAATCGAAGGGATGTTTCAATGAGTGTTAATAAATTGCTTTGTGGAGACATTACTTTGGTATCGATGTGTTATAATTATGTGAGACAGAGACAACATCGAGCATGCCTCAGTGGAATAGGGTGTTCCCCAGGGATCAATCCTTGGGCCTGTATATTTCTACTATACTACTACGCCCAGAGTATTTATGAATTAAATTAGACAGATATTAGGAAAAGGATATATCAACGACATACTCGATCGAAGGACTCTAATCAAAATTTTAAAATTCGAGATTTTCGATAAAGGTTTTGATACCACTCAGTTTTTTTTTTCTAATTTTTGTGTGTTATCTGTTAATGGTCATAACATTGTCATTTCACCTTTTCATTTTTTGGTGTGCTACTAAATAGAATGGCGAAAGAGCAAGAAATGGTACAAGTCCTCTCTGTGCAAACCCTTATAAAATAATTATTTAGGTGGTGATCACGTTGTGTTCATCTTTTCAAAAAACTTCGCTCAATTGACTTTATGTTCAGAAATATTAAATTCTTCTAATTAATCTCTTTTTAAAATGGGTATTTTATGAAAGAAATTTCTGTTGACAAGATTTAAGAACATATGGTATTATAGGCACGTAATACATAGAAAAATAGTAGACGCAGTATTGGAAAAGTAATTGCTTTGTATTGTTTTCATTGAACGTTATCCATAATCTCTTGAAAATATGCCTATTGCCTATTAAGTAGGCGATTAGTCAATTAAATACTAACCTAATTGTAAGCGGTTTAGTTTTAGCTGCAATTTACAATATGTACACATTTGAAATGTTAAGCTTGGTCTAAGATGTTCCTTATGTTAAAAGCTATCCATTATACACTTTACTTGCAGATTTGGGCCGAGAAAACATACCTAAACCATTATGGTCCTCTGCTAGGTTTCATTGTAGCAATTTGACACATATCTTTGTCTTACTAGTCGCCTTTCAAACATTATATCATAGGAAGCGTGTAAATTAAATTTACTTTCGTCTCTCCAAAGAACAGTATTCCATCTTTTCTTGCTCCATGATAAGTGAGACCTTGCAAATGCGAGACCAATTTTGCAGTTTTTACACCAGCTTTTCCTTTGATTTTAGTGTCTTACTTTTTTGACAAAGTGACATTCAAATATATTACATGTGAATCAGGGTCTAATTTTTCCGGAACAACATTGGCATATTCTTTTGTTAATAATAATTCGCATGTGATCCGATCATTAAACAGGTTTTGGTGGTTTTCCAGGTCTGTATCAAGTTCCTGGAGATCTCTAACAACTGGTCGGGAGTGATCCGTTTCGGTTTCACATCGAACGACCCGACGAGCCTTCGCTACGGCCTGCCGAAGTACGCCTGTCCCGATCTGACGAACAAGCCAGGCTACTGGGCGAAGGCTCTGCCCGAGAGGCTCTGCAGCCAGGGCACCGTCCTCTTCTACTACGTGACGCTCGCGGGCGACGTCCACTTCGGCATCAACGGCGAGGAGAAGGGCGTCTTCTTCGGCAGCGTCGAGACGAGGGGCCCGCTCTGGTGCCTGATCGACGTGTACGGCAACTCGACCGCCATAGAGTTCGTCGACGTGAGGCACCAGCTGAACAACTCGTCGTCGAGGCAGAGCTGCGAGTCCTCGAACAGGCCGGATCCCGTCGATAGGATAACGTATCCGATGCAGCAGATGACGATCCACCAGCAGCACCAGCAGCAGCAGCACGAGGAGGCGGTCGCGTCGTCGTTCCCCATGTTGCGTTACCAGTCAGCGGGATTGAGCTTCCAGGCGATGCCGCTGCACAGGACTCGCGGCAGGAACGTCAGGTTTGTGCGCCAGAATATTATTATTATTGATTGTTTGCCACCACCTTGTCAGCTTCTTACCGTATCCTTCGAGGTTTGCCAGTATCTTTTACACTAATTGTTGCACTTAATTTATGTGGTTGCGCGTATTATTGGTTCCCTACTTTGTAGTCGACTATTAATTCTATCTCCATATCCTGTCATCCCATAATTATTTGTATAGTGTTCTATTTCTTGAACAGAATCAAATCACAAGAAGACCTTTATGCTCACACCTATAGTGACAACTGTGTCTCAAACTGTAGCACACCTCAATCAAGTTCATCTTAAGTCATGAGATTTGGTCTGTACTATAATCAATACTTTGGCAATTCTTGGTGGCCATTAAAGACATCTAGCTTGGTTGAGTTCAGTTTAGTTGTTGTATTTAACTATTTAAGCACTGACACATAGTGAATAGTATTATGTTCTATGGAATTTGATAAGATATCCATGAATCAAAGAAATACAGCGATGGAATGAGAGAGGTAGATCCACAGGGGATGAAAACCGTCGGGTAAATCATTCCATCGATGCAACATGAAGAGGCCCGAAAAAGGACTGACCTGTAAAATTTGCAGAATGTTCAATGGAATTATAATGCCAGGAAATAGATATCCAGTCGGTGTCGATATGTCAAAAACTGTTGTGCCCATCGACTTGTAATTAACGCCATAGGGCTTAGAATCTTCTTGCGGACCTACCCTGTGAGTTTCATATGGAAATTCCAAAGTTCACATTTTGAGGTCGAAAAATAGGAAGGTTAACCACTTGCGATTTTCTCAAAAAACGCTTGAAAATTAGATTTTCAAAATTCGGGAGTCAATCGAAAGGGGACAATTCCCTGATGCCGGGAGTAAAGGAATTTCTTTCCTACGACGTATACTTTCCGAGATATGGAAGGTAGAATGGAGGGGAATTTCTTTTTTGGAAAAATGGCGATATTTCGAAAACCGTTGTTCCTATCGAGTTGAAATTCACGCCATTGGGCTTAGAATTGTCTATTGGACCTTCCCTGTGAGTTTCATATGGAAATTCTAAAGTTCACTTTTTGAGGCTGAAAAATAGGTAGGTTAACCCCTTGCGATTTTCTCCAAAAACGCTTGAAAATTAGATTTTCAAAATTCGGGTGTCAATCGAAAGGGGACACTTCCCTGATGCCGGGAGTAAAGGAATTTCTTTCCTACGACGTTTACTTTCCGAAATATGGAAGGTTTAATGGAGAGGAATTTCTTTTTTGGAAAAATTGCGATATTTCGATAACCGTTGTGCTTATCGACTTGTAATTGACGCCTTAGTGCTTAGAATCGTCTTGCAACCATTGCACTACGTCCAGTGTTTATTGGAAGATATTTGTAATTTTGTTATTGGAGTTATTCTGAGTTTCCTTTATGCATATGGATAGTAGTGACTTTAAAACATGACTAATAATTGAATTTCGCTGTATTCTATAGACTAGCTGTCAAATTCAATTGTATCCTCAGTACAAATCCATATCGAAATCCAGTATTTCCTCGTCTATTTCGATTCTCACTACACTGATCATCTTACCAGGTTTATGACGATGAACCGCAGCATCGCCTACCGCACTGACACAGAGTTCTGCCAGGGGTACGTGTTCACCTCGAGGCCGCTCCAGATCGGCGAGAGGATCGTCACGCAGATCCTCGGCACCGAGCCGATGTTCCAGGGCTGCCTCGGTCTCGGCCTCACCTCGTGCGACCCTGCGACCCTCACGCAGGCCGACCTGCCGGACGACTCCAACTTCCTACTCGACCGACCCGAGTACTGGGTGCTCAGCAGGGACTTCGCCAGGAACCTGAACAAGGGCGACGAGATCGGCTTCTGCATATCGCAGAGCGGCGAGGTGCAGATCAGCAGGAACGGCGGCGCGCCGCTCGTCATCATCCACGTCGATCAGACGCTGAGGCTGTGGGCGTTCTTCGACGTGTACGGCTCGACGCAAAAGATCAGGGTGCTGAGCGGCGTCGGCTCCGTCTCGCCGACGAGGAACGCGTCGAATTCGGAGAGGAGGATCGTGACGCCGACGGCGACCGAGTCCATGAACAGTATTAACAGCCAGGCGGAGATCAGGAGGAACTCGGCCATGCAACAGTCTAATTCGAGGTAATTTACTCTTTAAATTTAGATTGGGTCTTCTTCTCATCTTCTTCGTCAAGTCACAACTGTCCACTCCTGGACATAGCGTAACTCTTTCCACTCAGCACTGGTTTCTGTCTTGAGCTCGTAATGAGGATGTATAGATTAAGTAAAAACATTTTATTATTATATTATCGTTATTATGTGTTACCAAATTTGCCCTTTCTCCATACCTCACATCTGTTTTACATTTCCAGGTTGTGCTGCGTCGCCCCAGCGGACATCCAAGTTCAGCCGAGCGCCAACGGGGGCACGGTTCTCTCTGTCATCCTGCCGCCGACCCATGCCAACATAATCGCTTCTCCGACGCCCGTCGCCCACATCACCCCATCGAATGGCCATCCCGGTCAGCACATCACCTACGGTGGGCACTCCGCACAGATCCCAACTGCCGTCTCTCCCGTCTCCAGCCCGACGACGATCATGGCACCGGTTCAGACCTCCGGCCATGGCACGGGGACGATGATATCGACGTGCAGCAGTAATTACGTCGAGGTAATTCATGGGTTATCTATCATATCTACCGAAAATAAAATGACTTACGCAAATATCCTTAGGGATATTTATGTTAGTAAGTACCCTAAGAGAATTTACCTTGTTTGGTAAAGGGACAGTAGCTTCAAGCAAATATGTCTCAACAAAACAACATATTAAATTACCATCGATTTGGATTTATAAAAGGACAGAGCACTAGTAATGCAATGAATAATTTAATAGATCATTTAAAAACATGCCTTGGTAGCTTTTGATAACCCTTTTGCCATGGTTCCCCACAGGATGCTCCTGGAAGCTCTTGAGGGTACTAGGATTAGAAGTGTGGTACTAGGTGGTTGTAGAAAGATCTGAATGATCGACAAGCACTTAAAATAAAAACTAAATACAGTGACCGTTTGAATGCCCAGATGGGAGTGTCACAAGGAACCGTTCTTGGTCCGTTCCTCTCCATTATCCTCATTATTATCCATCTTTCTGAATTGGGTATTCTCTCTGTTTCAGCCTATAACCGACTCCAGCGCCTACTCGACGCCGCTCTCGTGGTCCGACCAGAGCGGCAGCAACAACGGAGGCGCTCCAGGCATCGGCGTCGAGTGCACGATCTGCTACGAACACCCTATCGACGCGGTCCTCTACATGTGCGGCCACATGTGCATGTGCTACGAGTGCGCGCTGCAGCAATGGCGCGGCAAGGGCGGCGGGCACTGCCCCCTCTGTAGGGCCGTCATCAGGGACGTGATACGCACCTACAAGTCCTAAGGGAGGACGATGATCTGTCGATCGATTCGATCTAGAGGTAGAGTTTTCAGAGCGGTCAAGGAGGGTGTACTAGTGGAAACAACAGTTTACTTGCAAGACAGATTTGCTTTATAGGCAAACACAAACTATCTCTTTCCAGAAATTTTAAAAACATGACCACACACACCTCAGACCTTATAAGCGAATTAAAAGACCTGCCTTGTACCTGATAAAATACACAGTTCTCAAATGACAACCTTGGTACTAACTTTGTGACTCTGCTAGTACTCCCTTCAATGGAAACTGTCCGTTTCAGATTAATTCTGTTGGAACACGATATGTTCGTTATTGTTGTTAAAGGGCTAACACTGCAACTACTTTGAGTGCTTCCATATGTCGAAAGTCCAAGAAACTGGACGGTTTTGTATATTTTTTTAATCAAAAGGTATATATGTAATAGTTACCACGGTTGATAAGACCAAACCGTATCACAATTGTAAGTTAACCCTTAAGTTAAAATGATGGGAAAGGAAACGAAAACGTTTGTGGTCACTTTGATTTGTGGCACACAGTTAATATAGAAAAGTCCTTCCTGATCCTGAAACTGTTTCTTTTTTATTTAAATTTATTGAATCAAATTATCTTTTAATGTAAATTAAATACGCTATCTTTATAAAAGATAAATCTTTTTATCTTTTAGTGTCACTTACGGGTTAACCGGGAAAATATCTTTCTTTTGGGCCTAAAGGTAGATCGATCCGTGTTCTCTCTCTCTCTCTCTCTCCTTTTTTGTTTTAATTTTGTATTTGTATATATGGAAAGTACCAGAAAGAATGTAAAGACTGAACCCTTGTTGACAGAGATCGTTTATCGTTTTAAAATGAACCCGTAACCAAAGAGCAGCGGCCAAATAATTTTCTCTTCTGGAAAAAGGTACCGTTATCGCCGCATCCTCTGCGACGGAACAATTAGTCAATCCTGTCGCGTCCTCCCACAAAAATCAGTGGATAGTCAATCTGCTGCACGCAGTTTAAACTAATTTATTTATTATTTAAAGAATTACTATTATATATTACAGTTTATTTGTATTTTCAGCAGATTCTTGTAAATAGTTAGACATTAATGATGATAACCTGCTTGAAATGCAACTAAATGGATTATGTTACTGTAGATAATTAAGATTACTTGCATATTGTTAACGTTTAATTTCGAAAGTTTCGTTTTGTATAAAGAAAAAAGAACGCAACATGTAAGAGGGTGTTATAATGAAGCATTCCCTACTCTTGAAGGCCAGTCTCTTTCATTGTCAAAGATATCGATCTGAGAAAAATGAAAACTATCTTTTGTACATTAGAGTTTCTAGTCAGATAAGAAGAATGTACTGTTTCAGTTCTATATTATCATACTGTGAAGTCAATAAAATGTTATTTATTATTAGTCAAAAGGACTTTTATTTTCCCAAAAAAATCCCAGAGGATTTCTAGAAAAGAAAAATATTATAATTCTAAATGATAGGCAACCAAGTATACAGTACGTAAACTTGAAATGCCGAAAAACCGTTTCGAAATTTCGTCCGTCTCGCACAATCCGGGTATCAGGAGAATATAATGAGCGAGGAGGTGTGGAGGTATCGGGCGCTGGCCGACCGTGAAAAATTCAAATTTCGCGCCATTCGCGCAAAACACCTCCACACCTACTCGCTCTTATGTATTCCTGATACCAAATCCCGAAATTGTAGAAACAAAATACCGAAATTCGGTCGCTAAAAGTGAATATTTGTATCAGGAAAATATGAGGTATCAGGAGGTGTGGAGGTATCGGGCGCTGGCCGGCCGTGAAAAATTCAAATTTCGCGCCATTCGCGCAAAACACCTCCACACCTACTCGCTCTTATGTTTTCCTGGTACCAAATCCCGAAATCGTAGAAGCAATATACCGAAATTCGGTCGCCAAAAGTGAATATTTGTATCAGGAAAATATGAGGTATCAGGAGGTGTGGAGGTATTTGTTTTCTTCGCGCCAAAGTTTTGCATTTTGACGCCTGACAGTTTGACGTGCCTGTCAATCAAAGGAAGTGATTTAAGAGAAAAACCAAGGGGTATTGATAACATTTATTAGAGATTAACTATAAATACAGTTTTATTAAATGTTTCTTTTATAATAATTCCAAATATTTAGTCGTATGGCGGTTGAGCGCCATCTAGAAGACGGGTTCTAAATGACGCCTTAGGATGTCGTCAATGTGGGTAGATTTCTACCACTGGCTCGGACATGTGGTCCGAGAGTTTTGGACGTTTTTGGAAAAAACGCAAAAGGGGTAACCCATATATTAAATAATTAAAGGAAACAACCAGATTTCTACGCTTAAAGCTTACAAAAACGGTAATAATCAGAGGTCATACCTAATAAATACAGAATAAAAAAGATTGTATATTCACAATATACTGTTAAATACTTAACAAACTAATAGTTGTTTAAAAATGTTCGACCTTTCCTTCTTTCTTTCCACATCCAATTCCAAAAATTAACTTCAACATAATCATACACCAAACACCTGCAACTAAACAGTTATTAACAAAATATTGAATATCTATTATAAAATCCAATTAAGAACACTATCACATCGGGGTAATCGTTTAAAAAGTAATTGGAAAATTGTAGTGTGCAGTGGATGTGAAAAGAAAAATGTCAGTGGTTCTCTTTACTACAAAATGGTTCTTTAAACAATAAATCTGGAATTATTTTTGACAGATTACAGAATTAGAGGTGAAGTCCTTGTTTAACTTTCTCAAGTAATAGAATTCTAGTCACAATACAGAATACAAGTAAAAACAGTTCCTGAGTGAATAAATTTTGGTAAAAGCACTTCATTTTACCAACCTGAATATCCCAGTAAACATTTTTAACAAAGGAATGGATTTTATGTTCAACACCAAGGGACTCTTCTCTGTGATTACTAACGGATCTTCAAAAAACAGACATGGTAGTACTTATCTCAAAGTGTCTTCCTTCCTTCTGTTTCTTTCCACATATAAACTACAAGGTTTATATGTTAAAAAACAGTTCCTGAGTGAATAAATTTTGGTAAAAGCACTTCATTTTACCAACCTGAATATCCCAGTAAACATTTTTAACAAAGGAATGGATTTTATGTTCAACACCAAGGGACTCTTCTCTGTGATTACTAACGGATCTTCAAAAAACAGACATGGTAGTACTTATCTCAAAGTGTCTTCCTTCCTTCTGTTTCTTTCCACATATAAACTACAAGGTACTTAGTAATTATAACAATATTTGAACATTCATAAACATTTTAACATATTTATTGGGTTAAATCGATTAACGCTACAAATCTATTGGCCTATATATACAGACATTTAAAAAATCATACGAACGAACCCACCTAGGAATTTGACTAGTTTACTTCTTCCTCATTCAAGAAAAGATACATCATACGCACCGTAGATATAAAAAGTATCAAAAACAACTTGTATGTGTTTGCGAGTAAATGGAGAGAGAAAAAAAGTGCAATTGAACTTAAAATGACTACTTAAAAACAAAAAGACAAGATATACTACTTTAGGACCGATTGGAATGAAGGGAGGCATAGAGCGGCGCCGCCTTCGACTTGGCCAAGTCGGAGGCGCTCTTCGCAGCGTCTTTCAGCTTTATCGCAGCCTGGATCGTCGCATTCGGGGGCAGCGAGGCGTGCTGCGGATAAAGGGTCGCCAACACATGGTTGAAACCACCAACCTACAAAGAAAAAGATACAGAAAATAACTGCAAAGAAAGACAAACATAGGATAATAAATTTGAAAGACAAAGGTTCCTGCAAAACCGTTCAACAGACCTACTAAAATGACATCAACCATATATTCTCTTACGGCAAAGTATAGTGCCTATACTGAGTTTTACTTCTTGCAATCTTCGAGCCTTACATTATAGAATAAAACATAAACTTATTGCTTATCGTGTGCTTATACCTAGTATCTAATGTAGTGTTTATATATTATTTCCTCAGATTTACATATGGACTCTCAAGTACCTACTTTTTTGTATACTTAAAGGTAGTACAATGGTAGACATATATTAGGGAGGTAAATGTTAAACGTTTAGTAATTAATTAACAAAAAATAACATAATGACGTTACATTTTAACTGAATGTCGTTTTTGAATTGAATACACAATTTCATACAGTGACTCTCACAATTGAGTTAAAAAACTTATGATTTCCTTTGATTTCACCAAAATCACATAAGTTATATTTATCCAATAAAGTTTGCTTTACTGAATAATATAAAGGAAAACATTTCACCTTAAAACCAAACTCTACATCTATCAATTTACTTTGCTTATCTGGATAAAGCTTTTTATCTAACAAACTTGAGTAAATAAATTCCAAACGTTCCATTATCACTATTATAACACAATACAACAAGATCAAAATAATCTTTATAAGCACACTACCTTAAAAAGTCTAATAAAAATTTTGAAAGTAATGTTAGTTACCATTTTATTGCAATTTTTCTTAAACCTCTCGTATCCAAACGCACATATCGCCCGACTGAATCCCCTCACTTGGGAATCGATCCAGGCGCTCCTCAAAGCTATCGTCTTCCCAGGGTGTTCTTCGCTTTCCTTGTACACCACCTTCTCAGTTACACTCTAAACGGAGTAGAAACGATTGAATTATGAAAATTATGCAGTAGTAAATAAAAGTAAAAGTTATCAGTCTCTTGAAAGATGGCAGAAGCTAACTATCAAAGTTTGTTTCATACTTTTAAGTTTCGATTTGAACACTCCGCCTTCACATTTCAATAAAATATGTATTGTATGTCATGGCGATATAATAACAATAATCACTATTATAAAGACTACTTAACAAGTAACTAGTACAAGGTCGTTTTACGGAGATGACTGAAATTCTAGTGAATGTTTATGTAAATTCACTACAATAACAATTCCTCGGTCTATGAGACAAAATTCCTTATGAACAACTTTTAATCATTGCCCTCCCTTCCTGTTCTATTTACCGGTTAAATGAATAAATAACTGACAAAATCACACTTAAACATATACTGAACAAGTACAAAAATTGCGAAACAATTCAAATCAACACACCGATTTCAGTAACTGCCAGCCCAAAGCCTGGAAATAGTGAAACGAAAATTTTATCCAATATTCTCTATACAATTTCTATACCCCAAATGATTCCCCAATCAGTTTCTTGACATAACTGGTGAACACATGGTAACATAATCTATTTACCTGCTTCTATATAGAAGTTCAACAACACTCAACATAGTCATTTAGTAATTAATTCATTTTATTTACCATAACTTTTCTAGGCTTTTACCACACACCTCTACGGTATCTACTGTATTCCTTACCATTACTTTGGCGTATCCCAAATTCCTCGTGTAAGTCACGAGAGTCCTGTTCGAGACATCCACGATGGTCTCCTCTACGATGTTAACGTACCTAGTCGTAATGAATCGCTCTGCCCACTTTGGAATGTTGTTCGTTTTGGTCAGGAGTCGTTTCGAGAACAGTTTACCAGAACGGACTTCTCGGTGGATCGTGTCTTCTGTCAAGACGTGTTTGCTGTAGAAGTTGAGTAGGTTTAGTAGCATATCAAAACTATTAAACTTCCTTTGTGAACATGAAGGTATGTGGTCAAAATGTAAAGGAATTTATAGGGATGTCATACAGTAACAACCTCAACCAATTTAACTACAATTGAGTGGGGTGAAACTTTACCTGTTCGGGTTCGGGTACTTCTTCCAGAAAGCCTGCGCCACTTGCTCCCAGGTGTAATTGAATACTATGGTGTCCGAGAAGAATTTCGGCATCTTTGTCGCTGGAAATACGACCTTTGAATTATGTAATATGTTATTTCATCTCATAGGAACGACGGACGACGGTCCATTTCAGTCTGGTCGACTTACGTGCATGCACACACGGTAATTTATAGCGAGACGAGAAGTACGTGAGTCCTCTCGCGTTCACTTTTTCTCACTGTCAATTTTTGAAGGTTCCGTATTGACAGGAAAACTTTCCTTTTCGGATCGTGACGGTAACCACAACAATAACATAACCTAGTTGGTCGTCATGTGAGTTCTGTCCCGTTAATCTCGCAAGTCGATGTTCTGTCCACGGGGATTTTTCCATTAAAAAATCGTTATTTTTCGCTAAAATTGAAAATCAGTACGAATATTAAATCAGGTAATCTTATCTGACCTTACGATAACTTATTGGAACTATATGGGCCGAAACTAAATACGAAAGCCGAAAATACTATGTTGTATTGTCAGTTGCATAGCTATCAGGCACAGCGATTTAACAATCATTACCAATGCTGAAATTTAAATATTTTATTCCAAAAATATACACAAAAGTGTAGAACACATTTATAGTATCACATATTAGATCTTTTACATTTGTTTCACATTATACAAGTGATGCTTTCCTTCATTTTTAACGGAATATGCAACGGAAAATCACATCATAATTTAAGGCTAACATCTCGATTAAAACTTAACGAGTAATTTAAAACTCCCCACTTTTCACTTTCGAGAATTTTAAGATCAACTTGAAAAATCAAAGCCGGAAAAACCCAAACTTCAAACTACCAATTCTAATAATTAACATATTTCAGTTTTTTAAACCGAAACTTCATCTTATTCTAAGAGTCTCTTAGCTGAGGCATTGAAACGTTATTTGAAAGGACGAGGTTAAACAAAATATAGTACTAATGAACTGGAGTGATGTTTCAAATGAACCAAACCCCTTAAAAAACCCTAACTAAACATATTGCAGATGTGCAACATATATAAACTTAATAATGTATAAACACTATCTAATCCCACCCAACTACCTTATAAAAATTTAGTAAAAGATATGGAGCTTGAAATTAATTTTTGCATAATTGACACAAGAATTTCTATCAGTGCTCTAACTTGACTCTAACCCTGTGATAGGCATTGCTCAACACCCCCCTCAAGTTCCAGATATTTTCGAAACTCTCAGGCTGGGTGTTGTAGGCCGAGTCGACCGCTTTCGACCAAATCTCGACCTAAAGATTACAGGATATAATAAAATAATTATTTAAAATAGAACTGGTTGATTACCTCTTTTTGGTCTTTATCCACTGGGATGCTCACTGACCACAGAGTCCAAGCCCAATGACGCGGGGGTAGGGAGGATTCCTGATGATCGAAATCCGCTATGTACCAAGTCTTCCCTCCGTCTGCCGTCACATCGACCCTCACTATTTTCTGACCACCACCCGACCAGGCATAACCTGTCAATAATACGAAATAATTATTTCATCGCTTCAAACATTTATTGTTCAATATGCACTGAGAACAACGGTACCACCTCGGCGCAATTTTAATTCCTATTACAAAATCATAAAGTTATACACATATCTGCGCATGATATCATGAAAAAGAAGTTGTACTGTTATAAATAGTTCAAACCTTGCATTAATTGTATCACCTTCTTACCTTTGATCAAAACTTTTCCATCGACTACTTGAACTGTATCGTTCTCTGACGGCTTACAGATGGCCGATATCACAGGCAGCTCCTGGATAGCTGGTGCCTTAGAGTAATCGACAGTGTCCCAATCTGTCGAAGGGGAGAATCCTTTGTAATCATTCTGCTGCCAGTGTGAGTCACTTTCCTTTTGAGACACAATCACCTTTCCTTAAAAAAGAATAATAAATGATTCCTAAGGAATGGTTAATCAAAATTAACACTTTTAAGCTAATTTAACATTTTAATGTCACAATAACTTATTTTCCCTATTTTTTAAATTCACCATAGCTTTGTATTATTACTTCTTTGTTGAACTATATGCTTGTCGATGAAGAAGCACATAAATAAAGTAACGTTTAGTTGGTACTGGAAAATATGTACCTAGCCATTTAACATTTCTAGCCCCTACGGTCCCAGGGACTATCACCCTGATGGGAAATCCATGGTCTCTAGGAATCGGAACGCCGTTCATCTCGTAGGCCAACAGAACATCGCCTCTATTATCCACAGCTTTCCAGATAGGAATAGAGGCACCGTAAGTTTTGCCAGTTGCATCGAAATCTAATGCTTCAAACTGAAAACAGCAGGAACAAATAAAAAGTCAAACAAAAGGATCTAAGTATAAGAAAATATTCGAAATTAAAAAGTGTTACACTAGTTTTTTTTCTAGGATTGCAACAGGAGCCCTTCAGTAAATTTCTGATTATTAAATCATTACCTGGACATGATTATATTTCTCCTCATCTTCTTCTTTCAATCCAGCCTTTCTTAAAATATCCCTTAAAAGAACTCCTTTCCATGTAGCATTTCCAACTGCCGCAGGTCCCCAATTCAGGCCTTTTACAGGTTTTACCTTAACAAAAGTGTTGATAGTTATTTTAGTTGATATGCAACTTACAAACCTCAATTTTTTGTTACTCCAATTATTTTGAAAGTTTACTTACTTTGGTCATATCGCTTCTCCTATTCCCTGCACACATAATTGTCGCAGTTATGGTCTTTGCAGGCATCCGTTTCAACTCCTCTAGTGTAAAACAAACCGTATTCGTCCTACCTTCAATTTCCACTTCTAATTGATAAGATTCTGCGTCTACTTCAGGGACGGGTAGGTGGTTTCTTACATAAAACAATTCACTTAAAAATAACACAAAAGGATTCTAAGCCCAAAGGGTTTCCACCGCGGTTTTCAGATCTGCATGCTTACTTTGGCGTGCAGAACTTCTCTATCAGGAGGGATGGTGGAGTTTCAGCATTGAACGGCTTCACACTAGCAGGTTTTAGAGCTGGGTGCCTTTTCGGGTCGGTGCTGTATGGATCCGACATGTCTTTTGTCAGATGGTCACTCTCAGACTCCTTTAAGTTACCTAGAAAGGTGTAATTAAACTGTAATTTCTCGTTTTCTATCAATTAGCTGGCGATTGCTATTTTAAGTCATTTTAAATTATTGGAAGATCTCTGGTTGGTTTTAAAACAACAAATCAAATGAGTCTTACCTATTCTATATAATTCTAGGATTTCATACACATGCGGATTCTCATGTATCCCATATAACATCCAGAATGGTTCCACTGAATTCCCGGCAGCCATTAAAATTTGATCGCCACCTGGATGGCCTTCTATGAACTCCGTTATGTCGTATACTCCCTCCTTGTATGATACCCATATTCTTTTATCCCTAAACATAACACACACGATTAATTTCATTATCAATTTCCTGTAATATTATTACTTTTCTGTATGATTACTGACTTCCTCTGCGGTGTAAACTGGAAGGTTCTCCTTAAATCTTCCTGGAGATACACTAGTTTGTTTTGAGGGTTCAGCACATGCGGCTCTTTCAGAGTATTCTGGAAGAAGAAAGAAGTGCTTACTAAGTATAACAGCAAGGATATCTAAGGAATGACTTTGAATCGCACCTTTAAGTGAATACCCAGCGAAAGCTGCCATGGCTGCACCAAGGGTAACGTTTCGAACGTATTTGTGGCCCCCATCGTTTCGATACCTCCTATCATAAGTGAAATATTCCATGCACGCATAACTAGCCCGGTAACTGGGAATTTTTCTATAAGCTAAACGGGAAGAAATGCGCCTGAACATATCGTAGATAAATATTATCAGTTCCTGATGATTGCAAAATTGCACGCAATAGAATTTGAAAAAACCGGTAGTAAAGGTTACTTATATAACCTCAGTCTCACAGAACAGTCAACGATGATCACACATTCATACTCATATTACAGTTACTACTCGAATTTGGATTTGCAGTAGGATTCATTATAATTTGAACGTAAACATCCGACAAATATGCAATTTCTCTCTTCATTCCTACATCCATTAGGTAGCTCAGCAAACCCAAAATGAACGGACTATGGACGCACATTGTAATAATAAAGTGAAAATTGAATTTGTTCCACGTCAGGCATGGAAATAAAAGTAATGATTGGCAGATGAGTCAAAGGGCGCACGTTCCGTGCCCCCATGGCGGTGATGTCATGTGTTTTTGAAGAACATGGGTGGAAAATGGATCGGTTTGTTTACATAGAAGAATCAAATTTTAATGTACGTGAGATGATTGCGGACAAGTACTTATCACTATGGGAGGTTGTATAGGCATAAGTCGTAGCAGGAGCGGCGGCATAGATGACTCATCCGGTTCCATCAGTAGACCCAACTCAGGTAATAAATATTAACAGTGTATCTCCACCGATAATTTTTTGATAACCGAGACAAGAGGGTCGTCCGAAGGACAAAACTCCGCCACCGATTGGCGCCCTAACGGTGCATAAATCAGGCACAAAATTCTCGCGGAATCTTGCTCATTATTGCCCTTAATTATGACAATTACAATTATTGCATTAGGACTATCAATTATATTCGCGAGGAGCCATCGCCACCTGATTCAAACAAAGGAAAAGGTTTGGTCGTAATGAACCTCACATTCGGTAATGTGTGTGAACGTTCTATTTGGTCTCTTAACGAGGTTCGTCGTGTGCGCAGGTAGCCAACGAAAGAACCACCCGCTGTGCCACGAGGCGATCAGGTGGAAGTCGGACGTGCCCCTGACGGAAGGCCAGCTCCGCAGTAAACGCGACGAGTTTTGGGACACGGCGCCCGCTTTCGACGGTCGCAAAGAGATCTGGGACGCGCTGAGGGCGGCCGCCGTCGCTGCCGAGGCGACCGACTACGAGCTCGCCCAGGCGATACTCGACGGCGCGAGCGTCTCCGTCCCGAATGGCTACCTGACCGAGTGCTACGATGAGCTCGGCACGAGGTACCAAGTGCCGATCTACTGCCTCTCCTATCCGATTAACATCGTCAAGGAGGACAACGGGAGGGACTCGCCGGCGGAGTGCTCCGAACCCGTCGATGGCGGCACCGAGACCGTGCTCAAGCTGAGGCTGTCGCACTCATGCTCGGACGTCAAGCTGGCCGTCTACTCAACGGACACCGTCAGCATGTGCAAGAAAAAATTGCAGGTGAGGCATTCATTGCTTAATTTTTCCCGATCTAGTTCAGGTAATTAGCCAGAACTCTCGGGAGACCATACAAGTCTCAACATTAGTGACTATAGATCAGGAGAAACTAATGTGGTTTTCACTTGCCTATTGTTAATTAAATCCAATGTCTGAATAGTCTAGGCTCTTTAGGTAAACTACTTAAGTATCATGATAAAAAAGCAAACTGCCTCAAATATAAATATAATGATACATTGCCTCAACAAAAGATCAAGATTTAATAAAAGGGCAAAACCAAGTGATGGGGGTGATAAGTTAATATTTTCATCTTAAATATAACTATAGATGTGTCTTAATTATACATTCTCTCTAGAATTTTACAAGTCATCATACACTATTAGTTTACATTGACCTGTTCTTCGTGAAGAGTTATTTAAATTAGTTTGATTACCAGAAGCCCTAGAGAATCAGTTGGCTCTAATTAACTAGGTCTTCGAAAAGTTAAGTCTGATCAATAGTCATTTCAAATCAAGAAAAAAATAGTTGTTTCGTCCTTACCCGATTTTGTTAAGTAAATACAATATCCAAATAGGTAAATCATAGTCTCCTAAGCTGCTTAACTATTGTATTATACAAAAAAAAAAACCAATTATAAGGCCCCAAAAATAATTAGCAGACTTGATGAAAAACAGGACTGATTGGTTATGATTATGCTGTATCCTCATTCTAAACAAACTTACAGATGAAACACACTGATAGCCACTCTATAGCATTTTAAAATTGACTAATCATCACTGTGTTAATAAACATAATATTAATTAACCATCTACCCTTATTAATTATGTGAAATGTCTAAATAACAGATTAAGTTTTTGGGATAAGCGCTTAACCAGCCAAATAACTACCATAAAAACATAACTGTTTAAACGTCTCAAAAATAATAGACTGTAAACAGATCGACTGATTATGATGTTTAATTATAGTTTACATTCTAAATAAAATAAAAATTTATGGAATATTTCCAAAAAGTACAAATACGAGTAACAAATTTTTGCGGGCATATTATTCATGTAGTTATTAATTTAATGAAACATTTTTTTTTGTTTTGACGACTTGAAGTCGTAGATTGAAAACATCAATTTCACAATTACCTAATCAACTTGTTATCTTTTAATTCTGTTTATTTTAAGGACATTGTTGTCAGTTTCATAAATTATACATAATGATAAGCTCTCTTTGCAAAATGTTAATGGCCAAAACAATTAATCGTATGGCTTCAAAATACTCAGTAAACTGCAGAAAGTAATTAAATTGTAGATAAGATTAAAAGGATAATCTTGCAATACATTACATCTGTAGGTTGATTATTAGATTTCATATACTTCATGTCACCTAATTCAAAATGATTTTGTAAGTAATGTGGGGCCTCTTGATAAATTCCATGTCCATAAATGTACTATGATCTCACTGTTCAGTACTTTGCGCAATCTTATCGGGATGGATTAAGTAATATCAGTGCAATTACCAGGACTTAATTGTGAAGTTATTTAAAAATTGTAAAAGACCGCCTGCAACCTTGATGGATTGTGGGAACGTTTTACTCTATTCTAAAAGGTTATTAGATACAAAAATTATAAACCAAACTTACTGCTACACTCTGCCCGTTAATTTAAAACATCATTGCATGTGTGTGCAAACATAAAATTGTTAGGAGTATGACTAAAGCAAAACTGAGCCTGACAAAACACTACCTCAACTAACTATTCTGTTTTGTTTCTTGTTTTCGTTTTTTAGAGTCAAGAAGGGATAGAGTCGTCGAGGCAGAGGTGGTTCTATGGGGGTAAACTCTTGGGGGACAAACTCCGAGTAGAGGAGGCGAAAATACCAGCGGGATACGTAGTCCAAGTCATAGTCAATACGGAGCCGTCGCCTATACTGAAACAGGCATAGCGAACGTAACGATCAAAAGGTAATTGAAAACAACAGTTCGCAAGCATTGGCATTCTGGAGTACTGACTATCCTTGCAGGTATCGACCGACGGTGGGCTAGACTGATGATTAAATAGGGTCAAGTGTTGTGTGAATATTTTTACAAAAAAAAAACAAAGTTCAATATTTCATTTAGGTAGGAGTTAAAAGAGGATAATGGAAGAGATACCATATCATAGTTTTATAAACAGAAATGATCCTGATGATGTTGATGCAAAGAGTGTTTTTCAGGAACTTCTGTAGTTTATTTTTAAAGTAAAACTGTTTTTTCTCAGGGTTGTTCCTAAATGACTGAAATTGATATTCAATTAGGTTAAGTTACCAAGATGTAATATTGTGTTTTTTATTCAAAATGCTAATCGACTAATTTTGTTAATATTTTTTTAGTTACTCTATGGCTAATTTTAATGTTTTTGTTTAAGTTTTACTCTATCTGTATATATTCGTAAAAAAGATTTTATTTATCTAATTGCAGGAATAATTTGTATATAATATACGGTACAAGTTGAATTTTCACTTGTGCAATACTCACATATTAACATTGTTACAGGGGGGAAATTAACACTTCTGAAGGTGTAAATTTTCGCGAATAAAACAATGATTATGTTATCTACTTGTTTTCAGTCATTTTTTGACAACCTCTGCACGCCAAGAGGTTTCTATTTTTACTGCATTTATAGCTATTCTTGACTGAATTTTGAGATTGTTGTTTATTTTTCGCTTTGTGACTGGTAGTACGCTTACATATTCGTACACCTGTACACCTCGATCAGTTTACAATTAGTCAAAAATAGAACTTTCAGGGAAATGGGGGATTGTTATGCTCATGGAGGCATTTGGTGGACTTCTAAGGATTCTGGGAGGGTCAATGACTAATTCTGAACGTTCATTCTTGTGATATTTCAGTCATTCGAAACCTCCTCGTGTGTCCTAAGCAACCCAAAGAAACTTGAACAATACGCGGTTTTAATTACAAATGTCAATTAAACGAAAGATTTTAAAAAGAACTGACAACCTGGACCTTAATGTTTACCACTATTTTTGACTAGTCCGTAGCTATTTCTTTCTATATAGCAACAATGGAATTTCACTTTATGGTTGTGAAAACTTATTGAAATCAAAATGACACCCTCTCACCCGGCATTGTTCTCGGCTATGGGGATTTTCACCTGTAGTCGCCTCACAATAAAAGGAACTTTTGTAGTTTTTCGTCTCACAATTGCAAGTTGTTTGAGTGGTAACATTCACATCGATTCGATGTCTGAGAAACTGCCCCGATACTCAAAATTAAGGTCTGTCGTCTAATTTGGGCAATAAACATGTTCCACCTTAGATTGTTTAAGTTAACGTTTATAAAGATTTTTAGAGTACTTTATAAGTTGTACAAATCGAAGGACCAACTTGTAAAACTGCTGCTTAGTTTGAATCTTGCGGATTTGTATTTTCAATGAAAAGAGGTTGTGCAAAATGGGGATACTTTTAGTATTAGGAAAAGTGCAATGTAAGGTGCGTTTTTTGGAGAAATAGGAGCTTTCGTAATAATATAGTGGGAATTGCTGACATTTTTGACTGTTCAAATTGTTGGTTTTCAAACGACTTCCCTTTAGGAAATACGTATCTCCAAGGCATTTTTAAAAATTAGTTAAAACAAATGACTAACATTAAATTATTTTTTTAACATTATATTTCCTAAATGCAAAAGGTGGAGAAGTAATCGATATTTAAGTGTTTAACATATCCCAATGATTTCAATGCAGTAGGTCTTACCGTTAGAACGTTTCTCACATAAACTCAATTTTTAAAGTTGTGTTTTACTGTTTTCACTATGTACTAAAAATTTAAAATTTTAACTCTAGAATCATCGATAGTTTCTTAAAATTTACACATTCAATTGACAGTTCTTTAACAGCAATCCATAAAAAATACTCACTAAAAAGATATTAACTTAAAGACTGCTACCGCCATGTTATATCACAATTCCTAATAATAATCAAAAACGAGGAAAACAGGCAATAGAATCGATTTTGTTTTAGATACATACTTAGGATATACACTCTTTCTCAATAGAAGTGATTGTTTTTAATGGTTGTAACAGAGTGTAAATACATAAATTGCAATAAAGGTTTGTTACTACATCTTGTCATTTCATTTTAATGTTAAAGTGTTTATTTAAAAAAATACAGTAACATCGTCAACTACTTTGGTAACCTTTTAAGCTCGTGCGTCAACCAGACTGCTGAGGATAATAATGCCAAGGACCCTGTTTGATGCATTGCCGCTATGCTGGTCGGTACATAAGTTAATAAGGTAGTTATGCCGAGCGCCACCTTAAAAAATTTAAATAGAGTGGTAGTTCAATCTATGACATAGCGTTTCTCTGTCAGAAATGGACGCATTGTAACCGTTCATTTAACTTCTCCTGGGCTTCAAATATTCACACGATATTCCGTTACATTCACGATGGTACCGATTGTACTAACATACTTGTAAGTATTAAACTAACCTGTAAATATCCGAGCGCCCCGAAAACAGCAGCAGCAGTATAAGCCCTCTTAGGTAGAATTCTCTTTCTCGACAACCACCACACCGCTGTTATAGCTGCCAAGGTCGTGATCCCTATGATCCTGTGATCAAACTGAACCGTAGTAGGATTTTCTGTGAAGTTGATCAAAGCAGGACTCAGCGCCAGAATATCGTCCGGGATCCATTTGTCGGCCATTTTCGGGAAGGAGTTATAGACCAGACCAGCGTCGAGACCCGCCACAAACGCCCCTGAGTGAAGAGAAAGAATATTTACATCTTTGAATGGGAAACATACCCCTATTGTTCTTAAGGGAAAATTACAGGATATGGTTATCTGTAGGCCTCAGTAGTTAACATTAGATGCTAACTGTGCTATACATTACAATTATTAATTTTATGTATACCTTAAGTTTCAATGGTGGTTACTTATTTCTTAATTATTGTATTGCTGTTACGTACCTGAGATAGCAGTAATGAACACCAGCCCCTTCGCGCTATGCGCTAACATTTTGAACTTCCTGGAGGCTTTTATGGCGCTCTTGCTTGCTATCGATACAGTTTCAGCTGGTAACAAATGGTCCAGGGCCGACCATAAGAACAAAGTGTACAAAATAAACGCAAGGCTAAGGTGCGAGGCCAATCTGTATTGGGACACCCTGGGGACGTCGCTCTCGCCATGGAATCTGTCTTCCAATCCGGATTTTACCATATACCAACCCATCAAACCCTGAAAGTTTAAATTTGAATGTTAATTCTACAGCTTTTGAAAACGAATTTGATTTGGAAGATAAACTATATCAGAAAAGAATGTAAATTAATACATACAAGAAAATTTTTTTCTAGTTAAGTTATTAAGAAGTAAAAGCATTTATATTGATCGAATTGATGTTCTTGGACTGTTTCAATACACTTAATAAAAGATATAAGAACTGAAGGCGTGAGCAACTAAAAGTTAAGAGAGTATAATTTCAAGTTAACTGAAGAACAATTAACATCCAAGACTGTAGAAAGTAACAGCAAAATGGGTCCCTTTATATGATGTAATGAATGACTTACCTGGGCACCGATCAGAGTTCCAAAAGCTAGAACTCTCTTCTTCATGGCAGGCGTGAACCTCCCTCTGGCCCAAAAGTAAACGGCGGGGATTAAGAAGAAGGCTCCGATCGCTCTACCCCACTGCCTATGACCGTACTCCATGTGCCATATGAATTTAAATTCTTCGAGTGTGATCTCTCTGTTCTTTCTGAAAGGAACAAAAGGTTCTTCATAACACTTATTAGACTGATACATTAGATCGCTATTAAAAGAATGAGTAGAGTGCGGTGCTCCAATCAGTAAGTAGGATATGTTTATTCCATAACGAATCTGACAATCTTAATCCATGACAAATGTGTTATCGTACTCAACGCTAACAATTTTTAAGAGAGAATGGTGCTAGTTCCTTAACAATGACTCCTGTACTTGTTGCATGTAAAGCAACCTGGACAAAAATTCCAGTACCTTTTTTAACAAAGGGTGTTACTAAAGAGACTAGCAATTCAACTTCTACACCTGTTGCTATTTGTACAGAAACAAACACGTTTCTACCGATTTATTGACAAATCACACTTGTTTACTTTCACGCGGTCCAAAATGTCATCCACTCACACTAAGCTAGTGGATTACTCGCTCATTGCGATCCCGCCCCCTCCAGCTCGATTTACTCTGCAGGAATGGGACCTGCAGAACAAGTTTCGCACGAGGACATGCCTCGACCAGCAGAGGCTGGCGGACTCTATAAGAGCGGAGGTGGACAGGGCCATAGGGTACGTACAGGAGATCACCAACACGAACAAGCGAGACGTCGACCACAAGCTCGATGAGAAGATCAAGGATATCGAGTTCAGTAAGGGCGAGATCGAGAGACAGAGGAAGGAGGTGTGCATAGAGATCGAGAACCTGAAGGTCTACATGGAGAGGATCAAGGACTGCTTGAACTCTTTGAGGCAGAACGCCCTGGAGACGGTGAGAAAGTGCCTGATCCTCAGGGAGGGCAGATTAGGGATCGATTTGTGTTGTGATGAGGTTGAGAAAGAGATGAAGGCCGAGTTGGTCGTCATCGAGGGCGCCGAGGTGATGCTCGTCAGGACTTTGGAACAAGCAAACGAACAGGTAATTTTTTAAGAGATATATAATTTATTTTTGATTTGATTTGATTTATTTTTATATTTGTCCTATATATTTTCATCGCTTGAACCATCCACCAAGATAAGAAGTAGCTACGATCAGCGATCAACCCTTTATCCCAACGTCATTTAAATTTCGGTAACACCGTGCTTTCTGCGGAATAATACTATTATATTTTGGATAAATTTTTATACACAATCAATTAACAATGGAATTCTCGTTAAATTAATCGTTTTCAACCAACGTTGTTGTTGTAGATTTCAATAATTCCATTGATATGTCAGCTACTATTCCCAAAATGGGAAAAGGGCCATTAAAAGTTGTCCTTCATATCACTGAAACCAATGAATTTCAAACAGGTCCGAAGACTGAGATCATCGATGTACTTCATGGACAGAGACTTGGAAGACAAACACAACGTGCTAAAAATCGACACACACAATGCCAACCTGACCAACACGAGCATGAACCTCAGCATCTACCATGGTCTAACACCTTTAGATCCCGCTAACATCACCGAACAGGAATGGGAACGTTTTACGATGGAGAACATCCAGAAATCAGCAAAGGAGATCAACGCAGCCAGACAACTGAGGTCATACGTCAATATATTACTCAACCAGGCTATAAACGACCTGAAAACGCAGTATCATGCCGTTAACAATGCTTTCCGTAGTAGAATAGAGGAGCTGAAGGAGATCAAGATGAAAATGGAGGTAACGCTTCTCTTCGAACTTTTGAGAAGCATTTTAGAAATATCATCTACTTTGTCACTTTAAACGTTTTCTCGTTTTCAGGTACAGCACTCAGAGATAATGAGGCAAGCCAACGAGATGACTCGCACGATAACGAAATTGGAAAAAGCGATCAGCGAAAAAGAGGGATACATGGCCCTGGCTCACACCAGATTAGGTAACAGGGCTCAAAGGCCAGGCATGGAATTATGTAAAGACAAGCCAGAGATAAACTTGGTGAAAGAGGTGGCGGAATTGAGGCAGAACCTCTCGGTACTCCAGCTCAAAATGGCCGAAGCTCAGGCATCGTTGAGGTACCTGTTGAAGACGCAGATACAGTTGGAGGAGGATATTAATGTTAAGACCAACTCGATAAAGATTGACGAAGTGGATTGTATGACGCTCAGGCAGCGTATGGATTACCATGCTTTTTAAGTGTGAGCCTTGAAATGTACAAGTATATATTTTGGTGTGTCACCTGTTTGTTTTTGTACCTCTTGATCAATTAGAAGGTCAACGAAACAGATCTACTTTAATATTTTCTGATATTTCTAAAAATTTAGGTGTTACTTTTGATACAAAATTAAGATTAAAAGCATGTGTAGAACTTCAAACAATCTTATATGAGCATGAAAATACTTTCTGCTTTGAATTTCCAAACAAATTTAGTGAACTTCCCTTGTAATTTTGATTTTAAATTATTGCAATATGATCTACTAACCTCGCCTGCAAAATAGATTGCAATATGTGAAAAATAATGGTCGCACATTTGTATTCAACCTGAGGTAAAACAAGTGTATAATTATTGCCCATCTAAATTGGTTAAAATTACTAAATTTATTTTGATCTCAATTTTTAGTTTTTGTTTATAATCTAAAGCCCTTTGCATTAATATTTAGTTATATAAAAAGCTTATTCCTAGAATTTCAGTTCACAATCAAAACATTTTCGTTAGGTTAGCTGCCATATTTAAACATAGATAAAGAGAAGAAAAAGGGTCTTTTAACTTGTATTAACGTTTTATTCTATTTCCATAACTGAGTTACTCTTTCAGCACTTCACTACTGTTTACCGGTTGAATTTTGTAAACTGGGATGAATAAAGGTTAAATACTAACATAACTAATAATTTGTACAAAATATGGAATCAAGAATTGATACCTAATTTTTACTTTACGCAGCACATTTTGTATCCTTTGCTATTTTTTAATTTACCCAACTGTATTTTCCTTGTACTGCACTTCCAATAAAGAAATAAGCTTAAATTCACCAAAACATTACTTACATCTTATACTCTGGGTACTGCTTATATCTTTCAAACTCCTCCAGCCATTCCTCTTCGGTCCTAGGCATTTTTTCGCCTAGTAGCTTCCACGTCACCATCGATAAGCCAGACTCGGTCAGTCTAGTCACTCCTCCTGAAATTACGTGTCGATTTTGGAATGCACTAAGCCAATTAATAACAAGATGGTCATAGAAACAACTCGTATTATGTACCTTTCAAGCTTTTATTCTTATGACTAGTTACAATCCCACTACTCATCCTAACGGACAGTATGTTTTATGACTTCGGCCAGAACGGTGCAAATACTAAGCAATATGACTTTGTACGTAGCATATATACCTAAGATTACAGCGACGAAGACCATCCCTCCGCAGGTGAGGAGCCAGTAACCGACAGCTCTTTGTCCCTTGCCGGAAATGTTGGAGCCCAATCGGACCATTGTGGTCGCTCTAAGAGCATTTTGGACCTAAAAAAGATAACATGATGTAACAAGCATAATAATAAACCAATAACGTAGAAAGAGGTATGGAAACAATTTTACCTAATCCAACAATAAATATACTCAAAAACGATTAATGAAAAACTTGTTGAAATAGCCACTACAGCCTTATGGCTGTTCTTTACAGCTGAGTGACTAGAGTAGCTGAGTTAGATGACTAAGCAAATGGCATATCCATCATGCCTTATTCATAAATTAATTAATTTGTACAACTATGCCCAAACTCTCTTTCGAAAAGGACAACTTCTTCAAAAGAACTCACTTTAATACCGTTTCGGAGTGGTTGCTGCTTGCAAACTAATGAAGTATAATGTCTTGTGGGTCCCCTTCGGAACAAATTCCTAGTCGATAAGCTTGTGAACTGCCTAGCTTGCGGCAGGAGCGAAGAGGTTATGCACAATCTTGGAATGTTGAACATTTTAGCTGCGATTCATAAATTCATTATATGTATATGGATAAACGAAAAGTTATCCAGTGGTTGTTTTCTCTCGGAACCTGAAAGGTAAATAAAATATGATGTATCAAAATTTAAATCAACAAAGGTGTAATACACGCTAGGACTGCAATGGGGCTCTAAAATTAGTAGTTTTGAAACAGAGTTTTAAAGTTTAATTAAAACTTTACTAAATACAATATTAGTGTACTGTTATTATTGTATTTATCTCAACTACAGGTAGACATACGTAACCTTGAAATTTGAAATTCACGTTTGAGAAGAACAATTATGGGATACATCAGATAAAAGCGATAAGTAAGGTTAATGGACAATTTCAGATAAACCACTCTAATCTACCAGAGTCAAGGCAGTTCCAACAAATCGCGGATAAAACAAAAAATGGCCGGTGATAGCTCAGTGGATACGGTGACTGAAACTGAAGTTTTCAAGATATTTCAAGCCATGACTTATCCAGAGGACGAGGAAAATGTCTACAGCGCTTTAGTAAGTTTCAATTAGGCGATGTTACAGTTCAAAAAAGTCTTATACCGTTCACAGTGTTGGCTCCGTAACAAGCAGATCTCTGCTTACATCGAGAAACCCGATGAGCGAGCAGAGGGGGCCCTCTTCGAAATCAAGCACTTTTTCAGCGACGACACCCTCTGCACTGTCCTCGTACCCGAGATCGACACGGTGAAACGCACCGTGCAGTGCCAAAAAGTGAAATGGTCAGACACTGCAGCCGGCGAACGGAGCAAACTACTAGACGAGTAAGGAACATTACTGACCGTCACCGACTAGGTGTGTAGTTATCTTTTTCAAGATTGGGGAGTGAAATCGAAAGGAATGGGAAGCTCTTTGGTCAGGTCGAGCTCATCACCAGGGGCATCCCGCTGAGAGATACGATGGGCCAGACAGTACCCCTTCTCACGCAGTACTTTCGTTACTACTCCGGCTTCGCTACGTTACACAACGTTAAAGAAATAAAATACGTACCTTCCGGTGGGTTAATGGACAATAAGAAACCTTTAAAGTACAAATTATTTAAATCCACTCACTTTTGAAAACTTGATCAATTTCCATACTACTTTGACGTAACAAGCGTAACGTAAACAAGCGGATAGGTATGGAATTTGTCGACGGCGCATCTCAAACGATTAGGCAGGGCCGTACTTGCGACAAAACCATAGGATACATCATATTATAGTTTAGGGCAGGCCGCAGAAAAGTATAGTGGTTGGATTAAATTAATACAGAGCTGCCTGTTTGGTATCAAACTATACATTTCACATAAAACTGTCTTAAACTGGAGTCTAACATTGCCGACCATAAAAGCCCCTTTCAAAAGGGTGCGATGAGTACACTAGCCAATGTTCTGCAATCACACTACCACAGTGGAAGTAAAAAAGACCTTATTAAATAGTATTCTTATTGAAAGCAATAGACCTAGTATATCTAGAAAATAAAATTGAAGTTTGACAATTACATCTGGGTATTGCCCACAGCTACCCTTCTGCCTTCAAGAAGAAGATGGCTATGAATTTTGAAACACTTTGAGTAGCACTGCTAGGTTTTTAGATTCCGTAACACACAAGCTACTTCCAAACTTTTCTGGAATGGGTCACTTGTCTCTTTTTGTATATTTTATTTTGTAAGAAATTTTACTTAACTATCCACCCCTTCTCAAACTCGAGACTGTGATAAAAAATACTTATATAATAGTCTGTATATATAAGGCTGCATATTTCAATTCACTCATTCTATTTTCACTTCATAATTAATAATCCTATGTTGATTTATTATAGGTGTAAGCGTGGCAGTAATTTCAAACGAGAATGCCCTATCTAACATTGGATTATTTCTCGCCCCAGCCTTAGCTGCGGGTCACAACGCAATACTCCAAGTCGGGTTAAAACTTCTTCCATCTGTGGTGCTAATAGCGGAACTGGCCGAAAAAATTGGGTAAGCAACAAAGTAATTTCATTAACTGAAAAGTGAAAGAAAAAAGCTTCCTACAGGAGATTTACGTGTCACATTTTTTGAGGGGCATACCACTCGCATTAAATTTATATGAAAAACAGAATTTATATTTGTTGAAAATTAAATCATGTTACAGTTTTCCCCAAGGAGCGATCAAAGTGATACCATCGGAAGACGGAGAGCTTTTTCCATACTTGAGCAATGAAAACGTGCAAGTACTTGCCCTTTTCGTCGATTTGAGCAATGAGAAATATCGGGGAATCAACAACTTAAACAAGAGGATCCTCGTCCGTAAGCCCTAACTTAGAGTCCGTTTCGATTTCACTGCAACGTCCGACTTTCGTTTCAGTTTCGTCTTACAAAACTCCAGTGATAATATTTGATAATGCTGATATAGACGCTGCCTGCGAATCCGTTATAGAAGCCGTATGGAGCAGCAAGGGACTGGTAAATACACGTTTATTTGACTGCATTAAGTGAATGTCTTAACTGAAGTAACTAAGATCGATTTGGATTAACTATTTCCCTCCCTTGAGCCTTGAACTTTTACTGCAAAATTCAATTTGATTTTAGTTGCCTTGGGCGGTGGACACGGTGATAATCCAAGAAAACATCTTTTCCACCGTCCTGGAAAAATTAAAAGACAAGCTCTCCTCCCTGAAAGTCAGCCGTGGATTGGATAAACTGACGGACATCGCAAGTCCCGGAGATGTCTCCGCAATAACGAAAGCTGCCGAGTCGCAGGGGCTGGAGATATTCAAGACCGCTTCGAACCTACTGTTACTGATCGGAGGACGGTTTCAGGGAGAAAACAACGAAGACATAAACGCTAAGGTCCCTTATGCGAACTTGATATCATTTAGATCGATAGACGAGGGCGTTAATTTAGCTAACAACACAAAACAGGGCTTGGGGGCGACGGTTTGGTCAGAGAGCGTTGGAGTGATCAATGAAGTGGTGAATAAATTGAAGGTACGTTACATAACGAATTGAGAACACAGATGAAAGCGGAATCATTTTTGCAATCCTGATAATTTTAGTTCACTAATAGAATCAAATGATTTTGTGTCAAGTACTTTGAAAAAGATAGTCACTGATTTAACAAAATGTTATTTCAGGTGACCAACGTTTGGATCAACAGTTCTGGATTTCTAACAGCAGCAGATGTAGGGTTCTCTCCTATGAAAGAAAGCGGCGTAGGTTGGTTCGGAGGAAAAGAAGGTAATAGTCATTAAGTTTACAATATTCGATAACTGCCAAACAGGATTTGATTACTAACGTTTTGGTTCCATTAGGCTTCTATGAATATATACAGCTGGAAAAAGGAAAATCGAGTGTACAAAAGAAATTTGATCATGTTACTGCCTCTGATGCTTCCATAGCTAAAGTTATTACTAATGCTCGCAAGGCTCAAACCAGCTGGTCACATTTCCTAGACTTGAAGAAGAACAGGCTACTCCAACACTTTGCCATGTACATTGACGACAATAAAAAGGAATTAAGGTACGTTAAAGTTCTTCATATTAAATTGGGAACACCTGTGTTCTTTTAAGAATCGCTTGCCTTGTATATTCATATACCTGAATCTTGTGTATTTACTTATTTTATCTTTTAGCAAAAGAATCAATGAGCAGTGGTTGGAAGAGTGGATCACTGAAATATTTAAACTGATAACTAACCAGAGGCCCCACGGATTCGTCGGTATTCACTCTGGGTATAATCTATCGTCCCTACGAGTGCCTCGCGGGCTTCTCGTCATCGAAGTAAAAACTCTTAACTCCGCCGTTATAAAACTAATCCTCACAGCCCTGATTAACGGTAACACACTTATATTACTTAATGATAGCCCCGCTGAAAAGTTCTTGAAAGAACTAAGCAAAACATTACCAAATGCAGTGTTGAACATACTAACCTACAGCCTGGAGAATGTGCAAAGCTTCTCAAGACACAAAGATATCAACGGGTACTTCGGCAGTAGAGATGATAATCCTGTGTTCGGGTTTCTGCCGGTCCAGGATTCGAAGCTTTTCACTTACATCGATGACTTTCTGGGCGATAAGGAGGTGACTTTTGCGAAGAATGTTTGGTCTGATGTTGGAAAATCGAGTACCTGCAATATCAGCGGATATTAAAACTCTCGCATCCTGAACAGGATCCTATAATTCATTAATAAAGAAAGAATATCTTGAAAACTGACCGTTTTAGTTCTACGTTTATTGGAGTTTTTATTAATCAGTACTTCGGAGCTCAAAAATTTAATTTTATATTTAATTGTTTAACTCAATTATTTCAACACTACACTAGGTACACGTTACTTAAAGACTTACTTAAGGAAGTATGAATCATATGAATAATCAAAGCGAGACACTGCAGCGATACGTTAAACACTTCTAATCACCATCGCGGTAACAACGACTTTATTTTAGATAAGGCGAGCGATTGCAAGTACGTTATTTACAGAAAATTAAACCGCCATGTAGAAAGTCTCAAAACGTCGCGGTTTCCCAACTCACAGAACAGTAAAATGTCACCTTTCACGAAACTACTCCTAACCTAAAAACAATAACCTACAAACTCAAATTCCAAAACTATCGGTTTTTCAAGAACAATGGGTAAATTATCTCCATCGCCCACATCTCACATTAACATGTCGCTATTTCAGAGCAAAGCGTGCAGTCCCCGAAACGGTCGACGAAGAAGAGACTGAAACGGCCGAGGGCCGGCCCCCCCGAAGAGAGCACCTCGAGCGAACCGCTTGTCGTTGACGAGCTTGCCTCAAAGTCGAGATCGCTGGGAGCGGGGGCGGCCGGCACCCCGAGTGGCAAGAAGAGAAAGAAACGGGATAGCGCCTCGAGCGATGAAGAGAGGTGGCTGACGGCCATCGAGACGGGCAAGCTTGAAGACGTCGATGATGAGCTGAAGAAGATCAAGCCGAAAGACCCAGCTCTTATGACGGCCAGGCAGCGAGCCATGTACGACAGGGGAGAGGGAACGACGGTACCTACTCCGACCCTCATGGCATTGCCTACAGGGTATAAGGTGATGACGGAATTGTAGTTTTGTACTCTGTTTAAATTAAGTTATTATTATGATCATCCAGAAAGGTGTCTTCCAATTTCTTTACGGACTTTTCTTAACTTTACTGCTGATATATAAATTGTTCAATCAAACTAAACATATAGGGAAAACGAGGATAATTTTCCCATGTCCCTTGCACAAAAGTATGTTTAACAACTAATTTATTTACCTACACACATAGCTTGCTTGATCAGTAATCACCAGCTGATCAATTTCAAGGTCTGTACAAGTAATTTCCCGAACGTCTTGTCTTACATTTTCCAGGAGAAAGTTATGACTGCCGAGGCAATCCAGAAGGCGGCGATAAAATCTCTGAAACGCAAACAACTGGCCGACGAGAAGAGAGAGAAAGACAGAAAGAAAACCATGGAGAGGCTATTGAAGAAGCAAGATTCTAAGGCCATCAAACAGGCCAAACCCAAAGTCGTGAAGACGTCTACTCCCTCAATACTGTACAAACAGAACCAGAACGAGACGACAATATCGTTCCCAGAAGGTTATGAGTTCCCGCTGGAGTCCAAAAAAATAATCAAGTACCCTAAGGTTGTGTACTGTGCTATGGGCTGTGGGAACAGAAAGAAGTACTCCTGTGTGCAGACAGGTGCTCCCTTGTGTAGCTTGGAATGCTACAAGAAGAACATCTCCAATATGATAATATGAAGGATGCAAGTGAACTAGATGTCTGTATGATGCGGTGGGTCGTACATCATGAGTATAACGAAGATATGCCCTCGGAGGATTAACTCTGCAAATTAGGAGCATTTGAAGAGTACAAGACTGTTTAATTTTACTCGAGTCTTTTAAGGAATGACATTCATGTAACAATTATTGTAAATACAAATTCGTTTCTAATAAATCAATTGTTCAACGAATTACGACGTAAATGTAAAGTAAGCTCCATTTCACCTTTCTTCACAGATCCTTTTTATCTTCTGCTATTACCTCCGAGGATGACTCCGGCGCCTCCTTCACTTCCTTCTTCCGATTCCAACTGCAGTCACAGTCGAATGTACAATTTTTGTCATCCTCACCACCTTTGACGCTGGGAGTACCCCAGGGGTTCCAGAACTTCAACAGTATCGGCTGCAGGTAACGGTGGAAAATGAATAGGATCAGGGGAATGATGAAGCACGGCACACAACCGGCCATGACGAGAAATCCTTAAATTTTTTGGAAAATTGACTAATCGATGTCAACGTTGTAACAAGTGAGTGTCGGCGACTGAATTTTGGGTAGAGTTTGTATATGTAGTTAATAATAGATGATGTAAGGGTTGATCACTTCAAATTTCGGAAACGTGAAATGTTTTATAGAAAGAAGAACAATAAAAACATTTTTGACAGAACTCGATCACGTGACTAAATTCTCATGTTTCAATTGGGTCCCCTCAATTCAGATATTTAGCCACTCTTGGAACACAATTTGTTTTCTGTTCTATGCGAGTCACCTAACCTAAAAGCCCATGCAATAAAGGGGCCCCATTTTCCCGATGCCTACACCTACACCTATCAAGTATAAATGAATTAAGTGTCTCTATAGTTAATAATGAACTTTCTAAAAGTGCTTCACTTCAGAAATACCGTAAGTTATTTTCCACAACCAAACACTCTTAGTTTAATTTGTGCGCCTATTAACCCCAATAATACTGTATTCAGATATTTCCTTGGAGTGCAAGAGCTCTCACTAGTTTCCAACAACACAACCCGACGCCAAGCGGCGCCCTAAATCCCCCGAAAACAAAATTGGACTCTGAAACAATCCTACTCTTGGAAAGACTCTCGCTGGTAGATTGTATGAGCAAAGAGGATATCGCCACGCTCGAAGCTGCTATAGACTTCGCAGGACAGATCATCGAAGTGAACACCGAGGGCGTCGAGCCTATGGTTACAGTCCTAGAGGATCATCCACTTAGAGTTCGTGAGGACAAAGTAACCGAGGGCAATTGTAAGGAGGAGGTCTTGAGGAACGCTGCCGTGGTCGAGGACGATTACTTCGTGGCACCCCCTGGGAATATTCCGCTCGAGGATAGGAACAATGTGCTGTTTGAAGAGGGCGGTAAGCACTAGCGCCAGTAAGTTGAGTGCTATAATGAACTTGGCATTGGGCAACGGCTTTGTCCAAAAGTACGCCATTGGCGATTTGGAATCTTTAAGGATTGGTCCAACAGGGTTATTACTACTGGAGAACTTGAAACGTGAGTGGTTCTATAATACAGTTTTCAATAAAGAAGTAATGATATTTTTAAACAACGATAACTCTTCAGAAACTTACGAGTTTGCTAAAAGGACTTCTTCAGAGACATTGCCATTTGGTATAGCAGAAATAACGGAAGGATGTAATGTAATAGATTCCAATGAAAACGACTTTTGTAATCTCTTGAATGAAAAAGAGTTGAAGTTATTGAAATGTACCGTTTTTCAACTGCCAAATGACTCGACTCGATTCTTCCACCAGTGGCAGAGGCAAAGGAGGATGTGGTGGCGAAAGTTCTCCGCCGATCCAGGAAAGTATGCACTGACGGACATAAAAACTGTCAATGAAAACAACATCAGCGTCGAAATTTACGCTAAATACGCCTGGGGGCAACAAACAATCGAAACGATTGTACTGGACCATCTCGACAAACAGTACAGTACACCACAATTACAGTTCAAGCATGGAAGGGCGCAGGTACAAGCCCACACCATCACCAGCACCATCGCTTTACCTGTGATGTTTTTGAATGCCGTTTGCGATGTGTACGACGAATCAAAATTTCATGATAAAACCAGGACACTGTTACGTTTTCACCGGAAACTTGCGCCATACCAAATAGGCTTATCGTTAACGGCATCGAACATGACTGGAATATCTGAACTGAAAGATCTGGGCGAATATCTAACGAGACTGTTGAGGACAAATCACGTTTCCACCTTTTATGTACCGACTTCTTACAAAAACACTTTGGAGGAGCAGTATAAACAGCATGACCAGCTGGGGGTGCCTTATACAGTCGTACTGAATGAAAAGACTTTAGTGAACGGCATTTGCTACTTGAGGAGCAGGGACACAACTTTGAAAGAGCAGATCCACGTCGCTAATTTAGTTTCATATGTAGAACAGTTGTTTAAGAATTATTGAAAAGCTGTTTTGAATTGTTAATGATTGAAGAACGTCAGTTCTCAGGCAGTTTGAAATAAATTTGTTTTTCAAGGAACTTTGAGTACTAAATTCTAAATATTCCCGGTTATTTTTTACGTTTTAATTTTGAATTTAAACTTACCCACCGCTTTCCGCCAGATGTCGCTATCGCTTAGAACGAACAACCCCGGTGTTCTGTCATGACTTTTATCCATGTCATGTGTATCCACTTCTGTGTATTTCACGTGCCATGTTAGACGTCACGCGAATTATCACATGATCGAAGGCGTATCAGTGCTCCGAGTGTGTTATTCCAAATAAATCGTTTCACCGAAATTGTCTGAAGATGGGTGCGGCCGCTCTTCCCTTCATCATCTTCACCGTCTTCTGGGGAGGCGTCGGGGGCGTGCTCCCTTTCCTGGTCCCCAAGGGTCCCAACAGAGGGTAAGAGTACAAGCGGAAAACTTCTGTTAATTCTGATGGATTCTCCGGCCTTTTTACAGGATTATCCAGGTGATTTTGATGCTAACAGGAGTGTGCTGTTGGTTGTTGTAAGTGTAACGTTTTTAGTCCTCCGGCATGTGTTAATTGGAGATTTGTAACTTATCGTGTTTCAGCTGGTTGTGTTGCTATGTGGCCCAGATGAACCCTCTGATCGGTCCTAAACTAGAAAAGGACATGGTGTTGATCGTTGCAAGGCAATGGGTAAGAGTAATATTGTATTAAGTTCAGTCATGAGTGAGTGCTGATTGAGAATTGATCATGCGAGTGTGTGTGTGATTTGTATGTAGACTCCTACTTTAAGGGCTATTGCTGAAGATTAATTTTATTTTAAGGGCAACCCCATCCCAACATCAAAATAAGGACGTCCGACCACTTTACCCTTTTTTGTACATATTACTTTGATTCATTTCTAAGAACTAGTGAAGGGTCTGTTATGAATATTTAAGTACCACTCTTGTGCTAAAAACCACATTGACATTCTGACCAATAAATCAATAAATCAGGTGAAATGTGATACCTAATTTGTTAATTTATTTGTCCAAGTTATAAATGCCTTTAGTGAGATTTTACATCCATAGTTGTATTTAATTTCTGTTTATACACAGTAATTGTTAAAAATACTTTTAGTGAGACCTAGCATCCATAGTTGTATTTAATTTTTGTTTATACATAATAAATGTTTGATTAAAGCTGATTTGGTTTTGATCATTTTATATCATTAAGTACTGACTACATCTTACTTTATGCCATTTATGAGCGTAGAGATGAGCAAATATGGGTCAGCGTTGGCGCCTGGACGTCTGTCCTCGAATGAGCCCCTCTTTTTTAACGCCGTGTTCTTGCTTATTTTAACTGAGGTGGTCCTGTCGCCTACGCCATAGCTAAATTTATCAGCCGTCGGTGCGAGGAATTTCCCAACGAGTCTGCCGGCATTCTCTTTACCACCAGTAGTGTCGAAGACTTTAAGGTCTTCCTTGTGGGTCCTCTCTAACTTCTTGACCGCCTCCTCAATGTGCTTGTAACCGTCTTCATCACGCATTCTTTTCGTCGAGAAGCTGACGTGCAAACCTAGAATTGTTTATGTATGTATTAGAGACCAATGGGTGAAAACCCTTTACAAGTTATACTCCTTAACTGGCACACTCGGACAAAAAATTCATACTGTTAAAAAATATACAATTAAAATTTAGATTCCTTTGGTTTGCGCAACAGAAGTCAATTATTTTGCTGCACAAGTATTTTACACCCTTTTGCATTAATACTTTTTCACGCTCAATATACTATAACATACAAGATTCCATACAACTGAACCATATTTCAGTTTTGATCTAGTGAACTACATAGAAGGGGGACATTATTGCAATTCTTGTTATTGCACTAGATATGGACTTTGTAGAACTCAGTTTACGTTGCCAAAGGTGTAAAATCGCATCATTTTCCTTTTGATTGTACATGACAATCTTTTATTTTGTATCACCTCTGTTTTCTCAGCACTTATATAAAAAGTGACAAGAAGCAAATACAAAGCCGTTTCCCACCTGACCCTGGCCACCTCGGAGAGTACTTCGGTGTGAAATCTATCCCAATGCCAAAGTCCTCTGCTATCCTATTGAGGAGCCACCTGCACATCCACAAATCGTCTGCAGCCTTTATATTGGGGGACGGTCCTATCTTGAACTCCCACTGACCCTTCATATGCTCCTGTTTGCTGCTGGCGATGTTGATACCGCTGTACAGGCAGGCGCGGTAGAAACACTCGTCGATGTCCCTGCCATAGGTATTCCTGGCGCCGACCTGGCAATAACCTGATTTTTGAAAAAGTTTGTGAAATAGGGAGTACTCCAATTCGTCCTGCAGTACTTTGAACTTATGAAAATCGAAGATGTAGTAGGTCAACGAAATTTCTGTTTCAATAAGAAGAGGTGTTAGGTGTTGATTTAGAACGGTGGTCATGGTCGAATATGGTACGGTAAAATAAACACAAGAGTAATCGGTAAATAGAACCAAGAGGATGTAATTGGCCACTTTGTATGTAAGAAATAGGAAAATTGTAAAATGAAAAATGTGTAAAATGCAACTGACAGACCGAAGAAGAAAAGTAAGCTGAACTTCCGAAGTTATTGAGTACAATCCAAAGAAAGTCTTGAGGAATTCACTTTAAAGCAACCTATGATTAGTTATTACGGGTTGATATAGTAATTCAGGCGTTAGTGATAAAGTTCTCATAGTGTCAAATCTCAAATAGCAACTCCATTTTTAAGAAACTTAAAGAAGTATTCAGCCAGATTTGCCTGGGCACATTCTACCCGGAATCGTCTGTTTATTACTAGAGGGTGCGCCTCCTACGGTAAGACAGCAAAGTACGATAGGATTTTGTATAGGCGCAATGAATGTCATGCTGGAGCGAATTCAACAGCATTGCCAAGATAAACAGCAACGTTATTGATAAATGGCAAAAATAAGATGGCGTTCTCATCGTCACGATGTAAAGGAAATAATTGTATTGCCGACTTCATATAACTGCATGTCCACATATTATCTTTGAACTTCTCAATACAATTTTGAGCCTACTTCGACTAGTGCAGACAAAGGTATTTTGGTATTAATTTGGTATTTTGGTACTACTTTCACATCATGACGATGTGAGCGCCATTTTATCTTGGTAACTTGGCGATGTGCTATTGATATTGCCATCTATGATATTCAATGCGTTCAAGAGTTGCCTTTTTCTTCCTCACGTTTTCTGTAAATTTTCCGGCTAAGATCCAGTACTTACTCGAGGTGTATACGGGCTCGATCCCATACATCCAACCGAACGGCCTGCCGCGCTCCCCCGTCATCAGGTACTCCTGTTCGAACTTGAACATCGGCTCCTGGTCGCAGAAGCCATTCAGCACCTCGATGCACTTCTGTCTGTGGTTCCTCGCGTCCGGCTTCTCGTCTGGGCCGAAGACCTCGCAGAGCACGAGCTTGTTCTTGCCCCTCCTTATCGGGTCGTTGTAGACAGCGACCGGGATGAGGTGGCAGTCGGAATTCTTCTCGGTCGCCTGGCCGGTCGAAGCTCCGTTGAAGTGCCACTGGGGGGCCTCTTTGTACGACGAAAAGCTCGAGGACACCGTGAGGGTTTTGCTGCGGAGGTTCACGCCGCTAGAGTCGATCCATATGTAGGTCGCCTGGATTTTACCCTCCGGCTGAGGCAGGCACATGTACCTAGAAAGAGATTAGAAGCTTAAAAAATAGATCTACCCTTGGATTTAGTACAGGACGTGTGCTAATCCAGGAGCTGAATGATTTTGGTACATTGAACTAGGAGTTTAGGATAATTTGCGGCGCTGTGATATTAATATTCTAAAGACAAATCTGGTATCTGATGGCTATGAGTACTAAATCTAAAGTTGCATGGATGCTTTGGAACATGGTTCGAATCGTTCTAGTATCGAATCTGCAAGACACGGCTGACTTTCATTAAACCCAAAAGGCAAAAGTAAATGGTACCAAATGTATAGTTGTTAGTGGAATTATAACTGAGATATAAGTTGACCGAAGCTCCAACTTTATTGCAAATTCAATTTAGATAGATCAGTACTGCAAAATTTATTATTAAAGACTTTAGTAAGTTTCAAATAACTATTGATGAAGTTTCCTAAAATGTGGTTCACGAAATTTTGCGACTATCAGTCATTTCATAGAAATACCATTGATCATTTCTTTAGAAACTTCGTACAAATTGGAGTTGTGTTAACCAACTGACGAAATCAGCTTAGGGCTTCACAGATCTAAAACCTAAGGTTTTGGAGCATAACCTTTGCTATGAAACAAAGGCATAACTTTTAAAATCTATAAAACTCCCCCTGAAACCCTTATTTTACTGAAATCCATCACCCTCGACACCTTCAACTGATTTTGCTTCGTTCCCTTACCTGTCATATATGTTCTTGTTTAATTCGGAGTTAGGCGAATCGGAGAGGAAATATCCGTGCAAGCTGCGACTTTTGTGAAAATTTCTCTTGAAACTCGGCTGATTTCTTTTTATCAATTTTATCAGTACTTTAAGGAACATATTTCTTCATTCGCTTCGGTCAAATTCGACGTGTATCCTTTCGACCGTTGTGACAGTTTGATAGAAGAACTACAGGTTGTCCAAAAATAATAACAAGATAGTTTACACAATTCTGTAAAGTCAGGGATAGTGATTGGACTCGAAACTCTCGAAAGGTACCTTTAAAATCAAGTAAAATTTGCTGATAAAGGCCGAACATTTTGATAAAGCGAAAGGCATAAAGAATGAGTCATAAAATGTTTCTAAGATTTTGTCGGTAAAATACGATTGATCCGACAAAGCTGATTAGTAGCTGTCTAACCCACAATTTAGATATAAATCAGATTAATTTAAATAGGTACGTTACATGTTATGTTTATTTCAATATAGCTATTGAATTGGTTTCAGCCAACCAAATGTCTTGTTTCCGATTCGTAAGCTGGCCACGTGACTAAATTTGCTACATTTCACTGGACGAAATAGATTCTAAACTTCTATTAAAAACGAGCTAGACACCACGAATCGGGCTGATTAATTATTTTTTATTTGTGACAATTTTTCCTGTCCTGACGATGAGTCTTGATCTCATATTAAAACAGACTTCGAGAAAGTAAAGTATACTGCTCGCCACGAAAGAAAAGCTGGTGTTGCTTATGGGCAGGTTCATAGTCGACTACATGAAGGAGCGCGCAGTAAAAATTAAAAGGGTACCAGTGTAAATGGAATAAAACAGTTTATTTAATCATGTATGTAGAAAGCATCGAAAAAGTTAAAAGAAAAATTTAGCATTAAATGTAGATATCAACCTACTTATATCGAGCCATTTAAACAGTTGGTGGATATTAGGCATATAATTCATCACGACTTAACTGGTACGCTTTGAATCGTCCAGAGGACCTGTATTTTGTGAAGACACTTAAAGTCTATTGGTAAATACACTAATTCGCACCATCCGCTTTTCTTTCTTGTCATTATCTATACTTGAGTTTCGCCAATACAAGAGGTGTTTCATAGTCCTTCTTTGTGGAATGAGCAATGAAAACTGCACCATCCTTATTGCCTTTACGTGGCAAAACATTTCAAATTCCATAAGAATTGTCTATGAAAAGCCTTAATTCATTTGGTTGGTGGTTTCGAGGCTCTTCTTCGATAAAAGACCACCGACGCCATCACAAAAATAACCATTTTTTGAGCAAAACACGGACTAGTTTATTTTCACGAGTACGTTAACATTTACCAGAAAAATTCCAGGTAGTTTCAATACCTGAAGAAAGTAAATTCCTTACTTTAAATCTATAACGTCAAAAGTTCTGACCTTTCTCTTAAAAAGTCGAGGTCTCTGACAAGGTAACTTCAAGCGTGTTAAGTGAAAAGTGCATTTTCTCTTGTCTTTGAAATATGACTGAAAAATCTGTCCGAACCTGCTGCCCCAGCAATAACACAACTTCAAAATCGTTCCTTCTTTTCTACAATTGCTACCAACAAAAATATCACTCCAACAACACCCTATGAATTGGTACATACGAACATATGACCATTGATCGATTAATGTCAGTCCATCTTCTTTGTTCTCCTGTACCAAACTATCTCAACCAGGAAAACGGCGCTGGAGATTGCCAGCCCGAAGACGAGCAGATGGAAAATCGGCAACAAGCTAGCGAACTTTATCATGACGTTCTCCGCTATGAAATCAACGTCGTAGGTATTCGCCTTAAGTTTACCCGCGAGTATATCGTTCTGCCACTTCGCGATGAACCCGCCGCTGATCACGCCATCTATGATCCCGTCCACCAGTTCGTACAGCGGGAAGCCCTTCCTCATGATGATGTTAATATGTAACTTCATTTTGTCGTCCATGCAGTATATGAACCGCCGTTCTTTCCGCAAGTACTCCACGTTGGACAACAGGTACTCCTTGTGCAATTTGGCTATGCAGAACGAAGAGTTCTTGTACCGAACGATGTTTTCCAGACACGCCGTGGAGTTGTTGCAGTCCCTCCACTTTTCGAAAAAAAGTTCCGCGGGTTGCTTGTAGTACAACCCGTCCGAGGTACCGTAAAACTGTCTGGTGTTCGGTAGGAAATAAGTGTCCAAATTGTACTTGTAAGTGTACTCGATTTTACTGTACTTCTCCATCTTAGGTTCGGATAGCAAGCTGGTGAGGTAACTGGTGTAAGCGGTGTTTAAATTGAGACTTAATATAGTGAGTAAGCCGATTAAGTATCTTATTGAGGTGGAGGTGGGGAGTTTGGTGGCAAATCCGATCAGTATGCTGTAGTTGGTCATGGAACAATCCACGAAGGTTTTGAAGGGACGGACTTGCTTGTTGCGATTGCTGATGTAGTACATGCACGAAGTGAACGCGAAATACGATACGATGACGCAAACCCATACCGTTACGCTCAAGATTTTTACCATGGCCTGCAGGCCGATGGGTACCGGAGAGTGCGGCACGCACCATTCGAATCTCTCCTGCAGATACACGCGGCTACAGTCGAAAGTTGAACACCTCTGGTAGTTCTTCGCGTATCCCCCGAGGACCACGTCCACTTCGTTCCTCTGCAGGCGCTCCAGGTCCCCTACGGCAGTACCGTCTTTGATGTTGCCCCAACCCGAAGAGATTCCCTGCTGGTACCTCACCCATAGTTTGAGTTTCTGCGCTATCATGTTCATCAGGTTCACGTCGATGCCCTGGTCGTTGTAGAAGTTGCTCAGCTGAAATCCCCTGGTGACCGAGTTTAGGACGAACGGTGGCCACGGTTGGTACAACACGTCGACGAAGCAGCCGTGCAGATCTCTGCTGTTTATCGATTGGAACCAATTCACCTCCTTTTCCATCACCCCGAAGGAGCACGAGTTGGATTTGATCGCCTTCAGGAAGGGTTTCCCGCAGTTCTTGCTGCTGTAAGGGTTGAGAGAGTAGACGTCGAACTTGGTGGCGGTTTCCGGGTTCGTCAGCAGCACCGCTGCTTTGGAAACTTTGTACCCCCACAACACCCTGGTTACCTCCATAGCGACCTCTTCCGGCCGAGGGAAGATTACCGGGGATATCACCAAGAAGGGAGCGTGGGGGTTCCACTTGACTCGACTCAGGTAACGGATCGTGCCGACGATCTCGCTGCTGGTGCGGATCTGGATCAGGTAAATGCTCGGGCGGGCGATTTTTACCTTGTCGATGTTCCCTACGGACAACTCGGAGTTCCTGTTTATGATGACGGACCATTTGACCTCACCCTCAAGCAACGGCAGCAGGATGGAGGCCACCGTCGCGACCGAGTTGACGTCGTGTTCGAGTTCCGCCAGCGGCAGGGAGTAAGTCAAGGTCTGAAAGCTGGTGTTGCCGAAGAACTTTCTGCCGGCTTCCACGACGCATTCGCTCAGGGAGATTCTGGTCTCCACCAGGTCCCTCTTCAGGGGTGTCAGCTTAGGATCTCCGAATGCGAAGATGCTCATGACGAGCACGGCCGATTTCAGTGACATGGTTGCTGTGAATGCGGTGTGTTCGTGTGTCATTAGAGGGTCTGTCGTGTCGCAGATAACGTTAATTGTGTTTATCAAAGTATTACCACGTTTTGCTATTACGGGATCGATAAAGAAAAAGACGGCGGCTATACAGGGACATGCGTTGCGTCCCAATTAGTAACGGACGAAACTGATGTTATTTTGTTGTGTTTTCTCACGTGTGAGTGGACAGGTTTAGTATAATTAAAAGTTTGTCTACTTGGGACCCGATTTTTCTGTTGAATTTTACATGACGTCCTCGTTTTTCTTCACGGTGTTTGTTGAAAATAGTGGATGGTGCCTGGTGTACCTGCTGAAGCACCGTCTTCAATTTTCTTGTTAAATATTTTTTTCGAAATTCTTTTTCTCAAAAAAATTTATATAAAAGGCAGACAGCTGTTTTAACACATTATAAGTGACGGGATCCTATCAAAATCGGAAATAATTGGAAAATACCATTAAGAAATGTCTACATGTGGCGTAATTGCATGAATCGATGTAGCTGACTTTAGATAACTTTTCACTAACCTTCAGTACTTGGAGTGGTATTTTAAATACTTTCAGTGTAATTAATACGTAGTTATGTACCTAAACTTCATTTGTATTTAGTGAGTATTTAAAGTTTAAATACATTTCTAGGCAATGTTGTGATCAACAACTTCGTTCATTTCATTGGTAACAACTTTCTTACCTTTCAATTCATTTCCACCAAATTTCGCCAACTTATTTATTACCTTTCGAATAAGTAGTTTTCATAATGGAAATTTTCAAAAACCCACAGAAATTAGATTTGTGTAAATCAGGCAAACACGAATGACCCACTATACTGTACGACCCATTCTAAATAGAAGGGAATAAATGTTCTGATACGATCTCGTTTACTCGTAATTGTTTTATTCGAAAGATGTTTGCTCGCATTTTTTTTATCATCAGGACAAATATTAGACATGTGGTTAATTTGAAGGGAATTCCATAATTTGTCTTTATATATAAACTTTAAATAATGAACGTGCATTCATTAAACTTTAGGGTCTAAAGTTCATTTTTTATTATTATTTTTTGTATTGCCTAACTCTAATCTAATAAATATGTTTGATTCTCATTTTTATTATAGTTTCTTAAAAAAACAATATATTTCTTGTTTGCTTGGAATAATAAAAGAAATTTTGTAGGAAATCTCATTTCTAAAATCCATGCTTTAGACCTTTCAAATGTTAGTCAAAATCGTTATTTTTTGGTGAAAGTGCCAAAGAACCAAAAAAATAAGCGAACAAAGTTAATATGACTAAGTGTACATATACATTTACATACAAACTTGTCTCTATTTTTGAATTATATAGTGTAGTTTTCTTAATTAGAGTAAATAGTTAATAAAACCCTTGAGATGTGGTGGTAGAGGTTGGATAACCTGTGGGATTCACATTTTTGTAAAAGTATCGAATATTTATAACAAAGTATCTAGAAAAATTATAATCAGATCGGGTTGAAATTTGGCCCAAGGATTCAAAATCGCTTCCTCTCTTCACCTTGTATGCTTCATCGTTCCATTTTAATTTTTTCCAACTGAAGACTCAGTACCGTTCTTACACCATCAGACCACACAATTTAAATCAAATTCCTTAGAAATGAGTGTCATTTTGATCCTGTTGAAGTTTTTCAAACGGCTTAGGCTTTTAATATCAAAGAATTTCACTTATAAACCAGTTAGATTCCTAATCTCCTAGCAAACATCAAAAACTACGTTGTCCATACAAACATGTTATTTGAAAAATTGATTTAAATTTCAACAGGTTGTTTTCGTACAAAAGTAATAAATCGGGCACTTCAATTTTGTTGCATTTCTTCATACAAAAATTATTTTGGAGATATTACTACACTTAACAAAATTATTTGATTTCATAAAATCGCAATACGTCGAACAGTAAGTGTCTTATGAAAGAAATGCTTTCATTTTTAGCACCAAAAAACCTTCCTCCCGTTTGCGACTGAAATTTAAGGAATTCTATTTGGAAGATCTTCTGATTTCAGGGTAAAAACACACCTGCTATTTTACACAATACTTATAAAGGAGCCCACTTACGTTTCAACAGTGCAGTACACCTAAAGAAACTCCTATCATTTTAACGGGCCAATAAATACCTTTGAACTTTTTTCTAATTCTACATAGTTTGTCATATATTATCTCTTGAGCGACTTCATTATATTCATGACAACTTCGACAGATAAAAATAATTAAAAATATGTTAACGAAGACTTTGTGAAGAAGAAAAAACTTCGAAACATCATACAAAAACAATTAAAATTAGTCAGGAATTCAAGTAAATCCGAGACATATAAAACCATATTTTCAGCCATGTTTAACGCTTAAGTGGAAACAAATCTAGCACTGCAAGATTTGAACGTGTGTGCCCTCAAATAAGTGAAATAAATTATATGTAACCTCATCAGGCAAAATTGTTACTGCAGGTTAGAACGTGGGTAGCCCCCTAAATAAGATTGTAGCATTTCGTAGGTGAATACAACTGTAAAAATAAATAGTACTTACCTCAGAGTAAAAATTCCACAAGTAATTGATGTATGTCGTCAATCAAACGGTCCTTCCCGGCCTCGGTGGTCTTAGCCCTTTGCCAGTGTACCACGTAGGCCCCTTAAATGGCATTCATAACACAAATAAATATACATGTAACCACAACAATAACAATTGTCATTATTCAATTGGTATTTGAAACAATTAGAAAGTACACTAACTGCTGGTTATCACATTCATTAGTTTCAAATAAACACAGTCATCTCATGCTACGAACACATTTTTTATAAGTAACTGCCATCATAAACTGAGGTTAGATTACGTTCACAAAACACTCATGTTACGTTTAAAACACGGAACACACGATCTTGACCTGTTCATATCTTACGGATGGGGAGGGGTATGAATTTGCGTATACATGGTTGCCTCTCCATCAGACGTAATAAATAAACAATTACTACAAATTAATATTTAAAACCTTACTTAGGATCTCAACAAATTTTTGAAACATCTTGCTTGTTCTGAACTACGTTTTTATTAAAAAATCGGTGAGTATGTATATACTTTTTATGACAGTACATTAAGAAAATCATTTAAATAAACTATCACGATGACTATATCACTAATTATGGCCAAGATTTGTGTTACACAAGCCACATATGAAACATAAACATCTTATTATGTTAGTAAAATATTTACAATAATCAATGTGTACAACATTCATACTTTTTTTTAATATAGTACCAAGGGTATACGAAATATACAAAAAAAATTGTTAGTTTCATAACAGCAAAGTCAAACAAACCTAAACAATATACGATATGAAACGATACGAAGTTAGTGAAAATCAAAAATAATCCATACGTTATAAGACAATAATTCAGTTTCCCATCAGTGCAAAAACTAATCAAATCAAAACTTAATCAATGTAAAAAATAAGTGACAAACCAGCTGTATATAAGAGAAGCCTTCTAGTTTTTTCCAAAAGTTGTAGTTCAACTTGAAATAAAAGAAGTTCGCTGGACTAACATCAAAATCTCTTGATGTAAAAATAATCAACTAAATATTTGCTAGTGTTGAAATAATGGCAATAATCTCCGCCCAGGTAATTGATACTATAATAAAAACCATACACTTCGTAAAACGAAATACTGAATATACGCACGTAACAAACGATCAATAGAAGAAAAACTTGGCCGGAATCGAACAGTATAAATACAAAAGAAAATGTGAAATCTCAGATCGCCGGCCAAGCCCTCTTCCGATCGCACAACATCTACAATACAAAAGAATATCAGATCGTGGTAACGCGAAATATAAAATACAAAAAAATATTACCTAACGAAAAAACGAGAGTAAAGATCAGTTGTGTGTCCTGAGGCTGCTACAGCTCTGAGAGTCCTTGATAATAGGCACCGACTCCCTCCTCGCCTCCTGCGCGCCGAGCTTGTCGTGCCTGATCGGCACGCTGTCCCTGCGGGTGGTGTTTATGTGTGATATGAACGTCGACGAGTTTGGGACGGTCGACTGCGAGACGAAGTTCGGGAACTCCTTCTTGTTGGCGACCTCCTTTATCGAGCTGAGCGTCTTGCTGAGCCAAGGCGGCCAGCTGTTCTTCGCTGTCGTCAATTCCAGCTCAGTAGACCTCAGCTGGTGGGTCAGATTCTATGGCGAAATAGTTAAATGTCACTATTCGATATATGTACATTAACAACAAAGCTTTATGGTGATTGATCGGTCAATTAACTCGAAATAATCAACGATAAATAGGAGCATTAAAGGCAGACCCAATTAAGAATCTGTTTCGGAATAAGTACCAACTACAAATTTCATTTTGCATTTTTCTTTATGGTTTTGTCTGTTATGGAGCATTTACTATTTTTCTTACTGATTTTAAAACCTCTTTTAGTACATAATTTAATACAGAATCCATATCCACCCTTATTAATTACAACCTTCATCTTACTTGATTCCTGCATTCTGCCTCGACGTGAGCTAACTTGGTCTGAGCTAGTTCCAGCTCAAGCTCTCGTATCCGGTCCTCCTCTTTGATAAGTTCAGACCTGTCCGATGATGATATGAGTTTGTTCGGTTTCATCAGGAAAACGGAACAATTGTCACAGCTTTTAATTTTGGACTGAAAAAGTGAAAAAAGCAAATAAGAGCAGCAGCAGCCACTTTGGACTTTGTTACAAAGCGATGATATTTCTTTTGTAACATATTTTCTAATAGTTTCTAATTAATAAACGATTATTATCAAGTCTTCATGGCATAAGCAAACCAATACTTCCTCCCTCTCTAATCTTCACTTTCATGTGTAACTCACCCTCAGATCTTCCATTTCAGCTTTGGCCATCTGCAGCTGACTCTCCAGCTTCTGCCTGATCAGCTGGTAGTCGTTGATGATGGTAGTGGTTTTTTCTTTCTCGTTCTCCGCCTGGTTCACCTCCCTCTTCAGCATCTCCTTCAGCTGCGTGATCTCGTCCATCATGAGCTTCCTCTCCTCCTCGTACCGCAACACGGTCAGCTTCAGCTGCTCCGCCTCGCTCGCCTCCTTCTCGGCGTTATCCGCCGCCTCTGAATCCAAATTGATAATATCCCAGCTGTCTAGAGGAGTACACACAGCTTTTTACGCCAGACTGCAGTTGCTAAAGACTATGTGATGACTCCTCCAGAGAATATTTCGAGAAACGATCCGCCCAAACGGTGTGTTTGTGCTTTCGGTCTCGAATGTACTTATATTCTTAAATTGCCAATGCAATGCATCTCTGGTATCACTGCTTTTAAATTTTTAGAAATCGAAATGTAAGTCTGTTTTTCAAAACGTCCTCTAGACTCTCTAGAAAGGTGGGCAACAGTGAAATCTACTACTCGAAGTAACAATACAAAGACAGAAACCATAAAATTGGAGTAACAGGGGAAGCATGACAAGCGATATATCCACAAAACTATCTACTAATATGAACAAGTGAGACAACAATGAACATAACCAAAACAAAGACAATGTGCAAAATTAGCAACAACAATAACCGAGAAATAAATAGAAAAGACTTAAAAGTATGCAGTAGAAATGATGAGAAACTGAGAAGCAGAAAAGTCTGGTAGGGTGACATTGGAAGATAATCAGATTGGTGGAAATAACAAAAGAAACATTTGGGAGATAAGGGCATTTGTTTAAAATTGGACAAAACCACTGCAAATAATAATAAAGGGACAGAGACGTCAGTGCCTAAAAAGATTTTGATATTTTCCCAATTTCTAAAAAGATAAAAACTGAAACAAAAGTACTTTCAGAAAATTTACAGAAATTAAATGACAAACTAGCTAATAAAATGAAACGAGTTCACATCATTAACTCATCATTTTTCGGTACTTTTCGACTTTCCTCAGTCTCCACTTACCTGTCAGAGCAATGAAATCCGCTTCATATTTCTTTAACTTCTTTAATTTTATACTGCAGGCGAGTTTGATGAGCTGCTTCGCCGACTCCTGATTTCTGCACTTTTTCGGCAAAGATACTCTGAAGTACTTCAAGATACCCTCGAAGTCTAGCTGCATTAAATCCTTTTTGTAGTACTAAAAATGAATAAAATTGAACTAAAACGCTGTTTAATTTGGTCTCATCTCACCGTTAGTAGAGAGAGCGCTATTTGAAACAAGGTATCGATCCCTTGAAGTAAAAAAATGTCTATTATGTGGAACACGAAGTATAAAGGGAACCTGGCGGTGAAGAGGGTCAAGAACCACTGGGAGGCGAACATGTGGGTCTCAATGTGATGCTGGGCGAAGTGGAGCCATAACTGGCCTAGCTGCTCCTCCATCAGTCGATTCAATTGGTACAATCTCAGGTATAAATTGTCGAAGCCGTCTTTGTACAGATCCCTCAGGCGGTAATCATACATTAACTTCACTAGAACGCAGAACGCTTGCTCTTCGGGCATCTAAAACCGAAATCCATAGAGAAATTATATGATGGTCAACGCAAAAACTGTGATATCACTCTTTTATAAACTGTTAAATCGGGTGTTCTTACATGTAGGAGTAACGTCGCTGCCAGGAAACTCAACCCCTGACAGTACCCCACTTCAGAATCATAGACCGCATATGCTTTACTAACTCTGTATAGGGAATCCTGTCCGAGACCGCCGGCTTCTTTGAAAAAATCATGTGCTGGAAACGTTCTCGCTATGTCCCTTTGGATCACGTTTTCACAACTAGATTCCTGAAAGAGAAAATTAAATAATGCTTTAGGTGATTCAGTAAGAACTGGAGTTTGTAAAGAACTGTATTAAGGTATTCTCCATTCCCCTTATTACCTAAAGAATGTAAGTCATAGAGTAATATGCTGAGCAAAGGAAATATGTGGAGAAGCTTAGAAAAATGCCCATAATCATCAATTAACTTTAAAAAGGAGCTTTTAAGAGCTAGAGGAGTTAGAATTCTACTAAATTTAATATTTTTAGATCTAATAATATTATAATCATAAAAACAGATGTAAATTTCTGTTTTGTATGAAGTTTTAAAGAAATCTATTGCCACAAAATAACCTTTTTTAATAATCAAATATAAATAAAACACTAAAACAGAATTGCAAAACAGGATTCCAATATACAATACCAAACATTATATTACTTTTTAAACAAATTTGAACAAAGATGCCCACTAATATATCTAATTTGCATTAAATAACTGTTTTCAATAACAGATCAGCTGTAAAATAAACATCCTCATTACCGCCTTAATTGCGCTCATATCTCTCATATCTCTCATAGCGCTCATCATAATTATTTATAAGTACCTTCGTAATGAGTAATCTGTAATTTTCCATCATATCTGCGTTTTCCTCCACTCCAGCTAATCTCTGCCACACTTCGCCCCTCAGCGCTTCCGGAATGCCCATCCTGACCAACCCGACTAGCTGCTTAGGTCTCTGCATTGTCGACTTCCATCTATTTAACACTTCGGCCCAATTTTCTAATACGTCTTCTGCACAATCTTTAGAGACGGATCCTGTACCGCTCAACAACGGCTCATCCCCATCTAAAAGAAAAAACTAATAATTCAAACAAACAGGAATAAAATTAATATTATTTTACCTGAGTAATATTCTTCTTTAGGTGTTAATGTATCTATTGAAGTAATACTGGGCGATTGTATCAGACTAGAAAGGTTGAGATTTAGGTTCAGAAGGTTCCTGTCTAACTCCCCGGACGTTTCCATGTTTAATACTTCGTAATAAACATCGCTCAGTTCGGACACCACCTAAAAAAGAAATCCGAGAGTGAAACCCCGAACTAAACATCAAACATACGCTTTCGCAACAGTAAACGTCAGGCGAATGTTTGTAAACGTTAAAATGAGCATAATATTACAATTAGTTGACCTACAATCGTTATCACTACTTTTCGGATCATACGGCGTACATTACAAGAGATAACAGCCTACTGGTTTTACTCTAATCACCAATAGTAATAAATAACACATGACTGGTTGTACAAAAAATGCCATTATCTACGTTTTAATGAGCTGAAATGAAACTGCATGATGAGATAGACGCAATTTATAAAGACAAAAGACAATTAGAGAATTATAAATTATAACAATTGAAAATCTGATGTAACAAACGAACTATGGAGTTCCACAAGGGTTGTTACCAGAGTCATCGATGTTCACCTTATAAGTTTTCACTCTTGTTCATTAAGGGTCTCTAAGGTGCTTCCCGTGTCATGTTCCTGTCATGTAATGTGTGCTTCCTCATAACATACCATGCTTTAACTGAGTCATGAGATGTGCATATCCATGCAGCCAATTGCGTTATCAAGCACTATCAAGAGTGACATAATTATCAGGCTTTATTATTCTTTACATGCATTTCTGATGGAAACTAAAACATTCACATGTTCGTTAATTTTAACATAAGTTTATAATTATGAAAAAAAGTAGTAACCCTTAGAAAGAAATCTGATAATCATGTGGTCAATGCCAACACTGCTTTCATGTGGAAATAAATTGAATCCGTATTTTCTGTAGTACAAATACAGGAAACAAGATATTTTGCCTTTTCATAGCAAATGGCAGAGTCGGAGCACGACAGGAGCCAGGTACTATATGTGGGAAAGAGACCCCAACTGTTTAATGTGAGCAGATATATTACAACAATGCACAAAAAGATCAATACCGCCTTTCCTTCTCAAAAGACGTCTCTCACCTCTTTCAGATGAAGAAAAAACTGCTGCGTCAAACTCCTCCTGTTGAAATACCAAAAGTTCCTCTCGTTCTGGACGTACACCCTGATCGGGGTCTCTATGAGGAACCTGACCGGCTCCTGGATGCCCCTGATGACTAGATCTACTGCTACTGTCATGTACTGCTTCACGTCCTTCGGCGTTTCCACATTGAGCAGCTCAAAGGACGGCTCCGTCGGATCCCAGGACGCCGATATGAAGGAGCAATGCTTGTCTTGCGTCGCACTGTTCAGGCCTGTCTGTTCTTTCTGGAAATTGATGGAGATGATACTAATAAAGGCAGTTAATAACTCATAATGTGCAGTAACAACAAAATCAGTAAATATTGATTAAATAGTGAATTAGCTACAATTAGTAGCGTTGCATATATTCCATACTTCATGCATATAAATGTGTGTATTACCCATAACATATTTTTCATTGTAAGTAACCAAACCTTAGTAGAAGTACTTTAAGCAAACATTACCATTTCTAACAACTGCATATCAGAATGCCTGACGTGCCTCCCAGCAGCGACTAGCACTCCAAAACACCTCTCGATAATCAACTGTGTCCCATTCTCCGATACTTGCTGAATACTCAGGTACAACTGCTTCTCCAAATTAGCTTTCAATTTGAACCCATTCTTGTCCTTACCGACTGTAGAGAAAGATCCCTAAGACAGAGTAATGGTTGCAATATCTGTTGTGTATTATTTCACCATTACAACCTTTCCATCGTCCTCCTTAATCTCCAGATGTACTTCGAACACATACATCAAAATCCGGGGCTCGGAAGCGGTCGTCATCGAACCAGTCATCACATCGACAGCCGACGCTACCGAGCTGCTCATCGATCGTGGCACTCTCTGGAAGGCTTTAGCAAAACATGCTGAAAGGAAACTAGAGTTAATAAAAGTTTTAAAGAAGGAACTTGAATTACAGTAAAATTTCATGACTTTTTGTGTGAATAATTTTGAAACATACTTCATGTACAATAATTTAAAGCAAAATGAAACTCATAAGAAGATAAAATGGAGACCTTTTGGCCCACACAGCTTGATATCCCTTTCTATAGTTCAACAACATACCACTACCACATGACTAATCTAACATTCTTGATTTCTTTTCATATACGCAGTAACATAATATGCCTTAAATTGTTAATAAGAATTGATTTATTGTGTTTCCAAAAACTGGTCAATTGATTTTTACCTGAAACTCTCGAAACGGCTTCTGCAATATCACACCTGAAGACATGGCACTGAAATATGGCCGACTCCTGCGTCTCGCCATGGGACCAGGTAAATGCGAAACAAGGCGCTTCCGGTCCATCTACCGCGCCACGGGCGTAAAATAATATACGTTGGATCTCGTAGCGGCAGATCACAGAGTTTGTATTCGCATCATACAAACTACAACGGAAAATTATAATCGTCATGTAATAGAAGTTGACTTGATTGCTTGGGGTCGGTATATAGTTCTTTTTGAAGCAACTGACATTCAAATTAGATTGGAACCTACAGTTTACTATTGTAATATTTATGCTAGTTTTGGCACGTATGCAATAAATGCATGTATTATTTTAAGGAAAAAGTAAAATAAATATTACACACAAGGCAATCAATTCCATGAGCCACTGTGGTTTGTTTGTTCTCTTGCACCTTTGATTACATTTTATATTATATGCCTTTCATATTTTATTATCATTTTGTAAACCGAAGATTATTTTACAAAGTTAAGTGGCCTTGTAATGTGGGCATTACTTTATAATTTAAGGAACACTTACACGACGAGACCTTGCGAACTGGAAGGCACAGACACAGCGATTTTTATGCCTTGTTCTGTACTTTGTTCGTTCAAGATGGCCATGTTCCTCTGTATTTCCGCTTCAGACTTGGGAGCGTTTATTGCTGCTGCTCCGAGGTAAGTTACTCCGGAGAATATAGTGCATTCTTGATCCACATCTGAAACTGAAATGAAGATATTCTCCAAGATAAACACAGATGTGAGCTCTAATGTTAACGGAAGGAAAAGCTAAATGAATGACTGATCAGATTTCTGTTCTGATGTAATTTCTCTCTTGTTTGTTTAGTGATATATATAGTGCAAATCTTAAAAGTGGTTAGAAAAGAAGCAATATACACACCTAACATGTTGACGGTATAAAACAATAGTGGCAATTAGAATTTGAACCCATTTTTTAAGCACAATACACATTAGTGATTGAAACTGTCATATCTTTACAATAATAAGATAAGGACAAAAGTCAAAGATAAGTTTTTGTTTAATATACAGATACAAATCAGATGAAAAGTAAACAACTATTAGAGAAGTATGAAAATGTATCAAAATGAAAGTAAGATATCTCAAAACCTTAAATGAATCCATAATTGAAATATACAGATAGATCACATAATCATTTGTCACATTCCTTTGTAAGAAAGGCCTCAAGAACAATCCAAGTAACTTTTGACCTATATGTCAAATATATATAATTCTTATGAAGTTACGACAACAATATTCATAATTTTAACTGCCTTCTGACTTACTACTGCAATCCTCTTCTGAACTGTTGTCCGGCTTCATCACGTCCTGCTTCTCCGTAGGGGAGCTCCCGTCCAAGCTGAGCGGATCTTTGCCTAGCTCGACAGGGCTCCCGTAGAACGTGCTGTGCCCGTATTTCTTCCCATCTATCGCCCCGCCGTCGACCTGCTCTTGCAACACCTCGGTCAGAGCGTTCGCCAGTTCGGCCATGTCGCCGTTCTTAAAGTCCAACGTGGGCGTTTTGCTGACACCTGGCTTGTCTCCGACGAAATCGAATTCCTCACTTGTTGCTACCGACTCATTCGACTTCACGCTCAGGCTATCCTCCATAACGACTGAAACATAGGGTGGCCAGGGTTAAATGTCATGGGTACACGAGCCGAGGTGAAAATGGGGAGTGAACGTAGATGTTGCGTACTTACCTGTGCGCTCCGCGGGTGGACGAATCGGGGATGCTGCGAGAGGCCTATGTCAGCTACATTGTACGGGTGTGATTTGTTCTTGATACGGACAATTTTTAAAATGTTTTTTTTTGGATACTGACAAATTTGACAATCAACATACAAGGCACAGGACAGCATACGCAAAAATCAAAAAACAACTAAAATGTACCGTTGGTTGCTCACTTTTGCTCCTGTCACTTAAAAACATTAACTTCGACGAAACGAAAGCACGGAACGAGTCGGTTCCAACTTTGTGAACGAGCCACACAGCATCCAGTCGTCCTTGAAGAAGATCTATAAAGGTTCCTTGCAGCTTGCGCTTGCGTGTGCATCCTAGTTTCCACTTTCGGAAGTGTTCCTCGCTTTGTTTACCTTCCCAATTTGTAATTAGTGCGCGAAGAAGCCCGATGGACGATCCAGGAAGGATGCTCGGCCACACCGGAGGCGGTCTGATGCCCCCGCAGCCCTACGGCATGACTCCCCAGAACGAGGGCCAATCCGGCGGTGAAAACGAGCCCCGCAAGCAGGACATCGGCGAGATTCTTCAACAGATCATGAACATCACGGACCAGAGCCTCGACGAGGCGCAGGCGAGGAAGCACACCCTGAACTGCCACAGGATGAAGCCAGCTCTGTTCTCGGTGCTCTGCGAGATAAAAGAGAAGACGGTCCTGTCGCTGAGGAATACGCAGGAGGAGGAGCCCCCGGATCCGCAGCTGATGCGGCTCGACAACATGCTGATAGCGGAAGGCGTTGCGGGGCCCGAGAAGGGAGGCGGCGCCGGTGCGGCTGCCTCTGGTTCAGCTGCGGCCCAAGCGGGCCAGCCGGACAACGCCATCGAGCACTCAGACTACCGGGCGAAGCTCGCGCAGATCCGCCAAATCTACCACCAGGAGCTTGAGAAATATGAGCAGGCGTGCAACGAGTTTACGACGCACGTCATGAACCTGCTCAGGGAGCAGAGCCGCACACGGCCCATCACGCCCAAGGAGATCGAAAGGATGGTACAGATCATCCACAAGAAGTTCAGCTCGATCCAGATGCAGCTCAAGCAGTCGACGTGCGAGGCCGTCATGATACTCCGGTCGAGGTTCCTGGACGCTAGGAGAAAGCGTCGTAACTTTAGTAAACAAGCCTCAGAAATACTCAATGAGTACTTTTACTCACACCTATCTAACCCTTATCCCAGTGAGGAGGCCAAAGAGGAGCTGGCGAGGAAGTGCGGGATTACAGTCAGCCAGGTGAGATGATTATAGTCTTTAATATATATTACTAAACCATATTGTCAAAGTACAGGTTAATTAAATGAGTTACCGTGGTGAACAAATATATTCGGCATGTTAAGGCAATAAACTTTGATGATTTTTAAATTACAAATAAAATTGTTTCAAGATCAAGCATGACAATGAAATGTTATGTAATTTTGTCAGTGTAGAACTACTGTTTGTTTTGTTTTACACCTAAATGTTAATATCTATTTGTAAAATGGGTAGTAAAGGATAAGAAACGTCAGTGCCTGAATTATAAATGACGTTCACAAGTATTGAAATGATAATCAGAAGCTGAAATGGTCCATAATGTTAAGGTACTTATGATAGTATAGGTCTATATGACCTATATTAGTATGAGTATGTTATAGTATGAGTATATAGGTCTTATGATAAGAAGGTTTAACTACCTTATAACAAAATAAAAATGTTTTATTATATTACAGTTGCTATCAACTTTTTCGGCAACCTATATACTACTGCATTTTGTTTGAAAACTATTCTCTGCTGATAGGTTTGTCCACCACTGTATTTAAGCTATATTGAAATGCACACAATCAAATCTATGTAGAAGATATGTTTTCCTCACACTATTTTGGAAGATTTATTAGTGGAATTATCAATCTGGTTTATCACAGAAAACCTGTACTTCAACTCAAGTTTCTTAATTCCCTATGAAATGTTTGGATTACAGTGTCCTCAAATTAACCATAAATTAGACTAATCATAATCCAAACAAAAGTATAAAAGGACTAACAAATTGCGTAAAATGAATTTGTAAATGCTATTACACAATTTCCGAAAATAACGATTTTTATCATGATGTAGATGGACAGTTTCTGTCATTATTGTCAATCATAGAGATAAAGAGCATTTCATGGACGATAAGAACGATTTCAAAAATCAAAAATTTGACCTTAAAATTCACAATACAAATTTAACTTTTCGAACACCTGAAAATTCTAGGTCTGTAATTGGTTTGCCAACAAACGAATCCGGTACAAAAAGAACATTGGCAAGACCCAAGAGGAGGCCAACTTGTACTGAAAAAAATCAAAATTTGACCTCAAAATTTCAATATAAAAGTAACTTCTCGAACACCTGAAAATTTTAGGTCTCTAATTGGTTTGGCAACAAACGAATCCGTTACAAAAAGAACATCGGCAAGGCCCAAGAGGAAGCAAACTTGTATGCAGCTAAAAAGGCAGCTGGAGCATCTCCATACAGCGGTACCCCGACCCCGATGATGTCCCCCGCGCCCCAACAGGACTCCATGGGGTACTCGATGGGCTCCGCCTACGATCAGGGCTCTGCGTATGACGCGAGCAGTTGCGGTTACGATCCCATGCATGCTCAAGAGCTGTCTCCGTAAGCTTTGCTTATACGGCTAACGTATACCACTATTCTATACATTTGTATACCGATACAAAGTATACTACTTTTTTGTATTGTGCATTATTTGCTGTGTCTGTTTTATAAAAGAGAACGGAATAGGTTTAGGCAACTGTCGAAGGCAACTCCCCCCCTTTTTTTATTACTTATATATTGTATTTTTGTACAAGTCTTTTACTAAGTTTTTCGTTATCCAACTGTTTTTAAAAATAATTTATTATGGATATGTTTTTTTATGAGATAGCTGTTCTGTAGACAGGCCAGCGTTTTTAGAAAGTATTTTTATGTTGTGAGTTTAGCAATAGTCACTTCTAATTCATTTCATGTACTAATTATTATAAATTAATGAATATGTATTTTACAATAGGCAATAAAAGATAAGGTTAAAGTGTTTCTGGTTTTTTTCCAAAAAATGTTTGTCCTTTATTAAACAGAAAAATAAATTGGACAATTGAAACTCAACCACTAATCTCAATACAAATATTCATTGTAAAAGTATGAAAACGATGAAAATAATTTAAAAAATGAAATCTCTTATTGCCGAAGGATTCACGACGGGATCATAAATATTTTTAAGAAGCCATCTCACGTTAAAGAACTCATGATATGAAATGTGCTTCGCTAAATATTGTCCTATGGTCTCGTTTAAATATTTCATAAGCTCGCTAGCGAAGTTATCGTTATTAACTTCGTAATTCTCTAAAAATCTAACAATGGATTTTAAAGCACATACCATAGACACTTTGGTTTCATTAGCCATCATCGGCGAGGAGTACTTTATCAACGAATCTAACAGCAGAGTTGTCACTATCAGGGTCTGCTCCTCGACGAATATCGATTTGTCTTCATAGCTGAGGCCGTCCTCGAGGGGCCACAGTAATGTGTAAAGAAGGCTCGCGCACATCCTCATTATGGGGACGTTTTCGGAATATACATTCAGCTCACCTTTCTCATAAACCTGTAAATAAATACAAGGTGTCAGTTTAACACTGATTATGCTATTTGAAATTATAAGAACACTGAAGAAATTGGTCTATTGAATTAATAAAACAAATTCTTCAGTTATTACTTAGAAATTATGTTGTTACTAGGTAATTTCTCCAATTATTGACAGCTCAATTACAGTAGATAATTGGTACCTAAAATGTATCATTTGCCTGACCACCTTTTAAATGTTATATTTTCTAATACTATTTTTGCTGTACATACTAAAATTTATTGTTTTACGTGTATTAACAGTACTTGTTAATGAAGTAGAACGTCGTTCTTACCGAAGACATGCCTATTTCCGTAACAGAAAAATGTCTGCAAGCCCAAGAACACAGAAAGCAGATTGCCCTGTCCCTCGGTAAAATCACCGAAGCTAGTCGGAGCAGATCTTCCCTGGTCTTTTCCGGAATAATGGGACATCTGAAATAATAAATCAACAACATAAACAATATCCTTCTTAATATTTGAAGTAATCAAAATAATTTTACCTCAAAATGACAAACAAAATTAGTTCATAACAAATACTTTTAGTTATAATTTTAATTCTCTGTATAAGTGGTAAGCACTAATTTAATGGCCTCGTATGTTATTAGACTCTCATTAGACTCGTTATTAGACTCATTAGACTAGATTCATAACAAATACTTTTAGTTATAATTTTAATTCTCTGTATAAGTGGTAAGCACTAATTTAATGGCCTCGTATGTTATTAGACTCTCATGTAGGTCAATATGTGGTATGATATTGCTCATGTATCAAAATTTCCTTCAACTTACAGTGACTGTTGAACACTAGAATTCGGCCAAAGTTTAATCTCCAAACATGTCGCCAATGTGCTCATTGAATTCCGTACTAACAGGTCATCGTCTTCGAACAGGACCATTATGATGTTTAATATCGTCTGGAGTTCGTCTCCTGAAAAAAGTTTCAACCAACTAGTATAAAGTGAATTCAAATTGTAGATATTACAGTTACTGTACAAACACTCGTCTAAGTAGCAACAAGTTTTTGTACTTGAACAAAAAAAAAATTGGAGAGGACTCCAAATGAGTCAAGCATTCTGTCTTGACCAACTATATTTAGTAATCATACAGGTGGTCAAGACTGTTTGCCTTATTCAGAATCCAAATTATTATTTTTGGGCAGTTGGACAACCTTCTGCAATTAGAAGACTATTTTGTAGTGAAGATGTAAGTACCTACTGTTCAATGGTTTTAAGTAACGTAAAATGTATTAATTTTACTTTCAAATTTCGTACTTTACGGCTTCACTTTACATGAAGTACTGTACATACCCTTCAATATGTGCTGTTTACTGCAATACAAGAGGCAATTCTTCGCTAGGAACTCGCTAGTCGCCAACCTCCTGCACTCCATTGCTGCAGGCGACGCCGACTCCATAAGGACCTTCAGTAACATATTATACTTTAAAACACTATAATCTACTTCTAAAAGAAATGTACTTATACAACTTATTATGGCACTAATAAGCTCCTCGTTATCACAGTTACACAAATTTACCAACATATTTAAAGTGTCTTGTTTATTAACGTTAAGACTCTTTATCACGCATGGATAGTACTCAGCTAGTACGAATAATAACATCTGATCATTCTTAGGTATGTAATGTTGGAATTTAATCTCTTCAGTGAGGAAACACTTGATGTGTTGATGCATGAACATCAGTAGCTTGAGTACATCCTCGCTGTCAAAGCTATTCACGAGCGTAATAATCTCTTGGGGTATCTGGAGCTCGTCCTCCAGAGAGTAGTGCGCCATCGCCTGTTTCTTGAGGACTTGATTCAGGTAGATCAGCAGATTCAGGCAGTAGCGTTTCATTTTTAGATCATTGCCATACAACTGGCACATCAACATGCTCCCGTTGGTCGAAAACGTGAGATCATTCTCCTCGAATTTGTTTATGGTTATGTACAGCATCAGCGTCAGTCTCATTTGGGGATATTTGCTCTTAGAGGTTAGGTGCTCGCAGTTCGATCTCATTTGTTTCGAAAAGATCAGTGTGATTTCTTTCAGGCAATCCAAATCGTTGTAATCACTATACCTACAAAATTTTGAAAAATTGTGATAAACGTAGAATAAAAACTATCAATGCAACAATATGAAAAGAATACAAATTGTAAAGATTCGACAATAGTGATACTATTTTAATAGGAATAGTAATTTTGAACCATTTACCATGTACACTTAATGTTGTTTACTAGCATTACAGGGACCAATTGTTTTATGTGAGATTAGTGCTGTTCTTGTTTTTGATGATATGATAACAAGAGAATTACATTACAAAAAATGACTTATTTTAAAAAACTTCTTCGATTGTCCTTTTTATCACTAATTATGGTAGACCAGACTTTGAACACTTTGAAATCACTGATCATTAGTGAATCGAATCATAAAATAAATATGAATAACAACCACAGCATTATAATTTAAAGATAATTATTAGGTTTCAAGATTTTGTTTTATGCAGCACTATTATTATGTAGCGTTACCTAAATAAATGTTTGTAGAAATAGCAATGCAATACAAGCAGTAAAAATTTTTTAAGTCATATTCCAGAAGAGAACGTTAGATAAATACTTTCTATCAAGTTGTATTAACTACAAACAGTATAGTATAATGCAACATTATCATTATAAATACACTTCTTACTTTGTGAGAAAAAGCAGTATCACTTCCAAGTACAGAGAAGCGGTCATATGGCTGTACCTTGTTCCAACCTTTGTCAGAATATGTTTACTGCTTCGAATGTAATCACTTATAAAAGCCTCAGGTAGGGGACATGACTTGAGTATATGCGACACCTACGGAAAATATAAAAATAAATGGGAAATCCAAGCACACCTGAAGTCATTTGAGAAAGAAACAGAAAAATGTCTCTTACTTGTAACAGAAGACCGTGGCATTCATTATCACCAACATCCTCATTATTTATCTTGTTAAATACATCGTTAAAGCGGCTAGACACTTTATCGGCCTGGATTAAAGGTATGGACGCTCTAGCTGCCAAATCTCGTGTTCGGTAGACCTGATTTGACAGGCAGGTCTCCAAGTGGACGAAAAATTTCTTCATCTGAAAGGAATCATATAACTTATAAGAGGACTTATTGAAAAAATGCTTTTGGAGCTTTTTCCATTAACATCTTCATTATTTTTTGTGCCTAAACTTCCTTCAAACATTACTTGTTATTGTGTAATGGATCCAAACAGCTGACTTTAAAGTCTTCTTTTAATCTGTTTATTCTGCTTTTTGATACATACAATTGTACAGCTTTTTCTCTGCATTCTTTACAGTCAATTGTGTAAACCGGAGAGGCTGAGAGCCAAAGAATCACTATTATTTCTGTAGTACATAAGTGTTTTAAAAGATGTTTTGTTGATTGTCATTCTCCCACGAAGAAACAAAATAAACTTGTCATACCTCCAGATTGTATTCCTCCATATGACTCGGGTACAATCTAGCGAGTATCATGAGTATAGGGTGCAATACGAGGCTGTCTTTCTTGCTGCACTCTTCGGCCAGAGTGTCTAATAAAAATTCTAGCAGTTGCGGATACCGCATGTAAAACACCTTCACGGTGAGCTTGTTCTTCATGCAAAGATCTTCAGAATCTTGCGTTCTTTGCACTCCAAAAATTCTAGTGATTAGGGCGGAGTACAGAAGAGTTGCTGAATTCCTTATCTGGAAGGAAATAAGTAAAATTGAAAGGGGTGTTTTTATAGTATTTGGTTATTTAACCATGTACTTACACCCCAGTCATCACTTGAAAAACTTTTCACTGCGATAATCACGGCGTTTGCTATGTAAGGTGCGACGACTTCACCCAATCGACTGTGTCGGAAAGTAGCCCTTAGCACGTTCATGGAATGCATCCTATATTCGGTGTTTTCGGGACTCGTATTCTTGCAACAATTAAATAATGTGGTGATCATGTGCTGGAATTTTGATTTGTCCAGAGTTGGTTCTGAGCTGATGATGGCCTGCGAAACAAAATCATCAACTGTGACCAATTATTTAATATTACATAATATACAGCGAAAAGCTGTGATAATTAAACTGTATTACTGAACTGAACGATGGCCCGAAGACAACATGGAAGTATGAACAGACTAACTTACTAATATTAGAAATGGCAGGCCACAACTGCGCCTCGTAGCAGATAATTGATCACAAGATTTCTCTCCTGTGCAAATGTCTAATGCCTCCTTTAGCCAAATTTTTGGAAGCTTATTTAATTCCGCATTACTAGAACTGGAAGAATTAACAGTTATTATTTCATTTCAACCTTTTCCACTACAATTTTTCCTTTACAGTGAGGAAATGAATAAAGAAATTTGCTTTTCCTCTACAAAATTATAAGTATCCCTGTACAAAATTATAACTGGAAGTGGAAGTGTCCCCAGTCTGAATTTTTTTTGTTCTAGATAAACATAGATTTTGTTCATATACATGTTCTACTTTGAATCTGTAGTATCCTAAATAGGGCTTGTCCCACAGATAAATAAACAACCAAATTCATGATTGTCACATAACCTCTATCAATGGTTCTTTAGTTATCAATTTGTTAGTTACTAATATCAAGAATAGTATTTTCAGTAGTGTTTTGAAAACGTATTTAAACGGCATTCAGGTTACTTTTCGTCTTATAAATGTTTATATATTAAAGCATGTTTTAACACAGTACTTTAAAATCGACTCAAATATATGACAAATGCGAGACTTACGTCCAGAATGACTCACACATAACGGAGAACCCAATGTATGCCTGCTCGAACACGCCTTTATGTTTGCTCCCTAGAAAAATGCTAATGAAAAAGTTTCCAATCTCCTCGATGATCACTTCATTCAGCAGCTGGATGGTCTTTTCCAACTTGATGCATTGTCTGACGATTTCAGCTAGTAGAAGAGTCATCTCCTTCATTGTACGCCATGCATATACTAGTATCATCTGAGCCTTGGAGGACTCCTTTGATTCCGGGATGATGTCATCTACTTCCGGCAAGTATCCCTCAGGAGAAGGGTTGCAGACGACAGGCATAATGTTGTAGCTAAGGTTGATGCAGGTCTTCACCAGCTTTCGAAAAAAGGCAGAGAACATCTCTTTGGTGACACTAAAAAATGCCAAAGTATAAGAATGGACAGAGTGGAAAGGTCAGGTGGAAGATGTGGCAGTAACAAAATAAAAGCAATGGAGAAAAATTCAAGACCGAAAGGAATGTGAATGTGTTCTACTTTCACATTTCAAACTAATACAACTCCATACAACTTTATTTTACCTCATATTTCTGATCTGTAAGAGATGCCTTATGCCCAAAAGCAGCCCATACATCGATACCTTGGCGTTAGAGATGTCAAAACTTAAACTTTCGAAGACGAGCTGACTGGAGACCACTGCTATCATATCGACGATGGGATCTTTGCAGTCCTGCAGCGACAGCAAAGTTTTAACAGTCTCTATCTCTTCTATTTCTGAGAAATGTGGCAGAAGTGCACATATCTCGAGGAGATAAGCCCCAGATAGGTTCTCGCTCGGTTTCATCGCTCTCGCCATGCTCACACTCTCTTGTAAGTATTTCAAAGTGTAATTGATGTTCTGCAAACAAAACACCAATTAATTGGCTATATTAATAAGTATCCGTTTATTGATTGATGATCATACCGTAAATCCCATTTTATCAAGTGGCAAAGACTTGAGCAACCTCACTGCCAGTTTCTTGTTGGATTCATAAGTGTCAAATACGATATGGTGGCAGTTTTTTATGTCCTCTGACGTCCAACACGTTAACCAATCGGCTTTAGGCATGATCCCCTCTATGAACAACAGGAGCTCCAACGATGTCGCCCTCCTGAGATAGTTGGCGTCGAAAGTGAGATTTGAGACCAGCTGCTTCGTAAAATTTATAATAAAATTGTTATAACATTCTTTCATTTCTAAATGGGACTGAAGATTCGCGTCAGTCTCTTCTTTTCCTTTGGTCACCTTTAGTTTTTTTTTAAGTGCATTGATATTCCTTTCGATGGAATAATATCCGGCTTTGAAGCGCATCAAGGCTTTTTTGTACAGAGAGATCACTTGCTTCTGCACGTTCGGTATTTGTGAGACGATATTATAATGGATATACTTGGACAAGAAAGTGAATTCCCAATATGAAAACAACTCAGTGCTTTTCTTGCATTCTACTATTACGGCCAGAGCAGACAGCCTAATCTGAAAAATGTATTATTAAGTAGCATTTTCGCTAAAACAATTTAAAAATAACTAACTTCGTCGTCTTGAAGCACCATGAACTTCACTAATTTGCTCTTATCAATCAAACCTTTCCAGTAAAGCGAACTGTCCTCTGTTTTGTCCATGCTCACTTCTATGCCATAATTCCTAGCATATCGCAGACAGTTAAGTAGCATTGCACAATCCTGAGGAGTTTCCACATATCCATTAGGAAAACTACAAATAATAAGAGAAGAAGTATAGTTAATAACTTCTGAAAAATTCTTACATTTTACGCAATATGCCAGGATGCAACTGGAACGCGCTTGATATAATATTGTGACAGAAAGGAGTGCAGTACTTGCAAGTTTTTAACAGCTTTACCACAGGTAACACCCATAGGGCAGTCCATTCTTCCTCTGCAGTAATTTCGAATTGTTTCTTCATTAGAATGGTGTAAGTCTTACAGAGCTAAAATTAAAAACATGAATTAAACATCTACACACACCATACAGATCTTATATGTTAAAGTTCAGCTAATAGGAATTAATTATTTGAGAAGGATCAAAGGTGTAACCTAAATACTAGAACTAGGAAACAGGTATTTAAAAGAACTTTAAACAGACTCGGTACTAGATTTTATAAAACAAATACAGCAAAGCTGATAACTGGATACCTATAAATAATGGAAAAAGTAAGGAAAGTGTGGCAGTCTAGATCAGACATGTGAAGTTAAAGAGGAAATGTGGAGAAACATAAGCGGTAAAATTCAAAATAAAAATGATGAAACGTCTTGGAGTGAAGCAATGATTTAGCAAAAAACAAGAAAAAATGTAAAGATTTTTTCAATACTTTGTAAGTAAATCAAATCAATACTAATGAACCATTGATTGATATTACCTGTTCTGCCACTACTGTCTCCGATAGACTAGCAAGTAAACTGTCCGGCAACTCCGTGAAATGTTTCAAAATGTAACTGGAACCATTGTGAGTCGCTAAATTCTCAAAAACCAGCAACCTTGGCATTTGAGTATCTTTCAAATGTTTAATGTTCTCCACTAATATTTCAAGCAGTTCCGAGTAATCTGCAATAACACCAATGAACAATCTGCTCATATGGTAAAAAACCTTTACCATTTTTGTGATGATAGACTGCGACCGATACCAAGTCACTAAGGAACAATCTCGCATAAGTTCTGACTGTATCGATGAAGTGATCAATGTGTGCCCATGCATAGGAAATTCCACTGATAAATAATGGCTTTATTGCGTTTTCAGGTACATTTTTTAATTGTTTGCTTATATTACTTAGGGTGTGGCTTGCTTCGACTATTACATGTGGAATGCTAGTTTTGCTAAAACAAGAAGAAATCGAATGTGAAGTAATGGTTAACGATTTCAAACAAGGATAAGTAGATATTTAATAATGGAAATCACATGAAATTACTCTTACCTTTTAGCACATTCTATAATGTACTCATACAAGACAGAGATTGCCAATTTACCATTAATGGTCTCTGTAAACAGCTTTTCCTGTGGCACAGCGTTAAAAATAGAAGAATAAACTATTACAATACTGTCACTTGTCCTATTAGCACCTAACACTACTCCATCAGTGATATTTTTTAGAAGTTCCACTGCAGGGCAATCCTTGTATTCCTTAAACAGACTCATATTAACACATACAAACCTTACATCACTAGGATGCCTTACAAAATTTTGTTTATACGCCTCAGGTAAGTTATTATAGGAATGTACAAACACCAATCCTGCCTTGGATTGTAGGTCGAAGGAAACCATCTTATTCATGACCATGGAACTTAGCACTACAAATCTCGGACTTAATTTTGTGACAAGCTGCTTGAAAGGGTCACAAGGTTTAACCAGCACGGGCAAGAACTGCTTGAGGACGACGTTGAGAAGGGCACAGAGCTCGTCGAAAATGGGAGTCACTGCAGTAAAATTATTCCTGAAAAATAACAAAATAACGTTAGAGGTACCTAAGAACCTAATCTAATTTTAGTAATTTAAATAAACATCTCTTTTATAATGTTATATGCTCAGAAATGGCTCAAACACTTTTTTTTTAAATTATCTGATGTCATTCACCAGCTTTATTCTACGTGACAGTTTGTCGAACATTTTTATACTACTATAAAATGAACCTTTTGCTGTCATGGTTAATCTATGTGTTGGATAATTATAGTCAAGATTACAAGTGCTGTAATTACTATGTAACTCAAAGGAGTCATACATCCGTTTGTTCCTGAAGAAATAAGAACAGCAAAATCTTGTGTATTTATATACTCCTGTCAGAGTAAGTAACCCATTTGATTTAAATTTTCCATGGCAAGTCTCCATTTCGTTCAATTTCAACATTGTTCTAAGAGCTCTTTTCTGTATGATGAAAATCCTTTCAGTACCTATATATACAGAAGTACTTTGCTGTTCTTTTACTTCTTACTTCCCCACATTAAGGAGATATTTATTGTATTCATTTATTGCTCTTTTTGCATCTCCTTCAAACTATACACTGCTACTATTGCCTTTAGGTGCTTCCACTAAATATCTTTTACCGCCCACCAATATTGTCTTAGATTTGTTAGCTAGTGTAAGGTTGATAATAATATGACATAAGGGTGTTTTGTTAGACTGTAATTAGAGAACGGCCTTCATGCAGTGTTAGTTCTTTTTTTTAAATTTTGGTCAGTGTTGAAATCAAAAAAATACTCTATTAACAGTTTAACATTAGGCATTGCATTAGTCCCTTTCCACAATTATCACTTACTTCACATGATAGACGAAGCCCTCAAATATAATATGATACATTGCAAACAGTCGTTCTATTGTTGCATCATAATTATACACCTTTGTACTCTGCATTACCGTCACGAAGTTGAATAGATCCAAGCATGTCTTAATATTGCAATACTTCTTATCTTTCAAGCCTTTTAGTATTTCCTCTTTAGTCCTCGTTATGAGTAGAAGGTACACATCGTACTGGACGATTAAATCTTGAAGGTACTTCTTCTGTGCTTTTCTGAAATTATATTTCGAGAATAGGTTTAGAATCATGTACTTCAGCTCACGATTCGTTTTGTCTTGTTTAAACTTGACTACCTAAAAAAGAAAAACATGAATATAGTGTAGTGTACCTTAAATAATATGAAAATAGAAGCGAATGGTACACTCATTTACTACATAAGAAAACGAAGCTTTACTGTAAAGGAATCGGAATGTACCTGGTGTTGCCAAATACAGAAAATATTGATATTCAATACCGACTGGAGAATTACAAATGGCCCATTTTACTTCTAAGAGTTAAAATATCTTCAAATGGGCTGGATTTTGAGCGAAGGTTAAAAAATACTTTTCTTGCGGCATTTTTACTGAAACAGCCTGGACACCAGGTTCCCGAGACCTGCTGACACCATTAATAAATCCACCGTAACCTTCACATGGGGGTAATAAACGAAGACCACAGGGGCGCAGCGACAAGAGACAAATCTCGATACGCAATGATTAGAAAACTCAGAAATAAATATACGAGTTTACGAGCGGGGATGATGTGGCCGGAAATTGAAAGAATCTCTCACATGTTAACGTCTCCTTAAGGATAAGCCATGAGGGGATCGACTCACCAGTTCCGATATAAGCCCCCTCTTCTCCGTCTCGTCGATGTCCGCCTCCGCCGGGCCGAAAAGACTCCCGAAATGGGAATCTTCCGGGACCTCGAGGGGGACACTCTCGAAGGCGATCTCGACGTATTTCATCCCGGGCGAGTCCATTGTCGGCGCTGCTCCACGTCAGGACGAACGAGAACTGAAAGTCGTCGAGAGAGCTCCCATGCCGTCGCTCCTGCAGAAACTGTCAAAAAAGTTCCGGTAAACAAGACAGACTACCTCCCAGAATCGCACGTTGTGGTATCTCTCATGCGGTCGACCGCACAACAATGTAAGCACTGTCGAAGACGGGCTTGAGACAGTTATGGAACGGTTGGGGACCTGAGGTGAGTTCCTCTTGAGGTTACCGCGAAATTTAAACTTTGCGGTAGAAGTCCTTTACTCTAAATTGGATTTAGAGTAGACATGTGCGAGTTTTTACAAATTTCCCCACTGAAACGTGCAAAATTACTATCCTTATATATAAGTACAGTCAGTATATCAAAAAATTTAGATAAATATGTAGTGTATACATTTATCTAAATTAAAAGAATTACAAACTACAAAATAGAAGGCATAACGTAATGACAATTCCATAGTTGAACATCTGCTATGGAAAATGGAGATATTTTCCTATCTGTGAAATGTTATGCAGTGTGTAACCTTCCAACTTCAGCATTTAGATATACAAGTTTTAGGATTTACCTTAGATTTTTAAAATGCCAAGAGATACAGATATGGAGGAAGTTTGTGCGATTATATTAGCAAGATTAGCTTCAGTTCAATTTTCCTTGTAATGCTCTAACTTCAAGTTGTTTCACTGTCGGTCAGAGGAGGATTATCAGAACACTCTTTTACTCCTTTTCCACGTTTATCAAGACTACATGTGTTCTCATGTTTCACTGGGTCCATTTTAACTATAATGAGACTATGATTCTTGAACAGTCTTCCTCTTGTTGGTAGGACAACATTACCATGGCAATTTTTTGTTCCAACTCAACCTAATTGCGAACTAAAACAGATAATAGAAATATCAGCCCTTCGAGTACTTGTTGTGTACGTATGTGTACGTGTGTGTGTATGATAATCGCACTTCAGTTCTCATATTTCAACGAATTTTGAAGTGATTTTTGAATTGTTTGATATTTTGGAAAGCTCAAAGATTCCCTTTGTTAATAATATGAGTTACATTATGATAATTCAAAATTTCAATAAACCACAGTAGGGAGAGACACGACATGTCACGTAAATCTATGATAATCGCACTTCAGTTCTCATATTTCAACGAATTTTGAAGTGATCTTTGAATTGTTTGATATTTTGGAAAGCTCAAAGATTCCCTTTGTTAATAATATGAGTTACATTATGATAATTCAAAATTTCAATAAACCACAGTAGGGAGAGACACGACATGTCACGTAAATCTATGATAATCGCACTTCAGTTCTCATATTTCAACGAATTTCGAAGTGATTTTTGAATTGTTTGATATTTTGGAAAGCTCAAAGATTCCCTTTGTTAATAATATGAGTTACATTATGATAATTCAAAATTTCAATAAACCACAGTGGGGAGAGACACGACATGTCACGTAAATCTATGATAATCGCACTTCAGTTCTCATATTTCAACGAATTTTGAAGCGATTTTTGAGTTGTTTGATATTTTGGAAAGCTCAAAGATTCCCTTTGTTAATAATATGAGTTACATTATGATAATTCAAAATTTCAATAAACCACAGTAGGGAGAGACACGACATGTCACCTAAATCTATGATAATCGCACTTCAGTCCTCATATTTCAACGAATTTTGAAGTGATTCTTGAATTGTTTGATATTTTGGAAAGCTCAAAGATTCCCTTTGTTCATAATATGAGTTACATTATGATAATTCAAAATTTCAATAAACCACAGTAGGGAGAGACACGACATGTCACGTAAATCTATGATAATCGCACTTCAGTTCTCATATTTCAACGAATTTTGAAGTGATTTTTGAATTGTTTGATATTTTGGAAAGCTCAAAGATTCCCTTTGTTAATAATATGAGTTACATTATGATAATTCAAAATTTCAATAAACCACAGTAGGGAGAGACACGACATGTCACGTAAATCTATGATAATCGCACTTCAGTTCTCATATTTCAACGAATCTTGAAGTGATTTTTGAATTGTTTGATATTTTGGAAAGCTCAAAGATTCCCTTTGTTAATAATATGAGTTACATTATGATAATTCAAAATTTCAATAAACCACAGTAGGGAGAGACACGACATGTCACGTAAATCTATGATAATCGCACTTCAGTTCTCGTATTTCAACGAATTTTGAAGTGATTTTTGAATTGTTTGATATTTTGGAAAGCTCAAAGATTCCCTTTATTAATAATATGAGTTACATTATGATAATTCAAAATTTCAATAAACCACAGTAGGGAGAGACACGACATGTCACGTAAATCTATGATAATCGCACTTCAGTTCTCACATTTCAACGAATCTTGAAGTGATTTTTGAATTGTTTGATATTTTGGAAAGCTCAAAGATTCCCTTTGTTAATAATATGAGTTACATTATGATAATTCAAAATTTCAATAAACCACAGTAGGGAGAGACACGACATGTCACGTAAATCTATGATAATCGCACTTCAGTTCTCACATTTCAACGAATCTTGAAGTGATTTTTGAATTGTTTGATATTTTGGAAAGCTCAAAGATTCCCTTTGTTAATAATATGAGTTACATTATGATAATTCAAAATTTCAATAAACCACAGTAGGGAGAGACACGACTTGTCACGTAAATCTATGATAATCGCACTTCAGTTCTCGTATTTCAACGAATTTTGAAGTGATTTTTGAATTGTTTGATATTTTGGAAAGCTCAAAGATTCCCTTTGTTAATAATATGAGTTACATTATGATAATTCAAAATTTCAATAAACCACAGTAGGGAGAGACACGACATGTCACGTAAATCTATGATAATCGCACTTCAGTTCTCATATTTCAACGAATTTTGAAGTGATTTTTGAATTGTTTGATATTTTGGAAAGCTCAAAGATTCCCTTTGTTAATAATATGAGTTACATTATGATAATTCAAAATTTCAATAAACCACAGTAGGGAGAGACACGACATGTCACGTAAATCTATGATAATCGCACTTCAGTTCTCACATTTCAACGAATCTTGAAGTGATTTTTGAATTGTTTGATATTTTGGAAAGCTCAAAGATTCCCTTTGTTAATAATATGAGTTACATTATGATAATTCAAAATTTCAATAAACCACAGTAGGGAGAGACACGACTTGTCACGTAAATCTATGATAATCGCACTTCAGTTCTCGTATTTCAACGAATTTTGAAGTGATTTTTGAATTGTTTGATATTTTGGAAAGCTCAAAGATTCCCTTTGTTAATAATATGAGTTACATTATGATAATTCAAAATTTCAATAAACCACAGTAGGGAGAGACACGACATGTCACGTAAATCTATGATAATCGCACTTCAGTTCTCATATTTCAACGAATTTTGAAGTGATTTTTGAATTGTTTGATATTTTGGAAAGCTCAAAGATTCCCTTTGTTAATAATATGAGTTACATTATGATAATTCAAAATTTCAATAAACCACAGTAGGGAGAGACACGACATGTCACGTAAATCTATGATAATCGCACTTCAGTTCTCATATTTCAACGAATTTTGAAGTGATTTTTGAATTGTTTGATATTTTGGAAAGCTCAAAGATTCCCTTTGTTAATAATATGAGTTACATTATGATAATTCAAAATTTCAATAAACCACAGTAGGGAGAGACACGACATGTCACGTAAATCTATGATAATCGCACTTCAGTTCTCGTATTTCAACGAATTTTGAAGTGATTTTTGAATTGTTTGATATTTTGGAAAGCTCAAAGATTCCCTTTGTTAATAATATGAGTTACATCATGATAATTCAAAATTTCAATAAACCACAGTAGGGAGAGACACGACATGTCACGTAAATCTATGATAATCGCACTTCAGTTCTCACATTTCAACGAATCTTGAAGTGATTTTTGAATTGTTTGATATTTTGGAAAGCTCAAAGATACCCTTTGTTAATAATATGAGTTACATTATGATAATTCAAAATTTCAATAAACCACAGTAGGGAGAGACACGACATGTCACGTAAATCTATGATAATCGCACTTCAGTTCTCGTATTTCAACGAATTTTGAAGTGATTTTTGAATTGTTTGATATTTTGGAAAGCTCAAAGATTCCCTCTGTTAATAATATGAGTTACATTATGATAATTCAAAATTTCAATAAACCACAGTAGGGAGAGACACGACATGTCACGTAAATCTATGATAATCGCACTTCAGTTCTCACATTTCAACGAATCTTGAAGTGATTTTTGAATTGTTTGATATTTTGGAAAGCTCAAAGATTCCCTTTGTTAATAATATGAGTTACATTATGATAATTCAAAATTTCAATAAACCACAGTAGGGAGAGACACGACTTGTCACGTAAATCTATGATAATCGCACTTCAGTTCTCGTATTTCAACGAATTTTGAAGTGATTTTTGAATTGTTTGATATTTTGGAAAGCTCAAAGATTCCCTTTGTTAATAATATGAGTTACATTATGATAATTCAAAATTTCAATAAACCACAGTAGGGAGAGACACGACATGTCACGTAAATCTATGATAATCGCACTTCAGTTCTCATATTTCAACGAATTTTGAAGTGATTTTTGAATTGTTTGATATTTTGGAAAGCTCAAAGATTCCCTTTGTTAATAATATGAGTTACATTATGATAATTCAAAATTTCAATAAACCACAGTAGGGAGAGACACGACATGTCACGTAAATCTATGATAATCGCACTTCAGTTCTCATATTTCAACGAATTTCGAAGTGATTTTTGAATTGTTTGATATTTTGGAAAGCTCAAAGATTCCCTTTGTTAATAATATGAGTTACATTATGATAATTCAAAATTTCAATAAACCACAGTAGGGAGAGACACGACATGTCACGTAAATCTATGATAATCGCACTTCAGTTCTCATATTTCAACGAATTTCGAAGTGATTTTTGAATTGTTTGATATTTTGGAAAGCTCAAAGATTCCCTTTGTTAATAATATGAGTTACATTATGATAATTCAAAATTTCAATAAACCACAGTAGGGAGAGACACGACATGTCACGTAAATCTATGATAATCGCACTTCAGTTCTCATATTTCAACGAATTTTGAAGTGATTTTTGAATTGTTTGATATTTTGGAAAGCTCAAAGATTCCCTTTGTTAATAATATGAGTTACATTATGATAATTCAAAATTTCAATAAACCACAGTAGGGAGAGACACGACATGTCACGTAAATCTATGATAATCGCACTTCAGTTCTCGTATTTCAACGAATTTTGAAGTGATTTTTGAATTGTTTGATATTATGGAAAGCTCAAAGATTCCCTTTGTTAATAATATGAGTTACATTATGATAATTCAAAATTTCAATAAACCACAGTAGGGAGAGACACGACATGTCACGTAAATCTATGATAATCGCACTTCAGTTCTCATATTTCAACGAATTTTGAAGTGATTTTTGAATTGTTTGATATTTTGGAAAGCTCAAAGATTCCCTTTGTTAATAATATGAGTTACATTATGATAATTCAAAATTTCAATAAACCACAGTAGGGAGAGACACGACATGTCACGTAAATCTATGATAATCGCACTTCAGTTCTCATATTTCAACGAATTTTGAAGTGATTTTTGAATTGTTTGATATTTTGGAAAGCTCAAAGATTCCCTTTGTTAATAATATGAGTTACATTATGATAATTCAAAATTTCAATAAACCACAGTAGGGAGAGACACGACATGTCACGTAAATCTATGATAATCGCACTTCAGTTCTCATATTTCAACGAATTTTGAAGTGATTTTTGAATTGTTTGATATTTTGGAAAGCTCAAAGATTCCCTTTGTTAATAATATGAGTTACATTATGATAATTCAAAATTTCAATAAACCACAGTAGGGAGAGACACGACATGTCACGTAAATCTATGATAATCGCACTTCAGTTCTCGTATTTCAACGAATTTTGAAGTGATTTTTGAATTGTTTGATATTTTGGAAAGCTCAAAGATTCCCTTTGTTAATAATATGAGTTACATTATGATAATTCAAAATTTCAATAAACCACAGTAGGGAGAGACACGACATGTCACGTAAATCTATGATAATCGCACTTCAGTTCTCGTATTTCAACGAATTTTGAAGTGATTTTTGAATTGTTTGATATTTTGGAAAGCTCAAAGATTCCCTTTGTTAATAATATGAGTTACATTATGATAATTCAAAATTTCAATAAACCACAGTAGGGAGAGACACGACATGTCACGTAAATCTATGATAATCGCACTTCAGTTCTCATATTTCAACGAATTTTGAAGTGATTTTTGAATTGTTTGATATTTTGGAAAGCTCAAAGATTCCCTTTGTTAATAATATGAGTTACATTATGATAATTCAAAATTTCAATAAACCACAGTAGGGAGAGACACGACATGTCACGTAAATCTATGATAATCGCACTTCAGTTCTCACATTTCAACGAATCTTGAAGTGATTTTTGAATTGTTTGATATTTTGGAAAGCTCAAAGATTCCCTTTGTTAATAATATGAGTTACATTATGATAATTCAAAATTTCAATAAACCACAGTAGGGAGAGACACGACATGTCACGTAAATCTATGATAATCGCACTTCAGTTCTCGTATTTCAACGAATTTTGAAGTGATTTTTGAATTGTTTGATATTTTGGAAAGCTCAAAGATTCCCTTTGTTAATAATATGAGTTACATTATGATAATTCAAAATTTCAATAAACCACAGTAGGGAGAGACACATGTCACGTAAATCTATGATAATCGCACTTCAGTTCTCGTATTTCAACGAATTTCGAAGTGATTTTTGAATTGTTTGATATTTTGGAAAGCTCAAAGATTCCCTTTGTTAATAATATGAGTTACATTATGATAATTCAAAATTTCAATAAACCACAGTGGGGAGAGACACGACATGTCACGTAAATCTATGATAATCGCACTTCAGTTCTCATATTTCAACGAATTTTGAAGCGATTTTTGAGTTGTTTGATATTTTGGAAAGCTCAAAGATTCCCTTTGTTAATAATATGAGTTACATTATGATAATTCAAAATTTCAATAAACCACAGTAGGGAGAGACACGACATGTCACCTAAATCTATGATAATCGCACTTCAGTCCTCATATTTCAACGAATTTTGAAGTGATTCTTGAATTGTTTGATATTTTGGAAAGCTCAAAGATTCCCTTTGTTCATAATATGAGTTACATTATGATAATTCAAAATTTCAATAAACCACAGTAGGGAGAGACACGACATGTCACGTAAATCTATGATAATCGCACTTCAGTTCTCATATTTCAACGAATTTTGAAGTGATTTTTGAATTGTTTGATATTTTGGAAAGCTCAAAGATTCCCTTTGTTCATAATATGAGTTACATTATGATAATTCAAAATTTCAATAAACCACAGTAGGGAGAGACACGACATGTCACGTAAATCTATGATAATCGCACTTCAGTTCTCATATTTCAACGAATTTTGAAGTGATTTTTGAATTGTTTGATATTTTGGAAAGCTCAAAGATTCCCTTTGTTAATAATATGAGTTACATTATGATAATTCAAAATTTCAATAAACCACAGTAGGGAGAGACACGACATGTCACGTAAATCTATGATAATCGCACTTCAGTTCTCGTATTTCAACGAATTTTGAAGTGATTTTTGAATTGTTTGATATTTTGGAAAGCTCAAAGATTCCCTTTGTTAATAATATGAGTTACATTATGATAATTCAAAATTTCAATAAACCACAGTAGGGAGAGACACGACATGTCACGTAAATCTATGATAATCGCACTTCAGTTCTCATATTTCAACGAATTTTGAAGTGATCTTTGAATTGTTTGATATTTTGGAAAGCTCAAAGATTCCCTTTGTTAATAATATGAGTTACATTATGATAATTCAAAATTTCAATAAACCACAGTAGGGAGAGACACGACATGTCACGTAAATCTATGATAATCGCACTTCAGTTCTCATATTTCAACGAATTTCGAAGTGATTTTTGAATTGTTTGATATTTTGGAAAGCTCAAAGATTCCCTTTGTTAATAATATGAGTTACATTATGATAATTCAAAATTTCAATAAACCACAGTGGGGAGAGACACGACATGTCACGTAAATCTATGATAATCGCACTTCAGTTCTCATATTTCAACGAATTTTGAAGCGATTTTTGAGTTGTTTGATATTTTGGAAAGCTCAAAGATTCCCTTTGTTAATAATATGAGTTACATTATGATAATTCAAAATTTCAATAAACCACAGTAGGGAGAGACACGACATGTCACCTAAATCTATGATAATCGCACTTCAGTCCTCATATTTCAACGAATTTTGAAGTGATTCTTGAATTGTTTGATATTTTGGAAAGCTCAAAGATTCCCTTTGTTCATAATATGAGTTACATTATGATAATTCAAAATTTCAATAAACCACAGTAGGGAGAGACACGACATGTCACGTAAATCTATGATAATCGCACTTCAGTTCTCATATTTCAACGAATTTTGAAGTGATTTTTGAATTGTTTGATATTTTGGAAAGCTCAAAGATTCCCTTTGTTAATAATATGAGTTACATTATGATAATTCAAAATTTCAATAAACCACAGTAGGGAGAGACACGACATGTCACGTAAATCTATGATAATCGCACTTCAGTTCTCATATTTCAACGAATCTTGAAGTGATTTTTGAATTGTTTGATATTTTGGAAAGCTCAAAGATTCCCTTTGTTAATAATATGAGTTACATTATGATAATTCAAAATTTCAATAAACCACAGTAGGGAGAGACACGACATGTCACGTAAATCTATGATAATCGCACTTCAGTTCTCGTATTTCAACGAATTTTGAAGTGATTTTTGAATTGTTTGATATTTTGGAAAGCTCAAAGATTCCCTTTATTAATAATATGAGTTACATTATGATAATTCAAAATTTCAATAAACCACAGTAGGGAGAGACACGACATGTCACGTAAATCTATGATAATCGCACTTCAGTTCTCACATTTCAACGAATCTTGAAGTGATTTTTGAATTGTTTGATATTTTGGAAAGCTCAAAGATTCCCTTTGTTAATAATATGAGTTACATTATGATAATTCAAAATTTCAATAAACCACAGTAGGGAGAGACACGACATGTCACGTAAATCTATGATAATCGCACTTCAGTTCTCACATTTCAACGAATCTTGAAGTGATTTTTGAATTGTTTGATATTTTGGAAAGCTCAAAGATTCCCTTTGTTAATAATATGAGTTACATTATGATAATTCAAAATTTCAATAAACCACAGTAGGGAGAGACACGACTTGTCACGTAAATCTATGATAATCGCACTTCAGTTCTCGTATTTCAACGAATTTTGAAGTGATTTTTGAATTGTTTGATATTTTGGAAAGCTCAAAGATTCCCTTTGTTAATAATATGAGTTACATTATGATAATTCAAAATTTCAATAAACCACAGTAGGGAGAGACACGACATGTCACGTAAATCTATGATAATCGCACTTCAGTTCTCATATTTCAACGAATTTTGAAGTGATTTTTGAATTGTTTGATATTTTGGAAAGCTCAAAGATTCCCTTTGTTAATAATATGAGTTACATTATGATAATTCAAAATTTCAATAAACCACAGTAGGGAGAGACACGACATGTCACGTAAATCTATGATAATCGCACTTCAGTTCTCACATTTCAACGAATCTTGAAGTGATTTTTGAATTGTTTGATATTTTGGAAAGCTCAAAGATTCCCTTTGTTAATAATATGAGTTACATTATGATAATTCAAAATTTCAATAAACCACAGTAGGGAGAGACACGACTTGTCACGTAAATCTATGATAATCGCACTTCAGTTCTCGTATTTCAACGAATTTTGAAGTGATTTTTGAATTGTTTGATATTTTGGAAAGCTCAAAGATTCCCTTTGTTAATAATATGAGTTACATTATGATAATTCAAAATTTCAATAAACCACAGTAGGGAGAGACACGACATGTCACGTAAATCTATGATAATCGCACTTCAGTTCTCATATTTCAACGAATTTTGAAGTGATTTTTGAATTGTTTGATATTTTGGAAAGCTCAAAGATTCCCTTTGTTAATAATATGAGTTACATTATGATAATTCAAAATTTCAATAAACCACAGTAGGGAGAGACACGACATGTCACGTAAATCTATGATAATCGCACTTCAGTTCTCATATTTCAACGAATTTTGAAGTGATTTTTGAATTGTTTGATATTTTGGAAAGCTCAAAGATTCCCTTTGTTAATAATATGAGTTACATTATGATAATTCAAAATTTCAATAAACCACAGTAGGGAGAGACACGACATGTCACGTAAATCTATGATAATCGCACTTCAGTTCTCGTATTTCAACGAATTTTGAAGTGATTTTTGAATTGTTTGATATTTTGGAAAGCTCAAAGATTCCCTTTGTTAATAATATGAGTTACATCATGATAATTCAAAATTTCAATAAACCACAGTAGGGAGAGACACGACATGTCACGTAAATCTATGATAATCGCACTTCAGTTCTCACATTTCAACGAATCTTGAAGTGATTTTTGAATTGTTTGATATTTTGGAAAGCTCAAAGATACCCTTTGTTAATAATATGAGTTACATTATGATAATTCAAAATTTCAATAAACCACAGTAGGGAGAGACACGACATGTCACGTAAATCTATGATAATCGCACTTCAGTTCTCGTATTTCAACGAATTTTGAAGTGATTTTTGAATTGTTTGATATTTTGGAAAGCTCAAAGATTCCCTCTGTTAATAATATGAGTTACATTATGATAATTCAAAATTTCAATAAACCACAGTAGGGAGAGACACGACATGTCACGTAAATCTATGATAATCGCACTTCAGTTCTCACATTTCAACGAATCTTGAAGTGATTTTTGAATTGTTTGATATTTTGGAAAGCTCAAAGATTCCCTTTGTTAATAATATGAGTTACATTATGATAATTCAAAATTTCAATAAACCACAGTAGGGAGAGACACGACTTGTCACGTAAATCTATGATAATCGCACTTCAGTTCTCGTATTTCAACGAATTTTGAAGTGATTTTTGAATTGTTTGATATTTTGGAAAGCTCAAAGATTCCCTTTGTTAATAATATGAGTTACATTATGATAATTCAAAATTTCAATAAACCACAGTAGGGAGAGACACGACATGTCACGTAAATCTATGATAATCGCACTTCAGTTCTCATATTTCAACGAATTTTGAAGTGATTTTTGAATTGTTTGATATTTTGGAAAGCTCAAAGATTCCCTTTGTTAATAATATGAGTTACATTATGATAATTCAAAATTTCAATAAACCACAGTAGGGAGAGACACGACATGTCACGTAAATCTATGATAATCGCACTTCAGTTCTCATATTTCAACGAATTTCGAAGTGATTTTTGAATTGTTTGATATTTTGGAAAGCTCAAAGATTCCCTTTGTTAATAATATGAGTTACATTATGATAATTCAAAATTTCAATAAACCACAGTAGGGAGAGACACGACATGTCACGTAAATCTATGATAATCGCACTTCAGTTCTCATATTTCAACGAATTTCGAAGTGATTTTTGAATTGTTTGATATTTTGGAAAGCTCAAAGATTCCCTTTGTTAATAATATGAGTTACATTATGATAATTCAAAATTTCAATAAACCACAGTAGGGAGAGACACGACATGTCACGTAAATCTATGATAATCGCACTTCAGTTCTCATATTTCAACGAATTTTGAAGTGATTTTTGAATTGTTTGATATTTTGGAAAGCTCAAAGATTCCCTTTGTTAATAATATGAGTTACATTATGATAATTCAAAATTTCAATAAACCACAGTAGGGAGAGACACGACATGTCACGTAAATCTATGATAATCGCACTTCAGTTCTCGTATTTCAACGAATTTTGAAGTGATTTTTGAATTGTTTGATATTATGGAAAGCTCAAAGATTCCCTTTGTTAATAATATGAGTTACATTATGATAATTCAAAATTTCAATAAACCACAGTAGGGAGAGACACGACATGTCACGTAAATCTATGATAATCGCACTTCAGTTCTCATATTTCAACGAATTTTGAAGTGATTTTTGAATTGTTTGATATTTTGGAAAGCTCAAAGATTCCCTTTGTTAATAATATGAGTTACATTATGATAATTCAAAATTTCAATAAACCACAGTAGGGAGAGACACGACATGTCACGTAAATCTATGATAATCGCACTTCAGTTCTCATATTTCAACGAATTTTGAAGTGATTTTTGAATTGTTTGATATTTTGGAAAGCTCAAAGATTCCCTTTGTTAATAATATGAGTTACATTATGATAATTCAAAATTTCAATAAACCACAGTAGGGAGAGACACGACATGTCACGTAAATCTATGATAATCGCACTTCAGTTCTCATATTTCAACGAATTTTGAAGTGATTTTTGAATTGTTTGATATTTTGGAAAGCTCAAAGATTCCCTTTGTTAATAATATGAGTTACATTATGATAATTCAAAATTTCAATAAACCACAGTAGGGAGAGACACGACATGTCACGTAAATCTATGATAATCGCACTTCAGTTCTCGTATTTCAACGAATTTTGAAGTGATTTTTGAATTGTTTGATATTTTGGAAAGCTCAAAGATTCCCTTTGTTAATAATATGAGTTACATTATGATAATTCAAAATTTCAATAAACCACAGTAGGGAGAGACACGACATGTCACGTAAATCTATGATAATCGCACTTCAGTTCTCGTATTTCAACGAATTTTGAAGTGATTTTTGAATTGTTTGATATTTTGGAAAGCTCAAAGATTCCCTTTGTTAATAATATGAGTTACATTATGATAATTCAAAATTTCAATAAACCACAGTAGGGAGAGACACGACATGTCACGTAAATCTATGATAATCGCACTTCAGTTCTCATATTTCAACGAATTTTGAAGTGATTTTTGAATTGTTTGATATTTTGGAAAGCTCAAAGATTCCCTTTGTTAATAATATGAGTTACATTATGATAATTCAAAATTTCAATAAACCACAGTAGGGAGAGACACGACATGTCACGTAAATCTATGATAATCGCACTTCAGTTCTCACATTTCAACGAATCTTGAAGTGATTTTTGAATTGTTTGATATTTTGGAAAGCTCAAAGATTCCCTTTGTTAATAATATGAGTTACATTATGATAATTCAAAATTTCAATAAACCACAGTAGGGAGAGACACGACATGTCACGTAAATCTATGATAATCGCACTTCAGTTCTCGTATTTCAACGAATTTTGAAGTGATTTTTGAATTGTTTGATATTTTGGAAAGCTCAAAGATTCCCTTTGTTAATAATATGAGTTACATTATGATAATTCAAAATTTCAATAAACCACAGTAGGGAGAGACACATGTCACGTAAATCTATGATAATCGCACTTCAGTTCTCGTATTTCAACGAATTTCGAAGTGATTTTTGAATTGTTTGATATTTTGGAAAGCTCAAAGATTCCCTTTGTTAATAATATGAGTTACATTATGATAATTCAAAATTTCAATAAACCACAGTGGGGAGAGACACGACATGTCACGTAAATCTATGATAATCGCACTTCAGTTCTCATATTTCAACGAATTTTGAAGCGATTTTTGAGTTGTTTGATATTTTGGAAAGCTCAAAGATTCCCTTTGTTAATAATATGAGTTACATTATGATAATTCAAAATTTCAATAAACCACAGTAGGGAGAGACACGACATGTCACCTAAATCTATGATAATCGCACTTCAGTCCTCATATTTCAACGAATTTTGAAGTGATTCTTGAATTGTTTGATATTTTGGAAAGCTCAAAGATTCCCTTTGTTCATAATATGAGTTACATTATGATAATTCAAAATTTCAATAAACCACAGTAGGGAGAGACACGACATGTCACGTAAATCTATGATAATCGCACTTCAGTTCTCATATTTCAACGAATTTTGAAGTGATTTTTGAATTGTTTGATATTTTGGAAAGCTCAAAGATTCCCTTTGTTCATAATATGAGTTACATTATGATAATTCAAAATTTCAATAAACCACAGTAGGGAGAGACACGACATGTCACGTAAATCTATGATAATCGCACTTCAGTTCTCATATTTCAACGAATTTTGAAGTGATTTTTGAATTGTTTGATATTTTGGAAAGCTCAAAGATTCCCTTTGTTAATAATATGAGTTACATTATGATAATTCAAAATTTCAATAAACCACAGTAGGGAGAGACACGACATGTCACGTAAATCTATGATAATCGCACTTCAGTTCTCGTATTTCAACGAATTTTGAAGTGATTTTTGAATTGTTTGATATTTTGGAAAGCTCAAAGATTCCCTTTGTTAATAATATGAGTTACATTATGATAATTCAAAATTTCAATAAACCACAGTAGGGAGAGACACGACATGTCACGTAAATCTATGATAATCGCACTTCAGTTCTCATATTTCAACGAATTTTGAAGTGATTTTTGAATTGTTTGATATTTTGGAAAGCTCAAAGATTCCCTTTGTTAATAATATGAGTTACATTATGATAATTCAAAATTTCAATAAACCACAGTAGGGAGAGACACGACATGTCACGTAAATCTATGATAATCGCACTTCAGTTCTCACATTTCAACGAATCTTGAAGTGATTTTTGAATTGTTTGATATTTTGGAAAGCTCAAAGATTCCCTTTGTTAATAATATGAGTTACATTATGATAATTCAAAATTTCAATAAACCACAGTAGGGAGAGACACGACATGTCACGTAAATCTATGATAATCGCACTTCAGTTCTCGTATTTCAACGAATTTTGAAGTGATTTTTGAATTGTTTGATATTTTGGAAAGCTCAAAGATTCCCTTTGTTAATAATATGAGTTACATTATGATAATTCAAAATTTCAATAAACCACAGTAGGGAGAGACACATGTCACGTAAATCTATGATAATCGCACTTCAGTTCTCGTATTTCAACGAATTTCGAAGTGATTTTTGAATTGTTTGTTATTTTGGAAAGCTCAAAGATTCCCTTTGTTAATAATATGAGTTACATTATGATAATTCAAAATTTCAATAAACCACAGTGGGGAGAGACACGACATGTCACGTAAATCTATGATAATCGCACTTCAGTTCTCATATTTCAACGAATTTTGAAGCGATTTTTGAGTTGTTTGATATTTTGGAAAGCTCAAAGATTCCCTTTGTTAATAATATGAGTTACATTATGATAATTCAAAATTTCAATAAACCACAGTAGGGAGAGACACGACATGTCACCTAAATCTATGATAATCGCACTTCAGTCCTCATATTTCAACGAATTTTGAAGTGATTCTTGAATTGTTTGATATTTTGGAAAGCTCAAAGATTCCCTTTGTTCATAATATGAGTTACATTATGATAATTCAAAATTTCAATAAACCACAGTAGGGAGAGACACGACATGTCACGTAAATCTATGATAATCGCACTTCAGTTCTCATATTTCAACGAATTTTGAAGTGATTTTTGAATTGTTTGATATTTTGGAAAGCTCAAAGATTCCCTTTGTTAATAATATGAGTTACATTATGATAATTCAAAATTTCAATAAACCACAGTAGGGAGAGACACGACATGTCACGTAAATCTATGATAATCGCACTTCAGTTCTCATATTTCAACGAATCTTGAAGTGATTTTTGAATTGTTTGATATTTTGGAAAGCTCAAAGATTCCCTTTGTTAATAATATGAGTTACATTATGATAATTCAAAATTTCAATAAACCACAGTAGGGAGAGACACGACATGTCACGTAAATCTATGATAATCGCACTTCAGTTCTCGTATTTCAACGAATTTTGAAGTGATTTTTGAATTGTTTGATATTTTGGAAAGCTCAAAGATTCCCTTTATTAATAATATGAGTTACATTATGATAATTCAAAATTTCAATAAACCACAGTAGGGAGAGACACGACATGTCACGTAAATCTATGATAATCGCACTTCAGTTCTCACATTTCAACGAATCTTGAAGTGATTTTTGAATTGTTTGATATTTTGGAAAGCTCAAAGATTCCCTTTGTTAATAATATGAGTTACATTATGATAATTCAAAATTTCAACAAACCACAGTAGGGAGAGACACGACATGTCACGTAAATCTATGATAATCGCACTTCAGTTCTCGTATTTCAACGAATTTTGAAGTGATTTTTGAATTGTTTGATATTTTGGAAAGCTCAAAGATTCCCTTTGTTAATAATATGAGTTACATTATGATAATTCAAAATTTCAATAAACCACAGTAGGGAGAGACACGACATGTCACGTAAATCTATGATAATCGCACTTCAGTTCTCACATTTCAACGAATCTTGAAGTGATTTTTGAATTGTTTGATATTTTGGAAAGCTCAAAGATTCCCTTTGTTAATAATATGAGTTACATTATGATAATTCAAAATTTCAATAAACCACAGTAGGGAGAGACACGACTTGTCACGTAAATCTATGATAATCGCACTTCAGTTCTCGTATTTCAACGAATTTTGAAGTGATTTTTGAATTGTTTGATATTTTGGAAAGCTCAAAGATTCCCTTTGTTAATAATATGAGTTACATTATGATAATTCAAAATTTCAATAAACCACAGTAGGGAGAGACACGACATGTCACGTAAATCTATGATAATCGCACTTCAGTTCTCATATTTCAACGAATTTTGAAGTGATTTTTGAATTGTTTGATATTTTGGAAAGCTCAAAGATTCCCTTTGTTAATAATATGAGTTACATTATGATAATTCAAAATTTCAATAAACCACAGTAGGGAGAGACACGACATGTCACGTAAATCTATGATAATCGCACTTCAGTTCTCATATTTCAACGAATTTTGAAGTGATTTTTGAATTGTTTGATATTTTGGAAAGCTCAAAGATTCCCTTTGTTAATAATATGAGTTACATTATGATAATTCAAAATTTCAATAAACCACAGTAGGGAGAGACACGACATGTCACGTAAATCTATGATAATCGCACTTCAGTTCTCGTATTTCAACGAATTTTGAAGTGATTTTTGAATTGTTTGATATTTTGGAAAGCTCAAAGATTCCCTTTGTTAATAATGTGAGTTACATCATGATAATTCAAAATTTCAATAAACCACAGTAGGGAGAGACACGACATGTCACGTAAATCTATGATAATCGCACTTCAGTTCTCACATTTCAACGAATCTTGAAGTGATTTTTGAATTGTTTGATATTTTGGAAAGCTCAAAGATTCCCTTTGTTAATAATATGAGTTACATTATGATAATTCAAAATTTCAATAAACCACAGTAGGGAGAGACACGACATGTCACGTAAATCTATGATAATCGCACTTCAGTTCTCGTATTTCAACGAATTTTGAAGTGATTTTTGAATTGTTTGATATTTTGGAAAGCTCAAAGATTCCCTCTGTTAATAATATGAGTTACATTATGATAATTCAAAATTTCAATAAACCACAGTAGGGAGAGACACGACATGTCACGTAAATCTATGATAATCGCACTTCAGTTCTCACATTTCAACGAATCTTGAAGTGATTTTTGAATTGTTTGATATTTTGGAAAGCTCAAAGATTCCCTTTGTTAATAATATGAGTTACATTATGATAATTCAAAATTTCAATAAACCACAGTAGGGAGAGACACGACATGTCACGTAAATCTATGATAATCGCACTTCAGTTCTCGTATTTCAACGAATTTTGAAGTGATTTTTGAATTGTTTGATATTTTGGAAAGCTCAAAGATTCCCTTTGTTAATAATATGAGTTACATTATGATAATTCAAAATTTCAATAAACCACAGTAGGGAGAGACACGACATGTCACGTAAATCTATGATAATCGCACTTCAGTTCTCACATTTCAACGAATCTTGAAGTGATTTTTGAATTGTTTGATATTTTGGAAAGCTCAAAGATTCCCTTTGTTAATAATATGAGTTACATTATGATAATTCAAAATTTCAATAAACCACAGTAGGGAGAGACACGACATGTCACGTAAATCTATGATAATCGCACTTCAGTTCTCGTATTTCAACGAATTTTGAAGTGATTTTTGAATTGTTTGATATTTTGGAAAGCTCAAAGATTCCCTTTGTTAATAATATGAGTTACATTATGATAATTCAAAATTTCAATAAACCACAGTAGGGAGAGACACGACTTGTCACGTAAATCTATGATAATCGCACTTCAGTTCTCGTATTTCAACGAATTTTGAAGTGATTTTTGAATTGTTTGATATTTTGGAAAGCTCAAAGATTCCCTTTGTTAATAATATGAGTTACATTATGATAATTCAAAATTTCAATAAACCACAGTAGGGAGAGACACGACATGTCACGTAAATCTATGATAATCGCACTTCAGTTCTCATATTTCAACGAATTTTGAAGTGATTTTTGAATTGTTTGATATTTTGGAAAGCTCAAAGATTCCCTTTGTTAATAATATGAGTTACATTATGATAATTCAAAATTTCAATAAACCACAGTAGGGAGAGACACGACATGTCACGTAAATCTATGATAATCGCACTTCAGTTCTCATATTTCAACGAATTTCGAAGTGATTTTTGAATTGTTTGATATTTTGGAAAGCTCAAAGATTCCCTTTGTTAATAATATGAGTTACATTATGATAATTCAAAATTTCAATAAACCACAGTAGGGAGAGACACGACATGTCACGTAAATCTATGATAATCGCACTTCAGTTCTCATATTTCAACGAATTTCGAAGTGATTTTTGAATTGTTTGATATTTTGGAAAGCTCAAAGATTCCCTTTGTTAATAATATGAGTTACATTATGATAATTCAAAATTTCAATAAACCACAGTAGGGAGAGACACGACATGTCACGTAAATCTATGATAATCGCACTTCAGTTCTCATATTTCAACGAATTTTGAAGTGATTTTTGAATTGTTTGATATTTTGGAAAGCTCAAAGATTCCCTTTGTTAATAATATGAGTTACATTATGATAATTCAAAATTTCAATAAACCACAGTAGGGAGAGACACGACATGTCACGTAAATCTATGATAATCGCACTTCAGTTCTCGTATTTCAACGAATTTTGAAGTGATTTTTGAATTGTTTGATATTTTGGAAAGCTCAAAGATTCCCTTTGTTAATAATATGAGTTACATTATGATAATTCAAAATTTCAATAAACCACAGTAGGGAGAGACACGACATGTCACGTAAATCTATGATAATCGCACTTCAGTTCTCACATTTCAACGAATCTTGAAGTGATTTTTGAATTGTTTGATATTTTGGAAAGCTCAAAGATTCCCTTTGTTAATAATATGAGTTACATTATGATAATTCAAAATTTCAATAAACCACAGTAGGGAGAGACACGACATGTCACGTAAATCTATGATAATCGCACTTCAGTTCTCGTATTTCAACGAATTTTGAAGTGATTTTTGAATTGTTTGATATTTTGGAAAGCTCAAAGATTCCCTTTGTTAATAATATGAGTTACATTATGATAATTCAAAATTTCAATAAACCACAGTAGGGAGAGACACGACTTGTCACGTAAATCTATGATAATCGCACTTCAGTTCTCGTATTTCAACGAATTTTGAAGTGATTTTTGAATTGTTTGATATTTTGGAAAGCTCAAAGATTCCCTTTGTTAATAATATGAGTTACATTATGATAATTCAAAATTTCAATAAACCACAGTAGGGAGAGACACGACATGTCACGTAAATCTATGATAATCGCACTTCAGTTCTCATATTTCAACGAATTTTGAAGTGATTTTTGAATTGTTTGATATTTTGGAAAGCTCAAAGATTCCCTTTGTTAATAATATGAGTTACATTATGATAATTCAAAATTTCAATAAACCACAGTAGGGAGAGACACGACATGTCACGTAAATCTATGATAATCGCACTTCAGTTCTCATATTTCAACGAATTTCGAAGTGATTTTTGAATTGTTTGATATTTTGGAAAGCTCAAAGATTCCCTTTGTTAATAATATGAGTTACATTATGATAATTCAAAATTTCAATAAACCACAGTAGGGAGAGACACGACATGTCACGTAAATCTATGATAATCGCACTTCAGTTCTCATATTTCAACGAATTTCGAAGTGATTTTTGAATTGTTTGATATTTTGGAAAGCTCAAAGATTCCCTTTGTTAATAATATGAGTTACATTATGATAATTCAAAATTTCAATAAACCACAGTAGGGAGAGACACGACATGTCACGTAAATCTATGATAATCGCACTTCAGTTCTCATATTTCAACGAATTTTGAAGTGATTTTTGAATTGTTTGATATTTTGGAAAGCTCAAAGATTCCCTTTGTTAATAATATGAGTTACATTATGATAATTCAAAATTTCAATAAACCACAGTAGGGAGAGACACGACATGTCACGTAAATCTATGATAATCGCACTTCAGTTCTCACATTTCAACGAATCTTGAAGTGATTTTTGAATTGTTTGATATTTTGGAAAGCTCAAAGATTCCCTTTGTTAATAATATGAGTTACATTATGATAATTCAAAATTTCAATAAACCACAGTAGGGAGAGACACGACATGTCACGTAAATCTATGATAATCGCACTTCAGTTCTCGTATTTCAACGAATTTTGAAGTGATTTTTGAATTGTTTGATATTTTGGAAAGCTCAAAGATTCCCTTTGTTAATAATATGAGTTACATTATGATAATTCAAAATTTCAATAAACCACAGTAGGGAGAGACACATGTCACGTAAATCTATGATAATCGCACTTCAGTTCTCATATTTCAACGAATTTTGAAGTGATTTTTGAGTTGTTTGATATTTTGGAAAGCTCAAAGATTCCCTTTGTTAATAATATGAGTTACATTACGATAATTCAAAATTTCAATAAACCACAGTAGGGAGAGACACGACATGTCACGTAAATCTATGATAATCGCACTTCAGTTCTCATATTTCAACGAATTTTGAAGTGATTTTTGAATTGTTTGATATTTTGGAAAGCTCAAAGATTCCCTCTGTTAATAATATGAGTTACATTATGATAATTCAAAATTTCAATAAACCACAGTAGGGAGAGACACGACATGTCACGCAAATCTATGATAATCGCACTTCAGTTCTCATATTTCAACGAATTTCGAAGTGATTTTTGAATTGTTTGATATTTTGGAAAGCTCAAAGATTCCCTTTGTTAATAATATGAGTTACATTATGATAATTCAAAATTTCAATAAACCACAGTAGGGAGAGACACGACATGTCACGTAAATCTATGATAATCGCACTTCAGTTCTCATATTTCAACGAATTTTGAAGTGATTTTTGAATTGTTTGATATTTTGGAAAGCTCAAAGATTCCCTTTGTTAATAATATGAGTTACATTATGATAATTCAAAATTTCAATAAACCACAGTAGGGAGAGACACGACATGTCACGTAAATCTATGATAATCGCACTTCAGTTCTCATATTTCAACGAATTTTGAAGTGATTTTTGAATTGTTTGATATTTTGGAAAGCTCAAAGATTCCCTTTGTTAATAATATGAGTTACATTATGATAATTCAAAATTTCAATAAACCACAGTAGGGAGAGACACGACATGTCACGTAAATCTATGATAATCGCACTTCAGTTCTCATATTTCAACGAATCTTTAAGTGATTTTTGAATTGTTTGATATTTTGGAAAGCTCAAAGATAAACAACGAGTATTTTAAAATAACATTTTATTCTCTAAAACTGTAGAACAATTTTTACTATCATTTGTTAAACCATATCTTACAGCACGTTAAAAAAATAATAATAATTCGAAGTAGTAAAAAATCAGTTTGTCGAACGTTTTACATTTTGTTTTAGGAATAATAATACTACAAATTGACATGACTCTCAAACAAGTTATGCGATTTTCCTCAAGAGCTAAGAGAATGAAAGCAGGAATATAAACAATTTTACTTATTAGTACTTTATTATAAATATACAATAAAGTGCCACCGTTCCATTGTGGGGAAGCACTGTTGAAATAATTTAATAATATATACAACAAAAGTGCAATCAGTTATTACTTTTTTTTTCTATTAGTGATTCCACTGGTAAAATGAATGAAAGGGGGTCTATAGACATTAAAAAAGTATTAAAAATAATGTTTAAAAAAATAATAAATAATAGGATGAACTTATTGCAATGGAACATAAATCGATAAAAGAAATGTCTCAACTTCGATCAATAAAGTGTTAAGGAACCTGGGCAGTTGATTTGTCCTCTTCAAATTAACTATCTCCTTTGTCTCAATATTAATCTCTTCTTATAAAAGTTCTTCCCCTGGAATAGATCGAATTACGTTTGTAGTTAGTAACAGGTCAGCTCATTCATATATCACAGCAAATGGTAACTTACGTAATAGTCTTCTTATCTGTTGATTTATTCTCAGGCCTAGCCCTGTTCAGCACCTTAAGGAAATCAGAAGTCTTTGCCCTCATCCTGCTGTGGATGTAAGCCTTGGAACACTTGATGTGATAATGTAGATAGTGACGGAACATGTGGATAAGGTTAATCGTGTTATCCCTTGTCGCCTTCGAGGTGTGCCTTGGGAACAGGACGAACGTGACATAGCCGACGTTGTTGTCGACCTTCGCGTCCGTGTTCTGCAGCTCGAGTGGCGGCTCCCGGTGGCTGAAGAGGACTGGAGGCGCCGTATGCGACGCCCGCAGGCCCTCCTTTAGCTCCTGCATGAACACCTTGCCGATGATCACGTCGTCCTCGTCCCTGAAACGCGTCGAGAACACCACCGTCACGCGGTCCGACTTCGCCTCTACATACCTACAAAATATGTGCCAATGACTTATGAAGACCTAATCTACAGTGTGTTCAAAGTTAAGAGTGTGCCAGTATTAGTTTTGATGTCACAGGAAGTGGAGGGTGGTTAAACTTGTAAAGTTATGCAAGTTCTTCTTTTGTATATATAAAAATAAATAGTTGAAGATAGGTTAGTTAGAAAATAATGAGAAAACAAGATGCAGTTAGAGGCGGCCAAAACTAAAACGCTATTAGTTTAAAGGTTGAGCTTTCGGAAAAAGTTTATTTCCATCATCAGCACATTATAACTAATATATAGATTTTTCTTATACATACTGAATGTATGGTTGTTGTATGTTGATGTAAACAAAATAACTTTGAAAAAGTTAATGTCAGAACCATTAGGTTCTGATTAAGCATAGATAGGTATAATTTTCACATGCTAGTTAATTACAATTAACCACTGTTATACCACGTTCCATTACAATCTTTCAAAATCTACAAATACCTCCATGATGAAAACAAACTTCTCCAAAAGCTTCACAATCAACAAATAGCTGTTCTCATTTTGGCCACTTCTGACTGAACCCTCAGATACTCAATAACCCTTCTGTATCCCCTTCCCTTGTGAGGGTGTTCAGAAATATCCCCGCCATTCCAATAACTTATTTTGATCCCCATTGCAATATTCCCGGTTCCGCACTTACATAGTTTCATCGTCCCTGTAAGGAATCACCGCCCTATTCTGTCCCTCATCGCCCTTCTCCTGGAAATCAAAGTATTTCTCGAACACCGACGCAAAACAGTTCCTCTTCAGTAGCCCCAACTTTTTGACGAGCACCTGCCAATCTGAAGGTATGTTCTCAAGATCGAATAGCACAGAGACGCTAAAACCTGGCTCTGGCGAGATCAGATTGGAGCCATACTCCCTTTTGAGCAGCTGATCGGCGCCGTGCTCCTGGAGCTGTTTGTAGAACTTCAACGAGATACTCGTCTGGAATAATCAATAAGTATAAGTCATTAATAGCCGTTATAAACATTTATGGAAACAAAAGGACTGGTAGGTCCATAATATAGTTATTATAGATATGAAGTTAAAAGCACTTTAAACCTTCATAAACATTATATTAAAACTATACTATCCTAATATTTTGACTATAAGTTACTTTTTGCCACTGAATACTTTATAGAGAATACATATAAACATCAAATAGATGTTTACATTTAAAATAGGTGTTTATGTAAAAAAATGAACCAGGTCTACTGCATTTTTGGGCTTTTAGTCTAAACTTCCAGCAATAGAGTTCCAATTAATCATGTAATTGGGTTCTACTGATAACACTTACCCTTGCTGGGGCTGGGACTTTAATCAAATGTCATCTCTATTCATTTAAACTAAAGTAAACAGTATAAATGTAGGTATGACTCCAAAAATTCAATATAGATTAGATAAGATTAAATATCTAATAGTTTAATATGCTTATAACAACATTATCCACTCATTTCAGAAAATATCTTGTAACATTTCTCATACCTCAAAAATAAATTTGTAAAACAAGGAGGGTCTTCAGTATACTGTAAATTCTATCATATCTTTTGTATAAAAAACATGATTCATTATCATCCATATTTAATGAAGAACTGAATAATTACTGATTCATTGAGAAAAAGGAACAATAACAGATAAGAATACAAATGTGGTTAACCACCAAGTTCACGGTTTGTGAGAATGGTTCCGCTCTATTGAGCACTTAGAGCATTCAAATGAATTAATATTAATGTTCTTTTTATGAATTCCCATACTTCTGTTCTGCTCTGATTTAATTTAATAAAGTCTGAGGAGTTACATAGCTTCATAGGTGGCAAGCGATATTCGTGACACCCTCGAACCGACCCGACTTACCCTTATTTTGGTCTTGTCTCCGTTCAAATTTGAGATGTGATAGAGGACACCGTCGAAATCGGCGACGGTCACATCGATGCTCTCGTTCTTTAACCTAAAACCAAAGGAAGCAGTTAACACCGGAACTGGTCGAAGAAGATAGGAGGACTGCACGGCGTCCGGTCCGTTATCGAAGACGTGACGGTCGCATCTCGTTATCATCCGGGGGGGCGCCGATACCACCGGACGCCGCTAGCGCCTCACCGCCCCTTTCACTCACCCGGCCAGCGCGTTCTTTATCTTCACCGTGAGCGTCTCCTCCACCACCCTGTTGTTTATCTCGAGCAGGATCATCGCGACCGTCGTCCAATTTGATGAGGGTAAGCCTAAAATCAAATAATCCCAAGTCGGACACTCATGAAAGATGGGAGGTGCTGATTCTCAGAACACGAGGAAACCGCATAACACTAGAAAGTTAATATGACACGAAACGGTTTCCCGATGTCGATGGGCTTTTTGGCGGAAAATTTAGGAAGCTTGTACAGTCACAATCTAATATTTTTAAAGAGAGTAGAATAAACAGTAAATGAGGAATGTAAACTAGGTCTTACACATATCGTTGCATGTTTGAATTCTATTCAAATACCCGCCCTCTGTAGGAAACAGAATTGTTTTCTCGTTCCATATGCGACAGCCTGCCATTTCTCTTTCATGACAGTTGTTGCCTCGTGGTGAGTAACGAGATCTTGTTTTCGCCTTTAAGCCCAATTATCACAAATATTTCAACGTTTTCGCACCCAGCGGACGCTTTCTTTGATCGCCTTATTCGATTTTCCAGCTAAACATCCATCAAGATGCAGCTTTGCGTTCGAGGGCAAAGTACCCATATCCTGGAGTGCCAGGGAGAGGAGAGCTTTGGTGAAATCAAGGTAAGCGTTCGTAAGCGACGTGAAAAGGGTATGACTTACCCTCGTGACGTTTTCAGGGTCGTATCGCTCTATTGGAGTCGCTGAAGTCCGAAGAGATCCTTCTGTATTCCTCTGGCGTGCCGATCGCTGACGAGGAGATTGTTTCCCAGTATGAGAACAAGGATATCGAGTTGAACGTTGGGCTGTTGGGTGGTAAAGTCCACGGGTCTCTCGCTCGTGCCGGTAAGTATAATTTTTTCTCATTTGTTTGCAAGTTGAATTAATTTTTGAAAAATTATCATTTAGGTAAGGTAAAGGGACAAACCCCGAAGGTGGAGAAGCAAGAGAAAAAGAAGAAGAAGACCGGCCGTGCAAAGAGGCGTATTCAGTACAACAGGAGGTTCGTCAACGTTGTGGCAACGTTTGGACGCAGGAGGGGACCCAACTCTAACTCAGCTCCGTCTTCTTAAGTAGTTAAATGGTTCAAATATAATTTTTGACGATGTATTGCGTTTTATTGAGTCCTTCATCTGTATACCATAAGACGAAACTTCATTTGTGAAGACTACAAAGTTTTTTAAAAACTATTCACAGTTTAAACCTTCCGTAGTTTTAATAATTCACCTTGATGTTTTATGCCAAGTTTTCTAACTCGTTTCCAGTACTGTTTCGAATCTGGCTCATATTCTTCCAGTTTCGGCGGGGGGCCTAGCCTAACGTTCCATAACCACTCTGGATACTCACTGGTGTCTTTCAACTTCACATCTTCACCTGTCTTAAAGATGTTCGAACCACAAACGAAACGCGTCAACTTTTCAGGATCAGTCTCAACCGGCAGGACCTTCTTCTCCATGACGGGACCCAGCTTGCCGAGTTTCTTTTTCTTCAGGGCTCCTCCCAGCATGCTGACGCCTGGAAATATAAGTTTCACTAGGTTCGAATCGATGGTATAAAATGCTAGGGGGCTTACTTCCTGTGTCCTTCTTGGCATAGTTCCTGCACACGTAGTTGCAGTTTAACGTGACTCGCCCCGAGAGGAACTTGTTAAAATTTGAAAAAATCATTTTTGTTTGTGAGAGACCTAACCTAGAAAAACGCATAGAACACAGGAGGCAAATTAGAAGTTAGGGCGGGAGTGAGAATAATTTAAAATTAATGTTACATATTAGAAATCGGCAAAGGAAGAAACATGCTTATAGGTGACAATAGGGAATAACAATTATTTCTCTGCAATTAGATTTAATAAAGTATAATTAAGGCACCATCAAGGTGAAGTGCATATGTTCCACTTTATATGGCATCGAAACGTGGACAGTGAAACTGAATTCCATGAGTACAATTGAGGCTCTGGAGGGGCCACTTCATTAGTCACCTGTCAGTTACTGGTCAAATCTATCATGAGGTTATTATAGAAAGAATACAGAAAGAAAAAGAATACACCTCTGCTCACAGAATAGAGTTGCTGTACTGGCAATTACTAATTAGTTTAGTATGGACGTAAGGCACCGATAGAAGGAGTTTGTAGTGTACTCATTAAGAGAAAGCGTTAAAGGAGAAGAAGGTAGTCATGGCTTTTTTATTTATTTCAATTCGCTCTTTAAAATGATTAACGCAGTTTGATCATTCTCAAACTGTAATTCAAAGAAACACATATTTACAAACAATTATATAATATTAGACCCTATCCTTATTGTTCTTGATGTACTCGTCTAGCCAGCTTTCTATAATTGGCAAATTCTCATTGCTCCACTTAGTCTCTTCTTTGATGTTCTTCAGGGCCTTTTCTATAACGAAGTCTGCTGTGCCGAATTCGGTCTGACGTGCGACGTACAATTCTGAAACCATATTGAGACCTTCCTGGGTCTTGAAGACGGTGGTTGCCGAGGTGATGAGGCTATTCCATAGCTGGGGCTTTTCTTCGAACCTTCCACAAAGAAAAAAGTTTGTGCAATCTATACCTTTACTTACTTAACTTCTACGATCTCACCTTTTCTTGAGTACGTCCCAGTTTTTCCTCAGGAAATTGAACAACGTGGTGTAGCCGTTAGCTCCGCCGGTCAACATGCTGAATATCAAGTAGATGTCATTGTCGGAGAAGTTACCGTTCTGCTGGATGACAGTGATCGTCAGCAGCCGCTCTATTTTAGAGGCGTCGTTCGGGCAACCCGCGAGGGTCTTCAGCAGGTAAGTCCTCTCGTTTTGCTTCCTGGACTGGGGGAAATTGAGGATGCGTTGGAGGCCAAACTCCCACTCCTCCATGCTGCCCCATTTGAAGACAGGGCAGATGTACTGGTTCGCCACACTGAAAGTCTGGTTAGGGAAAGCAGAACAGAAAAGAGGGATAGGGAACTTACGGGTTGCCTTCATCGGGGTCCTTCGACTCCATCCACTTCTTGAAAGCTTTCTGGGCTTCTTCAATGCAAGGTTTGTACCCGGCTTGGCACAGGAACACCTTCGATGAGCTCCTCAGGTGCGCCCTGCCCTCGCTTTCACCATCCTGAGGTTCGTCGCCTAACTCCTCGTAGAGTGGAGTCAGTAGAATCCTCACGTAGGTCTGAATAGGGAATATTATAGTGAAAATAACAATTGGTTTTTGTTTGCCTCAAATGCTGTTTACAGGAAAGGCACACAGTAATACAAGTAGGTATGCAAATTAGGATTCTTGGGAAGAAGTTTAACCTTCCAAAGAGGGCGGTATAGACTGACTCAAATACATGCATGATAGACAGATGTTGCCCTAGTATTGCGAAGAGGTATAGCGTTTCTGTCGATCCATTAGTAGGTAGCTTGGAGAGAATTTTAGTTCAGCTTTAGTAGTGAATCCAAGAATTATAATTTAAAACCACCGACATTTTAAAGTAAGAGCAGTTGTTCTGTTCTATTGCGCTTTTCACTTTGGTACTATTTTCAACATTCATTCCACCTCACTGACCTGGAACTTCTTGTGCACCGAAGAGCTGTCGATGTGCCTGCCGATATGATCGATCAGCGTGAAGACGGGATCCCAGGCGAGGTAGTCCCTCTCGTACTTCAGGAACAGGGTCATGTTGAGGGCGGTGCCGAAGCTCAGGTCCCCCGCGTAGGCCAGGTTCCAGGCGTCGTGCAGCAACTTGGCCCTGGTGTTGACGGGAATCCTCGTGCGGTTCTTCGTGCAAAGGTACGAGGCTAACATGTTCCAGTTTCTCGCGTCGTAATTCACCGGGAACGGACCTCAGGAATAGTAAACATGGTCATGAAGGGTGTAAATTTGGAGATAAAAGCCAAAAGGAGGTAGAACAAGTAAGGATGGAAACAGGAAGAGCAGCACACGTGATGAATTGAAGAAACATGAGAGTGTAACCATGATATAGTAATAATATATGGATAGGCAGCTTTTAAGGTTATCTTAGACTATGGTGAAAAAATAGGAAAGATACAACAAAAAGTGATATTGATAGAGGTGAAGTAAAACCGATCCAGAAGTTTCAGAAGGAACTTGATGTTTAAAGCAGAGGAAGAAAACGAAGTAAATTCAACCTTCCAATTTTTTGCAAAATAAACATGAATCGTGATAATGCTCTAACGTTATACCTATCTCCTCCGGATTCAGGATAACAAACATGTCATTTTCTGGCATGTTCTCGATCTGGATCTCCCTCTCCCTCTTCATCCAGACCTGCGGGGTGGAGTTGCTGAACTGCAACGTGTCCTGCCTTATCAACACCACCGGGATCCACCAAAGGAACTTCTCCTGGTCCGGAACGTCATGGGGGCGCTCCCTCAAGTACACCCTCTAAAACAAACGATTATAGAAGGGATTGGGCCAGCGGGGAGTCGATTACTTGGTTCAGAACCGCGGTCTTGTTCTCGTAATTCCTGGTGACGGTTATCACGGGGATCCTGTCTTTGGCTATCCAGGAGGAGGCGATCTCGTTGACGGTCGTCGAACCTTGAAGTTTCTGGTCGAATTTCGCCTGCTCGGTCAGGCAGAGCCAGATGTCGTCGCCGAAGAAGGTTTTGTACTGCCTGGAACGGTAGAGTTATTGGTTGGGAATCGAAAAACTTTTGAAAGCCATTAGAATCAAGATCTTTTGAAACAGCCTAAGTTAACTGCATCTAATCTCTGATAACACATATGAACACGAGTTGGTTTGTTCATCTTCTTTGTTATAAACTCTGCTACAGTAGAGCCACTAGATCATCATCTATGCTAAAGAATAAATGTGTCCTTCAATTAACATAATGATGACGGAGATAAACAACTTAAGCATCAAATGCAACGTTGATTAGTTTGGTACTTAAAAAATGATATGCTCGCTATTATTGAAATGATTACGAGTTAGTGCTCAGATTTTTACCGATCGCTCATGAATTTTTGCATCCCGTGCTTGAACGTTTCCTCTCCGAGGGTGAAATTCAGCATCCTAAAAACCAGCTCGGTCTTGGCCGATACAGAGTCTTGCTTGATGGCGGTGTTCTTTCCGTGGGGATAACGTTTGCTGAACTCGTAGTAAATCGAATACAACATCGTCATCGGCCAGTTGTTGAAGGTCTCGTTCTCGTCCAGCTAAATTAGAAGGAACATTAAACAGAGGGTAAATCTAAAAGGGATACTTGTTACCTTCATGGTTGTATACGCCGTGACGTATCTCACTAGTGCATTGTTGATGTGGGCGTCGGTCCACCAGAAGGGCGTCGTTAGAGCGCCCAACCACTGGTAGACCAACTCGTGGGTTATGTGCCAGGATCCCTTTCCAGCCAACTCGCTTTCCCTAACGGAAAAGGCTAATAGATTTGATTTCCACTGAATGCAGAAGGTCATTAGATGTCGGTCAGAGGAGAATCAGAAGATTTGAACTTTTATGTAAAATCTTCCTTTTAAATCGTCATGTGTCATGCGTGAATTAATAATAATTTAAGGCATTAAATGCAATAAAGAAAATGGTAGGACACCATTAAATGGGATCAATTTTTATGATATAACCGTATTGACTTAAAGTTTGGTCTGGCTGAGCAGTCTTGATGTAAAAAATCCACAAGAATCAACCAAAACACAATTCTCACTTGTAAAGTATGACCCCCCAACCATCAGCCGGTCTGGTCGCCTGGTAATTAGGTAAGGCGAAGATGTCCAATTTAGGCAGAGGGTAGGGCGTCTTCCAGAAGTGCTCCAGGATCATCAGGGACTTCTCCACTTTATCCGACACGTTGTTGACCGCGGATATGAAGTCTGGACGTGCCCACACTCTTAACTGTATCTCGTCAGATAAAAGACCTAGAAGAGGAGGATTTTCCTGGATAAAGAACCTACATTAAGGTATCATAACCTACCGTTGTCATCCAATGTAGTGTCTGAAATATTGTAGCTCACATGACTGAATTCCGATATGACGATGGCCAGGGAGTAGGTAGCCATGGGCGGAGTGGTTTCGAAGGTGTCCCAGAACCAGTCCTTAAGATTCTCACTAAGTAAATAAATTGAACATATTGAATTCAGCCTGGTGTAACTATTTTTACGTAGTGGGATTCATCACCGTAACAAAATTCTTATGTGGGAATATATCCCAAACTGTTCTCCTTAAAACATGGTAAGAACAATACGAATTTCAAATGAATGATGTATTTGCATTGACTAATATAGATTATCCTGGTCATATTTCAGTTGACTATCAACAACAATTGGATTTTGACTCCACAGTTTGCGCTAAGGTATTTCACCAAGTCAATCATCGAATGTCGCTGGAAAAATTTGGTGAGCCTCCCGCCAGGAAACGGTGGTGGTTCCAGTACTTCCCCAAAAATGTTCATTGTGCCTTGCTGAGCATTTACTTAACATAAAAGTGACTTAAGAGAAACAAACTCACTGTCGCCTGGTGTCGAGCAACGGCATGTTCGACACCGATGTCATGTTCTTGTGCCTCGCCACCGTCACGACCATGGGCACCTTGAAGGCGGGCTCGTCGTAACAAGGAAAGACGCTCCTGGCCATGTTAGGCCTCATGTAAGTCGAGATGTACCATTTCGTCTCTTTCGTCAGCGGATCGACGTAACTGCTCCTGAAGAGTCCCTCGGAAGTCTCGTTGAACAGCTTCCCGGTGAAGTGGATGAAGACTTCGAGCTGAGCGCCGGGTTTGACGTAGGAGTCCAACAGGATAAAGTAGAACTCCTTCTTCTTGCCGTCGCTCCTTGTCGGGATCACTTGAGGCTCCATTCCTTCGGTTAATTCTCTGAGAAATGGGGAAATGTGATATTGGATAGGCTTAGGGATTCTAGTGGACTACAGAAGTGGTTTGCTTGCTTTGCTCCGTATTCAAATAACTCACTTATGTATAGATACAGCTATGTATCTATTAAATGTTGAATCTCGTTTGACCGTAAGTCCTCATTACGACCTAGTAGGTAATATTCTTAGCGTATGATATATATATATATATATATATATATATATATATATATATATATATATATATATATATATATATATATATATATACTTTTTGCATATTTTTAAATCATGCACTCTGCGCAGAGGAACTGCACACATTAAGGTTCATTTAGGTCATGTAGGCCTACTTCTATAGATTAGAGGTCGCTGATTACAATGCGCTTAGTTTCACGGCGATCGGACGAGAACTAACGGAGATACGGCAGTTAAAGTTTTTGAAAAAGTTCCAACTGAACCTTTGAACTTTTTCAAAAAAATGAAAGTCAAGAAACAGTACATTCGTTGGTCTATCTCTATAGAAAAGGGGACGCCGATTTCAACGCGCTTAGATTCATGGCGATACGACGAGTATTTACCGAGATAAAGGCGATGAAAGATTTTGGAAAAGTTTCACGACCTTCCCTTGTGAACTTTTTGAAAAAAATCAAAGTCAAGAAACAGTACATTCCTTGGTATATCCTTATGTAAAAGGGGACGCTGATTTCAACGCGCTTAGTTTCATGGCAATACGACGAGTATTTACAGAGATAAAGGCGACGAAAGATTTTGGAAAACTTCCCGACACCCCCCTGTGAACTTTTTCAAAAAATCAAAGTCAAGAAGCGTGACTTTCGGTGGTGTATCTTTATAGATTAGAGGTCGCTGATTACGATGCGCTTAGTCTCGCGATGATTGGACGAGAACTAACGGAGATACAGCCACGATAATTCTCTGAAATGCTCTATTATGGCGAATTCGCAAAGTCGATGGAGCCTAATAAATACATTATCGCCGATATATTTCGCCGCCTATGGTCTATCGCGATTGTAATATCATTCTGTCTTAAATCCGTTTTAGTTCGTTTACTTGAGATTTTATTTTCTGTGAAATTTCTGATATGGATACTATATTATGGCGAATTCGCTTCCATTCAGTAAATTATGTAAACTACGTTTTAATAAGTATTTTTTCATTTTACTTTGGTGCCTCGAAGTGCCTTGAATACAATATCATTCTACACATTTTTTTAGTGTAAATGGATTTAGTCCATTTCTTCTAAATTTGAAATCTTATGGGTCATTTCGAATTCACTAATATGGCGAACTTATTTGCACATGCGCTGGGCTCCAATAAATACGTTATTTCCCATTCACTTCGCTAACTGGAAGTGTCTTAAATCTAGTAACATTCCATGGATAATACAAATAAAATCTGGTTAGTTCAATTCTGCCAGATTTTAGGAGGAAAAATATAGGAAACCCACTGGAGCCCAGTAAAATCCCCAAAATCTACTTGCCAGCCTTACTCTAGATGATTTTCACCGTTACTTACTGTTGGATTTCGTCGTCTGAAGGTACCAACATGGTAACGTTGTGCTCCAACACAACTAAATCGTTATGGCTGTTAAGGACTATCTCGTTGGTCTCATGTTGTACGGTTATGTTGATCCTGACGTCGCCGACGAAGTATCCATCCTGGGGGAAGGGCGTTAGGTACAGGTGGTAACCGTTAGGGGTGGTCTCGTGGGGCAACCTCTCCTGGGAGATCAGCCCATGGGCCGCTATCAGATCGATGCTCCTGGCGTAGCGGTGGTTAGTCTGCAAAAGTGGACGGTTTAAATACTTGATGGGGTTTAATCCAAAAATCAACTCTGGTTAATCGTCATCGAAACGATTTTTTTTTGTAAATATAATGACTCAATTGTGTTTGCGCGCTAATCCGGAATATTTTTATCAGTCGATTACGGATTCGGTTAGATTTAACATTTAGTACTTTCGTTAATTAACAGATAAATGTACGAAATCCATTCATATCGGTAATTAGTCCCTATATTTAGATGCGTTATCGATTTCATTCACTATCAATGTCAATGAGTTAACAATGTATGAGTTGGGTGATTACACAAAGAGTAAATTTGAACCTAAATTTGATTTATAAAGAGTGATAAGAAGAATTACCCCAATTGAAATCAAAAGGTAACTGGAAACTTTTGTAATGTTAATCTTTAACATTTATAGAGATATTTCGGTAAAATTTGAACGATAGTAGATGCTAATATTTTTGACTTACCGCACTGGTTAGTCCTAAAACTAACATTAGAATGAAGCTCCACATCTTATCTGAAATAAAAAATATTACATATTAAACGTTGCTAATGTGGTTCCGCTAATATTGCATATATACTAAATGAAAAGCCTACGCCCAAAAGCCAGAATAAGGGATGATAATGAAGAGGAAAAGTACATTGAAAAGGTATAACGAAAATTTTGCTTATTTCCTATTCAATGTGTAATAACGGTATTTTATCGATATGAAAACTATTAAACCATGGACAGCAACCTAAAAAATCCTCTAATAAACGTACTACGAATTATTTTTAGAATAGAAATGTGGTAAATCTCCAAAAAAATTGCTCATGTGAAAAGCATACACCGATGGTTGTTGCCAGATCTTAAAATCTGCCTGAATGTTGAGTGCAATCACTTCAGTAATTATTAAATAGCGCAGGAATATCTCTCAAGAGCCTTTAAAAATACGTAAAAATATGTGGACTATGAATGAAATGAACAATAAAACAACGGTGTCCAGTATGCAGGATACGCTGATCAAATCTAAAAGATATTTCCTGAATAACAAGGTTATTTGGTTTGGGACTAAATGTAATCTCAAGAGCCAACATTTGATCAGCGTCTGTGACTATTAATGACTCATTATTGACACAGGAGCTTATTACTTTCCTTAATTCAATTTGAACTCCTCTACATCAATTAGTACCGCCCGTTGGTACACAAAGGTATAAATCTTCCCTAAAGGAGACGCTCGTTGCGTGCGTGTACACGTCGAATACCCGCAACGCGAATATTACGCCACACTTCCTACTCGGGATTTTTAGGTATTAGTCGCGGTAATTACTCTTTATGTACACACAGATTACGGACACAGAAATACAATTTGGCTGAATAAACAAACGATTATTATTGTTAGAAAATATCAGCGCGGTCCGCAGTCGCCTGATCTTAAGTGAGGATGGATGGCGGGAAAGACTTGATCCCGGCGATCGTCCTGGTGCTGGTCGGGAACGCCATCGCCAAGTCGAATTACGTAAGTATGACTCAGCACGGGAGTTGCACTGACGAAAGTGCATAAAGGGGGAGAGAACTGATGTAGAATTGAAGAAGAATTTGTCGTCCCAAATCCCAAAAAGTGGGTACATATTAAAGAATTTGAAGTTTCAAAAGGGCTTGGTTCCTGGATCGCAGTAAATGTTTCCAAATATATTTTATTCGTGGTTTAAACATTAGAAATTCTTAATACGGCCTGAATAAACGTAGCAATGAAGCAGTTTTTGATCAAGCAGATTTACACTGCTATAACTTTTCGTTGACACTTCTTCTTAAAATTTGTTAGGTGTTAACAAATTTTGTCGTTTTTTCAAAAGTACATCTAGTTTTACAATTTCCCAAAAAAAGTTCCTAAACCCCTAATTAATAAAATTTGTATTATTGTCGTCAATTATATCAAAATTATTATTATCATTAATTGCAAACACGGTGCGAGTCTCTAACTTGGAATAAATTCAGTAAATCAAAGATAGTTATTTTTGATGGAAACATGCTCGGATAGCTCGATTGCTATTTTGAATTGTGCTCTTTTTGATGCAAGAAAAAGTTATACAGCGTGTACCAAATTCGAGATATGACGTCATCGACTATTCTTTTAAATGGCAATACTAATTTTTTATGACTGTTCTTAAAGGGTATATCAAGTGACACATGCGTACCAAATATCAAATTTTTATTCCTTGTCGTTTAAAAGATATTTAACAAATATCAACTAATTCGAAAATGAAGAAACCTGATCAACTGATCTATCTGATATCAACTCAAATAATATGTTTTTTCAATAAATGCTTAAAATATTGTCCACTACTGAAATTCGCTTTGGACATTTCTAACTACTTCAGCGGAAATTAGCCTACACTCCTGTCTTTTTCGTTGTTGTAACTGCTCAATGTTTCCAGGTTTGGTCTTAAAAACTTTACTTTTCAAGTACCCTTATAAGAAATAGTCCACTGGTGTTAAATCTGGAGACCAGGAAGGCCAATCTAAAGGACCTCTTCTACCGATTCATCTGCCTGGAAATACATCATCCAGATAATCATGGACAGGTCTTGCAAAATGGGGAGGCGCACCATCTTGTTGAAACCAGATTTTTCTATTAGGGATATCGGCTTCATCTGGATCAAGGAAATAGAGTAGTCAAATTCGAAACTAGTTCTTCCTGTAGGAATTCTAAATATCCAGCTCCATTGAGATTTCCTTGGAAGAAAATTGGTCCTATAACTCGATCAGCAACAATTTCTGCCGAAACATTAACTTTTTCTTGATGTTAAGGGTTAATTCTTCAGAAAACGGGACGTTTTCTATGTTTACAACATTTCTGTCTAGCAAATCCATAATTTGTTTGCAAAACTGGAGACGGGTGTTGTTAAATTATAATTATCAATTTATCCCTAGGGGATATAAATAGGGGTACGTACTTAAAATTAGTTTTGGAGCAACGGGGAGACTTTCTCCTCAACTCCCTTTTAGCTTAACCTTTTTAACCTAACCTTAACTTTAATCTGGAAACTTGTCTAGTGTTCTCATAACCGATACTTTAGGACCCATTAAATTATTGGAGTATGGTCAAATTACAGATAAAGATAGTTTCTTAATCACTTCAGGAAAGACGAGTTGTGTTTATCAATTTTCTAATATCCTAGCCTTAACTCAAATTCGCTAAGATTTATTTCAATCTAAAATCTCGTTCCAGCAACATGTATCTTAAATTATAGCCAATCAAATTTTGTAATATGCACTTGTTGAAATGTACAGCTATTGCGACTCTTTAGCCATTAATTACATTGGATTCCAGAAGAATAATGACAAGTACAATATTCTCATATATGAGAAATATCAGCCAGTTTAAAATTTCAATGAGTTTAAATGTTTTTGCGATACAAAACCAAAAAATAGCGATGTGTCCATCGTATATGAGGCATATGCTTTACTTAAGTTTACAAGACCTTACGAAATTCTCAGGAGTAATTATCAATGGAAATTAGGCAATTATCCAAGAATCCGGGGGCAAGTTTCCCTCCTGGAGTGGGGAGTTCCCTTCTTTATCAACCTAGTAACGTTTCGTTCTTTTATTAACTGGTATATCCTCTTGTGCAAGATCATGGCATTGCGGTTAAGTCCGATTAACCACATTTCTAAATCTTCTAAACTGTCGTCATAATCATTGCCACAGGTACAGCACAACTGACCGTAAACCGTCGTTTATGTCGTCTCCCTAATCCCCAAAATTCTGAGATTAGTCAAGTCCAATCCCGGCGCTAGAAAACGGCCGGGATCCCGGGATTCCGGGACCATATTTCCTTGCTCTCGAAACACTCAGCCTCCGTCTCCTTTCAGACTTGTCCCTCGGAGACTTCGCCCCTGATGAACGGCTCGGATCTGGCCGTGTGGAGGTCCCACGGGATCGACAACGAGATCGTCGTGTCGATGCCGCCGTGCGTCGATTATTTCAACAGCCTCGTCACGAGGATATGCAGAGGGGGCGAATGGATCCCGAGGGAGATCCCCAGGTGCCACCATTTCTTCGTCGAAGGGGAGCGCGAGGGCGATTTACGCCCGGAGTGCGAGGAAGAGGAGCTCTCGAACTACGGAGTGACGTGGTTGCCCTACGAGAGGAAGGTCAACTACGGGCCATACGAGTCGATCGAGAGGGACGACGGGTACGGGACGCCGTTGGAGTACAACGTTACGTGTACGTATGAGGGATTCCCGAGGGAATTTATTGTAATCAGCGATTGGACTTAATCGGTCATTAAGTCTGCTTAAGTACTGCTTATGCTAACTTTCCCGCATTCGATCGGTTCGATGTTTTCGGGTAATTTTCAAGCTACCTTTGTATGTATGGTTTAAAATATCATATATGGGCGATTCCATGTCAAAAGCAGAAAACGCAAAAAAACCGAAAATTGGCTGTAAAAACCGCTAGGTGTAATATTTTAGGCTGAAAATTTGGATAAATACTTGTAATTAAACCTATAATACAATGAAATAGTCTTGACTGGGAAAAAAATATATGACCCGCCAACTTCACGACAGTTGACATGGAATCGCTCATATACTCTTCTATGAGTTACTGAAGATATGTTCTTTAGAGGAAACGATTGTGTGACATTATTATTATTATTATCCCAAAGACGCAGTGGCTTTCAACAGGAGGGAGCTGTTCCACAAAAACTGCCTGTTGGAGAGTTTCATCTCCCTACAGATCTTCCCGGAGTTCTGCTTTAAGCGGACACCCAACTCCTGCCACAAGCCCAAAATGGAAGAGTGTCCGAGCGACTGCGTCGAAAACGATCAGCATACCTGCTTCTGCAAGACCTGGAGGGGCAACTGCGAGAAGCTGGCCGGCATCCGCACCTTCTCCGACTGGCAGACGATGACGGACCTGCTCGAGGACGAGGACGTGTGCCGCCTCGCTAACAGCCAGTCCCTCAGCAAGCGATCCTGGCTCTACTCTGATAAAGAGTCGCGTTGTTGGATATGCGAGACGCCGCCGATCCCCAGGACCCTTCCCGCGACGACGATGGTCCTCAACTTCGACGCGAAGTCTAGGGACCTCCACCTGATTGTGTACAACCCTCAAAGCCTCTTCCACCGCGGCGACCAGCACCTGGTGTACTGCTTCACCGACGCCTCCAAGCTCCTGAGGAAGCGCGTCAAGGTGCAGAAGCTCTTCGAGCACCACGGCGACGAGATCTTCTTCGCCTACGAGGTTAAGCTCGAGGACTACATCGGGCACTACTGGTGCGAGTCCTACAGGAGCGTCGAGCCGGGGGAGAGAGAGCCGGTCACCTCCAATAAGATCCTCGCCTACCGCAAGAAGAGAGGCAACGAGTACTCGCTGAGGCTCGAGGTACGCGACGCGTGCCGATTATTCTCCTGCCCGGAGAAGACGCTCTCCGTCGCATTCGAGGATTTCATCCCGGCGAACGTGACGGCGGCGTTCAAGGCGATCGGGTTGAAAGTCGCGCTGAGGGTAATGGAGGTGTTCTTCTTCGACTTCGAGCTGTTGGACGTGCTGATTCACGTCACGACGTTGAGGCGCAGGGCGGTGCAGAAGGAGTTCGAGGCCATGCAGGACGAGCTGGCGAAGATCGGGGGACAGATCACGGTGCTGTCCTTCAGGAGCAGCGAGTATTGCGTCGAGGAGACCACGATGTCAGGTAGGCGAGATATTACAATTTATTCGATGTTTAAGGCTGTTAGAGGCGTTTAGATATTCCTGCCAGTGTGTAATGCAATTCTCGTTTAAATCTGGAAGACAAACCGAACCAGTTTAAGCTGGGTTAACTCAGACTGCCATCATATTCAATTCGATAAAACTTGGTGTCATTTTAAACCTCTTCATCTATTTCGTTTATAATCTTTTACAATGGGTCCGGAAAACACGTACCACAATTCGAGTCTCAAATAAAATGCGACCAACTATACAAAAATAATAGACGATTCAGGGAAGGGCAAAACTGAAATGACAATTGGTTGGGCACGTTACAAGGCAGAAGAACAAGAGATTGTTGCCGAAACATTGGAGACCGACAGAGACGAAGACAAGGGGAGCGACACTACTCCAAAATATGGAAATTAGAAGGAGAGGCCTGTGTCCTGCAGTGAACATCAAGAGGCTGAAGAAAAAGAAGAAGAAGAAGAGATTTCACCGCACTCAGCGGTTTAACCTTCTTTATAGACCCACTGCACATATGAAACGATAAAATTGCTTGAGAACGCCTTAGTTCCTTCGACCCTTTTTCGACACAGTCTATGGTCTACTATTCAAATTGAGTCGAATCTCAATTTCTCATATACTTTTCCCTCTCTCCAGGCACGAACCCGATAACCTGGCCGACGACCAGCATCGGCCGCGCCGTCACCACCGACGAGATCTGCCTCCGGGTGGACGGCTTCCCGGTGTACCGCACGTGCGGCGGCGAGTTCATGTACGGTTCCATGTGGCGCGACGCGAACGGCGACTGCCAGCCCGTCGAACCCTCGGACTGCACCAAGTACATCCACTCGGTCGCCAGCCAGAACATCAGCGACGTCGCCCTCGCGAACGTCACCGACTTCATCGGCAGCGAAGAGCTGAGCGTGCTCGACGTCTACTACCTGGCGCGCATCCTGCGCAACGTCGTCGACGAGGAGGAGAGCGCCGCGACGCTCCTCGAACACGCCATGACGCTGATCGACGAGCTGCTGCGCGTCGACCCGGCGACCCTCTCCGAGGCGCAGCAGATGCTCAACTCGACCGACGAGATCATCGACGCGGTGCAGGAGTTGCTGTCGCGGCACCTCGCCGCCTTCTCGTCGCAGAAGAGGAACTTCCTGGTGCACGTGACGATGCCCCAGGTCAGCAACGTGACGGGGGTGGTGGTGTACCGTGACAACGACAGCTACGTCGCCGGGGACTTCCTCAGAGGCACCACGTTGCGCGACGTGGAGGAAATCGACGGTTTCTACTTCGCAGTGCACGTGCCCGAAGGACAGCTCTTTGAGTGGGAGAATCTTAACCGCACCACCTATCCAAGCAAACTCATGATGATAACCACCATATACTTTAACGATAGGTTCTTCTCCAGTACTGCTAAGAACGTGTCAGGGCCGATCGTGGATGTTGTGGTGCCGGGGTTCGGGAATTACCTCCAGAAGCCTATACCCATTTGGTATAAAGCGCAACCGGATGGAGCGCAGGAGAGTCCAGAATGCGCCTTCTGGGATTACGGAAAGAAGACCGGAAGGCACAAAGGCTACTGGAGCTCCTTGGGAGGCTCCTACAGGGGCACAGACGATCTGGTGCACGTTTGCGAGTTTACGCACCTCACCCACTTCGCACTACTTGTTACCCGGATAGTCATCAATAAAACCGACGAAAACGCACTAGACCTCATAATAGTAATCGGAGACTCCTTAACCCTACTGGGCATAAGCGGGATATTCCTCACAGCCTTCCTATTCGAAACCTGGCGCAGGAAACAAGGCACCAAAATCCTACTGAACCTCTGCGTCTCCATCGTCGGCGAGGTGGTCCTTATGCTCATTCTGCAATCCGAACTTATCGCAACCAACAGAAGCTGCAGGATCTGGGGACCGCTCGTCCACTACTTCGTCCTTAGCAAGTACTGCTGGATGCTCGTGTACGCCTTCCTCCAGCACATGAGATTCGTGAAAGTCCTAGGGGCCGTACCCAGTAACATCGTATTAAAATCCTCCTTCTTCGGCTGGGGGTTCCCGCTCGTACCAGTCCTCTCGGTGGGCTTCTTCGAGACCTACCAATACGACCTGGGCAACTACCTACTGTGCTACCCGCAGGGGCTGCCGCTCTACCTCGGCCTCTTGGCGCCGATCGTCGTGATCATCCTGATCAACACGGCCGTGTTCGCGGTGGTGATGCGCCACGTGACGGCGAAGACGGCCGAGGTGCACGGCAAGAGCTCGGACGTGACGACGAATAAGCTGCAGATACAGCTGGCGACGCTGCTGTTCTTCGTGCTCGGGCTGCCGATGATCTTCGGGCTGCTGTGCAACCTCGTGCCGATCTCGTGGTTCCAGACGGTGCTGATCTACCTGTTCGCGCTCACGTCGAACGTCCAGGGGCTCGTGCTGTTCGTGTTCTACGTGCTGCTCAACAAGGAGACGAGGGGCAAGTGGGTCAAGTACTTCGGGGGCAGGCAGAAGCTCATCAGCTCGTCGAGCAGCAGCAGGAGCAAGTTATAAGCGGCGACAGGTTCTTCCCGGGGATCAATTTGAGATATACAGAAATTCGTTATGGCTATAACGCCCAGTTTCATAATAGGTCGCTTAAAGGAGTTTCAACTAAGGTGACCTTTACTGAAAAGTCGGATTTAAAATCGAACCTGTTTCATAATAAACTTCGATTGTCAATTTTATAGCCCAGTCATTGTGTGTTTTTTACTAGGAAAGTTTTGGGGACTTTTAATTTCTCTTGTCCTCGATTTTTTGACGAGTTGAACATGAATTTGACGCTTGTTAACAAAATTTCGTGACACAAGATTGATAAAATCGACAAAAACTGAATAATGTCGGTTTGGCTTGCCTAAACCTAATTCAGCTTGATAGAAAACTTCATTAAATTTTTCACAAATTACAGAAGTAAGATTATTTTACACGAAGGACAGTTTGAGTCCAATGGTAAGTTGAAAATTCACGTATTCGCCAGAACCAGCTTTTTTGCATGTGATATTTCAGACATAGTCCAGTCAGTTATGGTTTTTGCCTCCGAATGCCTTATAACCGTCGACTGAAGAAATTTTACCAAGACGCGCAACCAAATGGCGATACGTGTAACGCGTTTTTGTTCCAGCTCGACCTAACGCTGCCTCTGTGTAGGAACCGTAAGCTTTTGGGTCCACTAAGGTTTTTTACGGGTTTCTGAAGGTGAAACGTTGAGAAATTGTAATTTAGGTATAAAAGGGAAAAATTGTTGAGAATATGTGATCAGTTTAACATTTTGAACTTCTGAGCGTTGACTTGTGCGTTTCATATTTGTGTTTAGTATTAGTAACATCAAATTAAGGACATAAGTGATCAATTTGAACATGCTACCTGATTAAAAATTGAAGTCGACTTTAGCTTCAATATGAAACTGGGCTGATATTGTCGTCATCGTTAAGTTAAAAGATTGTCATCGCACAACACGGTAGTGCGATCGCTTGATCCGCTGGAATGAACAGCCGTATTTGTCGATATTTGTTGTGCAGGTAATTTATTGTAGTTTTTTAAATCTACTCTGTAAGGGGTGTACTTATCAATTCAGTACTGTTATGTAATTAAATAATTTAAGATGTAATAAACTAGAAAACGTGTCCTAGTGTTTTTGACCACACCTTGTTTTTCAGTTGATATTATTATGTTGTAGTGTTTACTCCATACCTAGAGTATAGTAAATATTTTGAGCCCGGAAGGTCGAAGGGGTCAAAAGTTCAGGCCCGTAGCACCTCACATTGAAAGCTTCAAGCTGTAGGAGTTCAGCAGCCCTTTTTGTAAGTTCTAACTGTAACATTCATTTTTTAAAAGTATTTATGGCCTGGACAAACTTGCTCTAATTTCAGGAAAGTAGTCTTTAATAGCATTTGTAGTGTTTAACCATTGTATTGTTTTTTAGATGCTGGTTCCCTTAGAGAGTCTTTACATACTTTAAAAAGAATACAAAACAAGTAAGGAGAACATCAAACACGAAAGCAAAAAGTATTAAAACAAAGTAGAAAAGGAGAAGGACAGAATATGTATAGAAATATAGTATAACAACTGCGTAAGTTTGGAGTTTTAGTGAGCTTCAGCTTCAATATGAGCTGTAGACCAGAACTTTTTGAACTCGTAACCTGAAAATCTCAGAAGCTAAGTTATAAGCTGTAGCATAGAATCGCCTTAAGGGTTTGGTCGTAAGATGAAAGCAAACGAGTCTAACTCTAGAATATAATATTTAAAGGGACAAACAATAGCGTAAGTTTGGAATCTTAGTCTAGCTTCAATATGAGCTGTAAGTCCAATACTTTTTGAACTCGTAACCTGAAAATGTCAGAAGAAGGAAATTTGTAGCCTAGAACCGCTTTAAAGCTTTGGTCGTAAGACGAAAGCAAATGGGTCTAACTCTAGAATGTAATATTTAAAGGGACAAACAACAGCATAAGCTTGTAGCCTGAACTTCAGCCTCAATATGAGCTGCAGTCCAAAGCTTTTTGAACTCGTAACCTGGAAATCTCTGAAGAAGGTAAACTATAAGTTGTAGGTCAGAACCGCTTTAAGGTTTTGGTCGTAAGGTGAAAGTAAATGGGTTTAACTCTAGAATATATTTAAAGGGAGAAACAGCAGCGTAAGTTTGAAGTCTTAGCTTGAGCTTCAATAAGAGCTGTAGTCCAAAACTTTTTGAAATCGTAACCTGAAAATCTCAGAAGGTAAGTTGTAATTGGTGATTGGATCGAGACTCAAATAAGGAGTTCGAAACAAATAAGAATCAATCAATAGGCAGCAATTGTTAGTACCGCTTGTAACACTGTACCAAAAAATTAAAATCACCAGATACCCTACCAATCGATACGGTACCGACAAAATAAGTCGCAATAAACGTGAAAATTCAGTCTATTTATATGAATTTTGAAATTTTCACTTACCTATAGACGGTCAACACGTAACTCGAAGCATGTGTGGGCAACTAGGAACGACACCAGACGGATTTTTGATAATTTCGCAATTTGGCCGTCACCTACAATGGAGTGTCTCTATGAAGGGGGATACTTCTCAAAAGGATGATGAATCGTGAGCGGGACGATCCTAAATTCCCCCGACTGAAACAATTACCAATGAAAAATTATAATCCACGTCGCTTCGTTTAATTTTTTTACTACATCAACATGCGTGGTGATGTTTGCAAAGTTAAGGGTTTATAGATCGTGACAAACTGTACCTGATTAGGCAAAAGGAAGTTTTCCTTATGGAAATGATCGTCCTATTCCCTTAACAACACACATATTTAAATAAAATGTATACATACGTTTAATTTCGTTTGAAAAATCTTTCCAATAAATGAAATTTTAAAATCCATTAGTCTCCCAAAGGTACCCCACACGATCTACTTGCTAACTAATTAAATTTAATTAAGGCGTATGTATAAACGTAAAATATTACTATTTATTTGCAATACATTTACCTCGCGGCATGGAGATTCGAGTTTGAAGCCCAGTCGAATTTGCCGACGTCCCTCCCATTATTCAATGAAAGGACAACAAGAATTCTATTAGCGCTAACTATGAAATTACGTACTACCGGCTTATTATATCACTACGTACGAAACTTTGCATTTGATTCAAGTAAACATTTCAATTTTCCACCACTCATTAGGCAAAGGAATGATATTAAATAATTTTTGAAAAGTACATGGTTAACCGTCCTACAAATGGTCCTTAAAATCTCATGAAATAATATTTAAAGTATAGCGTACCTTATTACCGCAAAATAGCAACAGATTCTGTTAAATTCTATGATAATTGAAATTGATATTTAACATACAAGTTCATCAAACCGTTTTCAGTGATCCTATGTGAGTAATTTGCAAGCAAACAATAATTTCGATAAGTGTATTAAAGGTAATTCAACTCTAATTGGAGCAATTAGTACCTATTTATCAATAAAGAAGTGTTGTAATAAGAATTATTGCACTTACCAGTAAGAAATTGCAATGGCAAATGATTCCAGTAACTCACATTTTCATGTATGATAACGAACCAGATAGTGAAAAATCGAAAACGAGGGAACTAAGAGTGAACAACCTTGAAAAATGCAAAAAGTATTGCGAGTTCTGGCAAAAACATATCTCATTTAGTAAATAGAAGTATACCGGGTGATGTTTTAAAAACTTTGAATAGGGTTTAAATTTAGAACTAACGGCAATTAAAAAAAAAATAATTATTTTTAAATTAGGACAGAGAAAATTCGAAAAAAACCATTTTTTGAACCACAAAAATTGGAATAATTTTTCACGTTTTCTAATAGGTTCAAAAGGTGCAGCATAGCATAGAAATTACAGGCATCAATCCGTGTTCCCCTATGTATTATTATTGCATTATATATGTAATTACTATTGGATCTTACCAGTTTGAAAGAAATTGTTAGTAATTATGTAAGCTTTTAAGATCAATTAAAAAAAATAATTATTTTTAATCTAGGGACGAGAAAATTCGGAAAAAGCAACATTTTTTGAACCACATAAATTGGAATAACTTTTTCCCTAGTGAACTTGACATTTTTTTAATGATTTGAATGGCATTGTAATAGACGTCAAAACTATTTGTAATTAGGAAATAATATTGCTATTGATACTATATAGTGAATTGGTACAAATTTCAGCAACGTCAAAACTGTCGTCAAACTTCTCAACAATTGATTGTTAAGAGGCAAGTGAAACTCGAAAGCGAATGACTCGATTTGATTTCATCTTTGAACGGTATTGTAATAGAAGTCAAAACTACTTGTAATTAGGAAATAATATTGCTATTGATACTATATAGTGAATTGGTACAAATTTCAGCAACGTCAAAACTGTCGTCAAATTTCTCAACAATTGATTGTTAAGAGGCAAGTGAAACTCGAAAGCGAATGACTCGATTTGATTTCATCTTTGAATGGTATTGTAATAGAAGTCAAAACTATTTGTAATTAGGAGATAATATGGCTATTATTGCGTTACGTATTATGCACGATATAAATGCTAATTCGAGTAATAACTGTTAATGAGCGAGCGAAGCCGCGAGGGCAACTGTTAGTACAAACATAATTGAATAGTCCAGAATAGTGTTGTACTGAATATAGTCAAAAAAATCAAAAATAAATTTAATTATTCAAGAAATATTGCCTTTTTTAAATTTTAACTGAATTTTACCCCAAAATAGCGGCTTTTATAGGCTCAATTTTCCTCTCTCCGTTCGCAGACATCCCCGAACTCAAAAGTCTGGTCGAAATCCGTGATGGCAGCAACCTTTTACCCATTAGAATATTTTTCGCGTTATTCATTTCGATGCATAATAAAATAAATAAAAATCACGGAGCGCGTACCTCACATCAGAATTCAAGGGTATACCATTCTTAATTATCCCACCGTCGGAGGCGTCGTCATTACGTTCCAATGCCTACCTTATGTAACATTTGTATTCGATGAAATCCTGCTAGCGCTTTTTAAAAATTTTATTGCATGCCCATTTCGCGCCCGCCGCCGGTGTACATCATCGCGTTTCCCTATTGGTCGTCGGTCGACGCTCGTTGACGACTCTCCTTACAACAAAAAAATACATTTGTTTTCAAAGGTTTTAGTCTGTCGAAAATCGCCGCAAACCTCGCTTCTCCCCCTCTTCCTCTCTCACGCTCGTCCTCTCGTCGCCGGGAAAATTAATAATCCGCGTGTTCACCAGCAACTCAGGTGTGACCTGGTGGACTTTTTTCCTCTGCCGGCGTCGCTCTTTCGTACTGCCCGCGTGTGATGAGAGTGTAAAGGTTGGCCATCACCATAGGTGAGTTACCATTTTTTCAATATGGTTTTTTTCATATATTTCGATCGAATTAGAACGTAATAGCGGTACCAAACCAGTTCTTGTGTTTGTAATTAATCGATCGGCAGCTCGCGGATCATTTGCATAATTTGGATTTACTTTGAATCGACGTTAGATGTGTAAACATGCACCGTGAGCATTACCATGACTTTGACTCGTCCTTGGTGTATACCGCAAAAATGACCGCAAAAAGAAAAGTTGTAGATGATTGCTCGTTTTTAAATGAAAAATTGTCCATTCGCACTGCTTTTCAAATTTGGAAGAGATGGTAAGTACCTTCACTTGTAAAACAATGTATAAAGTTGCATAACAGTAACGAAGATTTACGCTTCTATTATCTTTTTTTGTTATTGTATAAACGTTTTAACAATTATACCGCAAAAAGGGTATTTTCAAATGATCACATCGTAAAATATAAGTTTACGAAATCTCAAGAGTAAAGTGATCCTTAAGGCGATTTTAGAAAAAATATCTCAAATGGAAGTTATAGGTATTGAATGGATACGGCGAGTTGCGAAGTATGAAATAAATCGTTAAAGCCGTTTAGGAAAAAATTGAGAAAAATTAAATCTTCTCAAGAGAAAAGCGCCCTTCACACCAAGTTCAAAAAATGTTAAAAGTAAAAGTTATAGGTATTAGCTATAGTAAGGTATAAGTTACCTGACTATAGTAGGTCACAAGTTATATAGTAAGGTAAGTATAGTATCAAGGTGTAAATTATAGATAGCTAACTCAAATTATGAAATTTGCAATAAATCACCAATGCTGTATTTAAGAAAAACAACATGCCGAAATGTTCTTTAGGGCACGTTTTGATAAAAATGTTTCCAACAAAAATTATAGGTATTTAATGTAGCAGTTCAGATATAAATATTAGTAACAATATGTGAAACAGTTTTGGAGAAAACTGAGGAAACCTTAAAACTCACAAGCTCAAAGTGTCATTTAGAGAAAGTCAAGATAACGAATATGGTAATCAATATAGATTAAACGGTGAATGAAACATTTTAAAATTCAAAAAAAAAAAACCGTTGAATTACTTTTCGAGAGAATACAAAAATGACAAGAGTAGAGTGCTCTCTGCCCTTAGCTGATTTTGACCAACATCATATAGATTCGAGTTTTAAGTGGGCTAAGCCCAAAAACAAGATTTCAGCTTTTCACTATTTAAAGTTTCTTAGAAAAAGTCGACCACATACATACACAGTCCAAAAAAGACGATATAGCAAATTTCGAAAATAGACCCGAAAACTACTATAAGTACCTCATATGAGAAAGTAAAAACAATGTCCTTTTATCATATAGTTTCAAGACTTCATGTGTACCGATGCCCTAATGGTATTGTACTAGCCATTGATCAGATCAAAACTAGAGAGTCCCTTAAAGAGTTAAAAGGGCGGCAAAATATATTCAAATAATTTGTCGTTCAAACTCGATGGATTCTTGTATCTCTCTCATGCCCACTGAAAGAATTTAATACGAAGTCAATGTATCAAGATTATTCACTCGTATCTAACAATAGGTATTTAGTACAATTATTATTATTATTGTCATTTCCCTTTTTTGTCTTGTAACTGTTGGGCAATAAACGGTTATTGCTATTACTATTATTATTTTATCGATTTGTGAAAATCCACGATCGCGAACGGTACCGAAAACGAAGGTAAAATTTTAACTGGAAAAGATTACAAGGCCGCCTAATTATAAATGGTAAATTTTTAATTGAAAAATAACGTACTGTACACTCGAATTTCCACGTGTCAGGTAATTTCATTCGATGAGCTGATGTAACCGAGGAATGTCAAAAAATTACAATAACGAGAGAAGGAATTGACAGAATGAGTTATCTTATGTATGTAGAATGGGTCACTAGATGTATGTTTCAGCCATGGTGATTTGAAAAATACTTGTAATAAGAGAAAGAACTTGTATAATCAACATTTCCTAAGTCTCGTAATAACCATTACTAATAACGTGCACAATATTTGGCTAAGGCAAACAGCACATATTCTGTCTTCATTTCATACAAGCAAAAAGCAATGCAAGGCACCCTTAAGATACATTATACCACGAGATGGATATTTCAGCCATGGTGTTTTGATAAAATAACTTGATTTTTGAGTAAAAACCTTATTTAAGGACATGTTTCTGTTCAAATTGGATTCGTCATCAACCTAAACTCAAGTATACATGATTTAATAGATACTTTAGAGCGTTAATAACTTCTATTCTAACTGTACGGTCAATACATCACAAAGTGCATTAAAAAATGGTTAAGTACTATCAATCTGATTACCTTCTCAGTTTTTTCCTCCACCGCCTCATCGTATTCTTGTGATTTTCTATGTAACAAATTTTCTTTTCTAGTTTAAGCAATGGGAGGTGGAGGCTACCACTCCAGCAGGGCGGAATTTCTCTCTGACGAGGCGATCCTGAAATACAACAGAAATGGCGGATGCTTCGTCACCACCAAAAAGGCGATAGCTTTCGTGGTGTTTGCATTGGGCTCGCTGCTAGCAGTCGTGCTTATCATGTACTTTTATGGGCCGAGAGGAACCACACAAACGGTGAATACATATAATATAAGCATGAAAATAAAGAAATGCCGTGTTCCTGGACAGGCTAATTGCCCGTTTAACCGACGATACATTAACGCAATTATCCTTTTGTACTCCTTTAAAATTTCCCAATAGGCACAAACAATTTCTTAATGTCGCACCGCTGAGATCATCAACGTGCCACACAAAGTCCCCTAATTATTACCGCAAACAACGAATCGGGTTCAAATTATCATTTCCGACCGTCGTCGTTTAACAATTAGCGACTATTTGTCGTTATTGTCACGTCGAATAATAACAAAGACGAATCCGTTTTATTACCGGCGTTTATAAAGATGTTTAATGCCAGACGAGCGCTATTGTGTAATTTCAAATCGTTTTTCCGAAGGGGTAATCGTTGAGCTGGCGATAGTTGAGAAAAGATTGTAGTTTTACCATGCATTTTGTTAATATTAATACCGAGGTCTTCTCGACAAACTTAGCATTTCCTATCGCTGTTAATTATTCATAGGTTGATGTTTTAATTGAATGACCTTAATGCATAGAGGCCTTCTTTTTAATGACCCTGCTGTATTTTTTATATACAGTGCGTTTTCTTTAAGACTAGCTATTCAATTTTACCTGGTCAATCCACTCCTCACCTTTTCATGAGAAATCACAATCCAGAATGTTAATAAATTTGAAACAAATATTTGAACAGCACTTAAGCAATCAAATACTTTTCTACTATTTCCCTCATCGGGACTGCCAATTTTTAAAAACAAGCGGCACTTGTGTCAATGGTAAATAAACTTAAGTTTTATTTACTTGAAATAATTATTATTTTACCTATTAATTTTTCCTGGTCAAACTCAAAATGGTTTTATTTTGTCTGTGGATTGAAAACCTTCGACCCTATTTGAGGTAGAAAATTTATTCGAGGCAGTAAAAGCTTCGAGCCGCTTAGGTACTCGAAAAGTGCGATGAACACGACGGGTGGTACCTCGGACCATGGACTAATACAGGGACGTACAAATAATAATTTTAATCTTGTTTGAAAATTTGTATTGTAGTTGTTTCTGTGGAAAAGGTCTATAAAGATATTACAAATACACTAAACATAATATTCAGTTAAAGATTTGAAATTTGGGAAAGACTCATATGAAGTTCAACATTACCTTTTCCACCTTACTTAGCTGTAAGTTGTAAATAAGAAACATTGTAAATATTCCAAATTGTAAATGTATTATTTACACGTACATGCTATACCTTGAGTGGGTTTGTAACAATTCTATAACAAATACTCAACATAAATGTTAAAATGATTATTGCAATTGTAGTGCTAGTACGTTCCTGTATTACTTCTTTACCTTTTTTCAATACCACCTGTCGTGTTTATCGCATTTTTCGAATATCTAAGCGATTCGAAGCTTTTATTGCATTGAATAAATTTTCTACATTAAATATGGTCGAAGTATAGTTTCAATGTTGCGTTGAAACTTGAATATTTGTACTTGAGCTCGAAATTCTCAATGTGAAGAATAAAACAAAGCTGGTAAATAGAAATAGAAGGCATGTCAAACGAAAATCAATTTTAAAACCATGGCCATGTTCCTTAATTGACATTTTGAAACAATTTCAATGGCGTGCGGATTAACACTAATTTATTGCAAACCTGAACAGTAAATTGTCATTGCTAGAAATAACATAGGCATAAAAAACTCCAAATTATATTCAAATATCACAAATCTGCGTCAATTAAAATATTGCCTGCTCGATTTCTGGACTAAATGATTGAAATTGATGCAATGTTGCGTTAAATCTTACAAATTTGTTGCAAACCTGCACTAGAAATGTTCATTATTAAAAGAAATACAGGGACGTTCAATATATTCTGTGTATTGTTCTTGGATCGAATGATTTAAATTGTTGCAACGTTGCGTTAAAACACAAATTTATTGCAAATATAGGCTGGAGTTTTTAATTAATAAAAATAATACAGGGGATCACAAGAACACAAATTATGAAGCCAGTACTTTTTCAATGCTGTGTCGAATCAAACCTGAGTTATAAATTTTCTTTAAAAATAATACAGGGACGACAAATAAAAGAACATTCCAAGACAACCTTTTTGTAAGATTTCCCATTGTCTCCGAATTAAAATATTATTTTTTTTACATCCCACGTTAAATTTCTAACGCAAACGTTGTTTTACGATTAATTTCACACTGTATATAAATGCAACTATTTCCTTGTACTTCATCACACCATGTGAAACGAAAATATCATATTTCGCAGCCATAAAAACCTTTAAAATGTCGACCGTGAAGGAACGTTGTTTGGCATATTAACGATATGTTTAATTATATCGAGTCTTAACCGTAACTAATATTGTTATTACGTTATGTAACGAAATTCAGGTACCATGACACACCGGGTAGTAGGCACACACGTATGTATGTAAATTCACAAAGTAATTTTACATATGAATAAGTAAACTTCACATTACCGTATTTGCGCTTAAATAAAATTACAACTAGACTGCTAATGATAAGGCATTTACGAAGCAATTAACGCACTAACAAACGTACCTAATGTAATTATTTGTAAACGTTGGGTATTTCTTCAACCGCTACAAATAAATTAAATGTGAGAATCGCGAGAAATAATTTAGTTTCGGTGCGTTTAAAGTTAATTTTTGCCTGATTTGGGTAATTGAATTTTCTGCACGACAATGTTAGGCAAATTAAATTCTTTACAGTCACATATTCACTGCATTTCACTAGATAAACTAGAGTGCTACAATAAAATATTACATACCAATTTCTCCTGATACCCACGTGTTCAGCTATACCAATACATAAGCATAAAAATCATCTCGCCATGATGTGCTCGAACTCATGTTCTCTTTCTCCTTCACTCTCCTCTCTTCACTCTCGCCGATTCGCCCACATCACATCTTTCGCGCAAGCTGATGACTTACCGTAACGAAAAATAGCCTAACATATGAGACCTGACGCGAAAATCTATGTTTTCCTCCATCCAGAAAATGTTTATGCAGATGCGGCTATAAAAAAGAATGGATGAGTCACAATGGCAAACATTTTATTAAACATGTTTAATACCTATCTGTAGACGATATGCATACAGCTATCCAGGTCATTAAAAAAAGGAATATGCCAACGTTAACCAGAAGGAGGCGAGGCTCTTCGAAAAATTCATGAAGTCCGGATATAATCCTAAAAACGAAAACAATAAACAATATTTTATTTTGCTTATAACCCAAACTCCAGTTATCATTAACTTGCACAACACAACGGCCACGTTTCCTCTCACATTCACTCGCAAATCCGTATTCCATCAGATCATCAAAGAGCAAGGCGACATCGAGAAGCTCCTCAACGAGTCCCTGAGCGAAACCACCCTGGAAGAGCTCAGACTCCCGGACTCCCTGCACCCGACGCATTACAGACTCTGGATCCATCCAGTCCTGGACGAGAACGATCCAAGCAACTTCACCTTCACCGGTCGCGTCAGGATTCAGATCGACTGCAGGGAGAGCACCGATAAGATCGTCCTGCACTGGGATGACCTGAACATCACCGATTCGGACGTGAAGGTGTTCGCGGCCAAAGAGGTGAGGAAGCAGTCCGAGACTTGACACCTTCCTATAGTTCTTCCAACTGAAAATCATATGAGAACTTTCCTTTTGTCTGTAACGCAGTGGAGTGAGGCACTGTACAGGAACGTTTGGAAAAGCAAAACGTAGTTTTAGCATTATTTTAGTACAATTTTATCCATTCTTGCACTCCAGATAGAGCCGAGTCCGCAGTCCCTCACGTCGGACACGACCAGTCCCCAGCCCGTGACTTTGGAGGCCACGACTGAACCCCACAACTTAACCAAAAGAGACATACAAAACCCGATCCTGATAAATTCCAACGCCAACACGACCCTGATGGAGGACACCGAGCCGCTCTTCGAGGAAGACGTCGAAGATCCCACCACGGAGGAGACATCCGAGGAGCGCACGGAGCAAACTCCCAAGATCGAGATCGTACCGATGCAGGTAGGCAGCATCGCCTGGGACGAGAAGAACTACAAGATGAGCATCTTCACCAAGAGCAATTTGGAGATGGGGAAGTCGTACGTGGTAGAGATCGCGTTCGCTGGCAACATACTGAGCAACCTGATCGGGTTGTATAAAACGCATTACATCGATTTGGATGGCACCAACAGGTAAAAGAGGAGTTAACAGATAGAATCAATACCAGATGTAACCCGGCAGGAATAACTTCGAAGTTTTCCACTTTCTACTTCGTTTCAGGTGGTTAGCAACAACTCATTTCCAGCCTATTTATGCCAGGCGCGTCTTCCCTTGCTTCGATGAGCCCAGCTTCAAGGCTCCCTTCGAAATAAGCATCGCAAGGAGGAAAAACATGACCGTCATATCCAACATGCCTTTACAACAGACAGAATCCATGTAAGTAGATGACATCCCGGAGAAATAAGAGCCTGACAATCACTCTCTAACATTAATTTCAATTTCTCTCTACCACGGTCCCAGGAAAAAATAAAAAGTTCCAAAATTCCACACAACTTCTAAATAAAATTTAAGGCACTTTTCCCGTTAACCCTTGTGCTCTCCCCATTTCCAGGAACTTGAGTAACTCCACGGACTGGGTATGGGACCACTTCCAGCCGTCTCCACCGATGTCGACGTACGTCGTCGCTTTCACCATTTGCAGCATGGACTACATCTCGGCGAACGCCTCCGGGATCCCCATAAGGCTGTGGGCGCCGAAGGCGGACTTGCCCCTGACCCATTACGCCCTCGAGGTGGCCCAGGAGATGCTGCCCTTCATGGAGGATTACTTCGACATGAAATACCCGCTGCCCAAATTGGACATGGTTGCGATCCCCAATTTCGGCAAGGCCGCGATGGAGAACTGGGGAATTATCTCCTTCAGGTGAGAAGACTGGTGTTAAGTCATACGTGTTTCGAAATGTTTCTTCTAGGAAGTCTTCGCTGCTCTTTAATCCGAACTTGAGGAGCATCAAGACTAAAAGTTTCATCCTAGCCAAAATCGCGCATGAGTTAGCGCATCAATGGTTTGGTAATCTGGTCACCATGAAGTGGTGGTCTGATCTCTGGTTGAACGAAGGTTTCGGCACATTCATGGCGGAAGTGACCATCACCAGTGTAAGTCAGCATGTCATGAATCAATATCCCATGCCAGGCTTATATAAGAGTTTCATGATTTCCAGTTAAGGCCCCGCTGGCACTCATACAGCAGCGTTAAGATCCGCGACACTTACAACACCCTGTACTTCGACAGTTTGAAATCTACTCACAGTATCCAAACGGAGATCGTCAGCAGCGGCCAGATCGAGCAGATCTTCGACACCATCATCTATCAAAAGGGCAGCAGTTTGCTCAAGATGCTCAACTACACGTTGTCCCAGGACGTCTTCAAGGCAGGGCTGAGGAGTTACCTGAAAAAATAGTGAGCGTTGACGCCCAACCATATCGAACTTAGTACATCACCATAATTTCACTAATTTATAGCGCTTACCAATCCGCTACGCAGGACGACCTGTGGGAGTTGTACACCAGATCCGCTCAGAACGAGAGTCTCATCCCCAAGGACATAACGGTGAAGGCGATGATGAACACCTGGTCGACTCAGAGCGGTTATCCTTTGATAACCGTCCTGAGAAATTACTCTGCGGGGGTAGCTACGATAAGCCAGACTAAGATGATGGAGGAAACGAACGTCACGTCAGACGCCTTGTGGTACATCCCTATAACCTATATGACTAAAGAGAATGCTGGAATCCAGGAGATATGGCTGGAGAACACTAGGCAGATGGAGCTGAACATCAGTAGTACTGCAAATGATTCATGGATCTTGCTGAATCTCTACGAAACTGGTATGTTCAACAAAATTCGTCACATTTGTATTACATGTAATCAATTCGTTGCAGGTTTCTTCAGAGTGAACTACGACACGAGGAACTGGAAACTATTGGTCTACCAATTACGCAGGAACCCTAATCAGATCCCGATCCCGTCCAGAGGCCAGTTGATGGACGACGCTTTCCAGTTAGCCAACACTGGAACGATCAACTACACCATAGCCTTCGACCTGGTCAAGTACCTATACATCACCGAGCCCAATTTCATCCCCTGGTACAGCGCGTTGCGAAACATGGAGGAGCTGCGCGTGATCATAAGCAATTACGAGTACTCCGGGCTGTACGATAACTTCATCCTGAAGCTGGTCAAGCCGATGTTCGACGAGCTCGCTACAGAGAACAAACCCTACGACACGCAGAACGAGAAGCTGCTCAGGCTGCAGATAGTGACGTCCGCCTGCAAGCTGCGGTACGGCAGGTGCATCGCCTGGGCGAGGAATAAGTACATGGAGTGGATGCAGCAAGGGGATCCTGACGCGGAAAATCCGTAAGGCCAGGTTTCAGCCAGTAGATTAACACGTGCCCGCTAGGTTCTGAAACACATTATATTATTACGATCAAGTGCTGTTTTTGTACGGTAACTTCTTTCTGTGGATCACCAGACCGTTGTTTCTCGAGAGGGCTGTTTAAATGGTTTTCAAACTTCAACTAACTTACTTTGTTGTACTTTTCTCCACTTTTATCCTTTTCTACTGGTTAACCACTCATGAAATAGAACTTTTAGGTTTCTAAAAATACGTAATGTTAACGATTGAAGCTTTCGTCTCGTTTCAGCATACCTATAGACTACAGGTACATAGTGCAGTGCTCGGCCATCAAATCAGGCGGACCGTACGAATGGGACTTCCTGTGGAACCGCACCCTGTCGCCGACGATATCAGCAGTAGACCTGCAGACTGCCTACTTGAGTTTAGGTTGCACTTACGATCCCTGGCTGATCAACAGGTAGGACATCTAATTTAACAGAAACAATAGTGAATATTGCTGTCGTAATTCATAACTAATTTCCTTACTTTGAACTCATCTAACATCCATTTTTTGATGTTTACAGGTACTTGGAACACTCCCTCGTAGGTAACATCAGCTTGGACTACGTGCCTTACGTGTGGCAATCCATAAGTCACAGCGTCGGCGTGCGCACAGGCTTCCAGTTTCTCCGGTTGAACTGGGGAAGGATATATGAAGCTTATGAGGAAGTATATTTGGTCTTTAAAAGCATTTTCCACGAGTTTCTCGGGCAGCTTTCAACGGAAATCGATCTAGAAGACGTGAGTAGCCAATGTTAATCACATAGAATGACTATTACGTAGGAATATTTTAAATCCATGTGATGTTTTTCATTGCCCCTTAGTTATGTGATGACGTTCCTTTGTCGTGTTTTCAGCTTACAACGTTCTACAGGCTGCACCAGAACGATCTGAAGACAATCTCCCCGATATTGCAGAGCACAGTAGATAGAATCAAAGTTCGTATTAACTGGAAGACGAAACATTTGGATTCTGTCGTGAATTGGCTGAAAATGAACAGACACTAGATGTGGATGAAGTTTTTTAACATTCTTATCTTACCATTGCTGTATTATTGTTGATTTTTATACTATTCCAAAACCTTAAGACGAAAAGTGTGTATACTAATACAAGTACAAAAGTTTAGGGACTGTAGTCGCACGAAGATTGTTTAAAATTCTCCACTATTCATTGTATAAATGTATATTTTAAGTTCACTTTACTTAAGTTATGTCTAAATGTATTTATTGTATACTTAAATGTTATATTTTATTGTACTTACCTCTTATTTAGTAATTCGTATGTTTTATTGAAGAGTTCTGCTGAATATAAATACAGACTCGTTTACAATTTATTATGTTCATTATATACATACCAAACATTGCTACAGAAATACGAACCTAAATCTAAAATAAATAATGTATATATAGGGAAGAACAATATTCACACCGCATTCGATCACAAACAATGTCATACAATTTGTTTTTTGTTCTGATTTAATACATTACACGTACAGGATCCTAAATGAAAAAATCTAACAAACGAATAAAATGAATCCATTCTAAGTAAAAGAAAACAATTCTTTCTTTCCTTCTAATAAATAGTCAACAACACCACACGACCATGTGATGCATTTGTTTGAACTATAGTAACAATATATCACAAAAATTGGCAACGATACATGTTTCAGCTATAATACTAACAATATATCGATGTAGGGAAAAATACTGCAGCAAATTATACGAAATAGAAAACAAAAATCGACGTCTCGAATACTGAAAAATTATTTTCAAAACATGCACAAATAAAATAAATTACATATTTATTCATAGCAAAAAATACTGCATATCACAGGTTTCCACGTAACTAAATCAATTTCCGACTTTCGTAAATACTAAAATGAGTAGTAAAATCAAGAGAAAACCTCAACACAAAAGCTTCCACTTACAAACTTAATCTTTGGTACCATACGCTCTCGATGCTAACAGAAATTAACCGCAAATTAAAACAAACTAATTCAAACCTTATACTAAGAAAACAAAAAACCATTCCGAAAACGCCCCCCCCTTTCCCGAAATAAAAAAATACAACCCGGAGAGATCGTCGATTTGCTACAGATTTCTTTTTCCATGCAACAATTTTTCAAACACCGAAAAACGACACGACGATTCGACATCGACTTTGACCCCCCTCGCATCTCTTTCACTTCGGCTACCTATCGTCCATGACGACCTGTTTGAACACTTGTACTCCGGTTGACATCTGCGACTTCACCTCGTGGTTGCCGACGGCCGCCGTGCCATCCTTGGCGATGAAGAGCTGAAGACCGGAGGCTAAAACATAGATGAAAGTTAAACGTAACGGTAAGATACATTGGTATTACTAGAGGCCGGAGGTTAGAAAAATCCACAGAAAAAGATTATCTCTAGACCATATCAGGAAAAACAAGCCAGGAAAGCTTTGACTGTTTTGCATGAAGGCGCTGAAGAGGCTAGGAGGGCCTTAGCGCAATTCAGGAGTACAATCAACACAGCTTTAGTTTTTCCTAAACATACGACCGTTTCGATTTCATACCACCTACACGTATACAACTCCGGACCCTAGCCACTACCAAAAACTCTACGACTTCCATCAACCCCCTAGGACTCCTGATCGCCCTTACTTTCCGCCGAGTCGTCCGGTTGCTCCAGATTCGTGTTCTTCAGCAGCTCCTCGATCAGATCGTCCGGATTGACACGGGTGATCTCGACCCTGCCCGGCACGCTCCCGGCGTCCGACTCCTGAAGCTGGATCTTTTTCCGCCTCTCGTAAGCTGCCTTCGCCCTGTCCAACGAGCCCGTCTCGGACAACACCAGGCTGCCGGCGCTCGGATTCCTGCAAAGCGGTTGTGGCCGTTTTAGTATAGGATATTGGGCACGGTAAAGGGCACCGGAACTACACAGGTCAACCAGTTAGGAAAGCTGAGGTCGAAAGCAGTCAAGCGCAAAAGATGTAACAGTCGGGTACATGTGTGAAAATGTCGATGGGGAGTTTCTGATGCTTGGTAGAAAATAACGGATGTCTGTTCGTGGAACAACGGTAGAGTTTTTCTTTATTCGAATATTCCATAAGTAGAATATGGTTCCATTCAGTTAACAAAATCTCATAATGTCTTAAATTAATAGTAATTATATATATTGAGTTTTAGTCACTATACGTGTAATTGTGAAATCACATGCATGAGGGAAGTTTTTCCTGAAAAGCCATGTTTAAGTCTTTTATCCCATGATCAATTCAATCAACCAACAATTAAGGTAACTAAGAAAGGCGTACATTTACAATCACACTTTTTTTTCTAATTCAAAACGCTGATTAAGTAAGTGTACTTCACAAGAAGGAAGTGTACCTAATTTGGCAATTCCCCCGTGCATCTGTTGCTGCCATTCTTCCAAGCAAAAGCACTCATACTACAAAAAAAGCTGTAATGCAAAAGATAGGCCTAAAGCGTAGTGTACAATAGCTCAAATTTACAAAGCTGCACTAAAACATAACATGATAAATACAAGTGAGGGACGAGAAACACAGTGTGAGAGAGAAATACACTAACGTAGTGAGACTGGGACATCGCACCGATGTTGGGATTTGTGAATCAGATGAGACTGTCGTCGCTGTGACGGTGATTGTGGGCTGTTCGTCGGGACTGATCGCCAATGGCGCTAGCTTACCTCCTGCGGTGCCCTCTAGCAGCTTACGGTGGGGCAAGCCCCTGCAAACCCAAACATCCAAAAACAGATACCCAAAACCAGAGGTGTTAAGATCACGCAGCGTAATAAACAAAACACAACCAAACTTACTATTGCAAGTATTACTCACAACGAAACTTAAATGAGTTATGACAAGTTTATCACACTGCGACAACAAAAACTAAAAAGATGTGTTAGTTACATGATACTTTGCTGGTTAGTGGCTTTCATTTTCAATTGTACAGGTACTGTTTAGAGTAAATAAATTCAATTAATTCCTTGATGCAAACAAATCACACGTTTTTAGTTAGTTCAACAAATTTAAAAAATATCGCAAAATAGTTAAAGTAACAAATCCATAATTAGTTCAGCCACCAAAGTTTAAACCAAAACACTATCAACTAGTTAAAATAAACTTACCGACAGCCGATGGCTCATGATATAATTCTACTACCGCCAAAAGAATACATATTATAACACTCTTTTGACAATATTAGTAAAGGCATTTAATGCAACTTTAAAAAATAAAGGATGTAAACAAACCATGGAAAACTTAAGAATACGTACTGTTAAAGCGCAGCGTAGGCCAGGCCTGAAAAAGCTATTAATGTTGCAAAGAAAATAAAACTAAACCGAAAGCAAGTTATGACAAAAAAGAATCGGCTATTACTAGATTTAATCAGCTACACTATTTAAAATTTAAACAACTGAGGTGAAATCTCTTAAAGCAACCTTTTCAATTACTCGGAAAAGTCATTCAGCTAAATCAATAAGCATTTCGCCACACGCTTCTAGGAAGTGTTAATGTTGAATTTTAACGCTAACAAAATACTTGGAATTTCAGTGAAACCAATCTCCAATACTCATTAGCAATTTAAATGGGGTAATTCGCACTAACTAATTAACTCAGGCGATGACTGCTGATATAAGCAAAAGACTGCAACCGAACAGGAAATTTAAACGGGCACTAAGGAGCCAATAAGTTATACGCTTATCGGCTCATTATAGCATTTTAAATCCGATCGAATTACTATGGTCTCAACTGGAAAAAATATTATTTGACAGCATATTGTAACATCACAATCAGCCAACTTCAGACAACTAGAAAAATTCCATTAAGCACATTAAAAAAAATTGAAATCGAAGATCAATTTTTGAAATAGGTGCAGTCCCATTACAGTGATCTCGGTGCACACTTTGATGTGTTATTAGCCAATTGCTTGAATGCTATTTGGGAACTCTCTTATTACAACGGATTATTGCTCCAATGGTTAATTTGCTTTATGAACCCATGCTTGTATAACACAACCCCACAAAAAAAGTCCGGATCTGTAGATCAGACACGTGTATTCTTATGTATTTTTCATCGCTGAAACCGAATCCGAGGTCAGAAAAAGGCCTACATCCCTGGAATTGGCCTCAGAAACCAAAAATTTTTGTGGGGCTGTGTTATAGAGGCCATTTTTGGCCTCTGGGGCCAATCCCAGGGGTGCAGGCTCTTTTCTGATCTCGGATTTGGATTCAGCGACGAAAAATACATAAGAATACACATGTCTGATGTACAGATCCGGACTTTTTTGTGGGGTTGTGTTATTCTCATTCATCACACTCTTTAAAATTAAAACTTTACTTTGCTTTTAGAAATTGGTTATTACTGTCCTGCTTTTAAATATTTACGATGACCAATAAAGCCTGACCCTGGGATCCTTTCACAGCAACGACTCCGCTCGAAATAATTTCCTACATATGACTAAGTAAGATTGAATAAGTTGTATACATCAAATCTGAGCAGAGTTAATCCGAAAAGCCTTCGATATGTAATCGGTATCTTTCACCAGTAAGTAAGCTAATTCAACTAAATGACCCCATACTGCGAATTAAAGCAGAAAAAGAAACGTTAACTCGAACACAATAACTCAGAAGGAACCTTATCCCAAAACAAAAACCCAATCGAACCCTACCTTTGCCGACCGTCCGCGCAGTGTCCGGACAGCGAGCTCAACGAAGTCGCTCGAGTCTCCGGCAAGCTTTTCAGCTTCACCAGTGAGGAATTGGGGACTTTGAACAGGTCAGTGGGGCTGGGGGAGTCGTCGCCATCCCCGACGCCGGCGGCGTTCTTACGCTTAGGTCGAGGGGTCAAGAACGAGAATAGGCTGTCGGAGCTGAAGAGCTTCGAGGGGAAGAACCTGTCGGAGGAGACGATCTGAGGCAGCATGCGGGGTATTTCGAACTCGCTGCGCGACCGCAGGACGACCTCCTTGTTCCTGCGGTTCTTCTCGACCTCCTCGGGGCTGAGCCTGTCGCCGTCGGACTTGCGGTTGCGGCCGACGACCTCGCTGACCGTCAGCAGGTTGTTCCTGATCTTCTCGACGACGCTCGTCGACGAGGACTTCTGCAGCTCGTTGAAGTTCTGCGAGAAGATGTCGGTCTTGACGTCGATGATCGACGTCTCGGGCGTTTTGTAGTCGTCGTTGCTGTCGTCCTGGCTCGTCTGGCTCTGACAGCCCTTCGGGGTGTAGTAGCGCGACAGTTCCGACTCGGACCTGTTGAACTTGACCGGCGTCGAGGAGGTGAGGGTGGTGTCGCGGGAGAAGGATTCGTTAGTGGATGGGATAGTGTTGGGGATGTTGACTTTTTTCGGACTCGAGCCGCTTTTGTAATACGCTTTCGCGTTGCTCATCCTTAAGGATCTGCTAGGTACGTCCCTGACAACAAAAAATTAATAGGCATGCAAAGTCACCGTCTAACAAGCCAAAAGGTACATCTTAAAACGTATCGAATGAGAATCCTACTTCATCACTTTAAATTGCAGTAAAACTTCTCATTACACATGGCTAATATTAGGGGAAGTATCGTTAATATTACTAGGAATTACTTAGAATTACTTGTATGTAACATCAACAAAACTGCTGCCGTGTTAATTCAAATCACCATGAAAATTTACTACATCAAAATACTTGTGATATTTCATCATGATTCACAATTTAGTTGAAAATTTGGTATAAAAATGTATTTCATCTCTTCTGCCTAATGTGTCTGTAGATGTTTATGATAGATACCTCGATAGTTCTAGAAATATTCTGTGTAATAATTCCATTAATATTGTAACGATCTTAATTTACTTTTGAATTTAATTTTGAAGATAATAGGTGTATTCTATGTATTCTACTAGAGCAATTTATTGATAGGCACAACCTGGTTTAATAGGTCTGCGCACTGTTCGAGCAGAATGTATTATCTAGGAATTTAATACGCAAACATGCCTTTTTCCCCTCGACATTTTATATACTCTTGTAACGTTGCCAGAAAAATTTATGCCACTTAGTTAACATACTAAATTAAATAGTATCACCAAATATAGAATTACCACAAGGGTCATCATCCTTGTTGATCCGCACACTGTTGATTTTTTAAAACCATTTGGTCAAACTATCTAAACAATCAATATAAGTAATGTCCTTCTGTTTCTGTCTCAGAAGTTGACTTTGTAAGTCAATTACAATTGTTACAGTGATGACAGTAATATGCTATCAACTGTAGATTGCGTGAATGTCAAAATTGATAGGAAATGAAGTGATTGTTTGTAGAAGTTTTACTGCATTACAAATACATGCGACCTCTTTAAAATGTACATTTTCCTTATGCCTTATAATTAAAGTACAGTATAGTATAATAATAAAAATAAAGTAAAATAAAATAATAATAAAAAGGTGCGAAGAGTGCAGCTGAAAGCTGACGACTGCATCATGTAGCGTGAGATTAGCAGTCCGTTAAAATATACAAGACTATCTGAACGGATTTATCGAAGTTTCAGACCTTTCAGATCAACTAATATCTATTCAGTGACAAACCAGTTAACGGTTTAGTGGTTTAAAACAATCAGATATACAGTATATACAGAGAAATTAAGAAAAAAACAAAACCAGAAAAGTAGCAGCTGTAATGCTTGTGCAATCGCTCCAATGAAACCAATTCGGTCTCTCCACCCGACCAGAATAAATGAGATACGATATCGACAAAACATTATAGCAAGCTTTTATTACTATAACAAATCTACAATTTCGCCTTTGTATATTTCTTTCGGACTCTCCTTACCGATCCGATCCCGTATAGGTCTCCGAACCAGACCCCCCACCATCCCACCACTACACCAAAATCTCTCACCTGATATGTCCTGAATCGCCAGAGCTGGACTGCCTGCTGTGCGTGTGCGAGTGTATGCTGCTGTAACCTGACGCCTTCGATAGCTGACTAGTGTTGGAGGAGTTCCTCGAGTGTCCTGGTTCGCAGCCGCACTGGGTCTCGGAGGGCTCGACGATGTGCTCCGTCGACGGGAAGACCGGGTTGGGAGCGACGGGCTGGGGAACGAGCTGGGGCGCGTCGGAGTAGTCGGTCGCCAACGTGACCGGCACGTTGTTCTCCGTCAGGGTCTGACCGATCACCAGCTCTGGAAGGTACACAGGATTAAGAATTAGTTCAAGCAGGGTTGGCGGCGTCAGGTTTCGTTTGAAGAATCAGGAAGTCAAATGGAACTTGAACTCGGAGGAGCTGCTATAACGTTAGGGTGGCACCTCTTGGATTCATCCAGTGATGAAGGCCTATAGAATGATTGTAATTTACTTGATTACCTTTACCTAGAAAACACCAAAGAAAGTTTAACACGCACAAACCATTCTCTAGGAGCATATGTCAGCCTATAAGGCTGATATCCAATTTACAATGATTACGTTTATAATATTAACTAGAATTTAATAAGGGATGTTCTGGTAGTAATGGAAACTGACGTTCCTTCCTTTTGTAACCTTTTTATTCCTGGAAGTGTATTCCTTAATACCCCTTTCACAGCACATGTCTTCGCTATTACACGCTTTAATACAAACGTTTCGTTTATTCAATAAGCATAAGTGGGATCCCTTTGGTAGACCTATTGGGTCAAACCTAACCACCTAAGCAATAAACTTGGGTTAGAAAGATCCCTCGAGATAGATATTTTATGAGCCTGCCTAGGCATTATTATTATTGTTGTTAAAACAGCTATTGTTTTAGGCATAACCTACAAAAACCAAGGATTTTGTACAGTTCTCTTGGTAAAATTCTATTGGTAATATTCTTGGTAAAAATTGGTAAATGGAAATTTCACAAAAAAAAGTGTTAATTAAAAACGGCTGTTAGCCTGCTGCTTGTCTTTGTATATGATGTGGTTTTAGACATAATCCTCTGTCCCTTAGTCACATTAAACATATACTTAGTCAGTAACCGCATTCTTCAGGGTAATGCTACTTAAATACTTATTAGGCGTGTCAATAAGTGAAAGGTCGACCCACTGTCACTATTCAATGATCGGTCTATTTCGATGACAAGAGCAATAAGTAACTTTACCTGAAGGAAGCAATGGGGTCCTCTTCTTGGGTAGACTACCAAATCCGGAGCTCCCGCTTGCTATCGAACCGGCCAATGAGCCGCTAGAGAACTCATCAGACCTCTGCTCGTTGTTCCCGTCGTCCACGTTCATTTGCTTGTGTTTCAACGAAGGTGAGGGCCTATGGACACATAGATATGAAATTTAGTCGCCAATAGTGTTAAATTTTCACTAGCATAGTATCAACAGAAGAGTTAACGGTGAAAGAAATGGCAGAATTTATTGACGAATGTAAAAGAGACAAAGGCTCAAATTCTTTCCAGCTCCAAATGAGAACAGAATAGAAAAATGGAATTCAACTCAGAGGAAACTGTTAAGAGTTAAACCTATAAATATTTATGGCTTCTGAAAGATACTGAAAGAACAGAAAGATCTGAAAGATGGTTTAACTCTTCTGAAAGATAAAACTGATTCAGTATACAGATTCACATTAGAGATTTGACTAAATTTAGTCACAAACATGTTAAACCGATTAACAGAAATGTTTTTCTGCTAGATTGAGGATGTTCCTATGGGTGAGGATTTAACAGGAGGATTTTAATGAAATTTAGTAGATAGGTAACTTAAAAAGTTCTGGTTAAATTTTCGTGGACTTAGGATAACTGTGAAGTGAAAACTCAAACGATATGTTCTATATCGTTTTGTGGGAATGCACATGATTTTTAACATATACAAAATTTATGAAAGCGATAAACAAACACTTAATGAACTTTTGACTATTGAGTATCAGTGAGAGTCAGAATCTTAAAAAGACCATGATCAAATTAACTGTTTTGCAGAGGTTATAATTAGAAATGTGTTACTAAATCTCACACGACCCTTACTACAACTAAGCAACACTGTAGCATATTCCGCAAGTCCACTACATTTCATAAAGAGAAGAACACTAGAAGAACAAGAATCATCTCAATTCTGGCATATACTACAAAGTTTTGCCCAAATTAATCGAGAAAGCCCAAATCCTCGGTAGTAAACTGAAAACAATATATTTTTTAGATTTGATTGATGTTTCAACGACACTTAAAACTGGTAAGGGTAACTTCTGACAGAAAGCTTAACTTCTATCACAAACTTCCAGCAGAAAACATCCTTGAAACGTTTATGGACTCAAATAAATTAATGACAAGTACACAAGTACCACGACATCTCAAGACTCAAAACCCGTACTTTTCAACAGACTGAAATATTAACCTCTTGAATTTACGTCAATGGTAATTAAATCCAACACTATGCAAAATCAGCTCTACTAAGTAATGCGCTTTCACTGATCCTATTGGGAAAATTAAACACCCTCATCCCTCCAGGATCACCAGAGAGCCTAACTTCCTACCCACGAATTTATCTATTCCGATTCCTTACGCTTTGAAGAGGATATCGCCGGATATCATGTTGAGCTCGATCTTGAACTTGAGCATGCTGTTGTCCTGGCGGTGCCTCGCGTCGTATCCCTCGAGCAGCGCCTTCTTGTGTATGAGCCCGGCGCCCGCGTACTCCGCGAGGTTCAGGTCGACGAAGCCGAGCTTGTTGAACGACCTGCCGCCCTTCGACTCCTTCCTTATCGATATCCTCAGGACGCAGCGCTCCATCACTCCCGTCGAGGCGTTCGCCATCATCTTGCAGGGGAACGTGAACTTCGCGTTCCACTGGACCTTGTGGTCCCTCACCTCCTGCCTGCGGACAAGGTGGAAACCGATTAGGTTTATGGTGATTCGCTGTGATATGAGGAAAGTGTGTATTTGTGATTCGATTCCAAATTGTGTTGGAAAGAAATCGGATTGGTTGTTAACGTCTACAAATTCAGCTGTGGGGGGCTAATTTATCACAAAACATGGCGAACGCCCAGAGCAGGAGTGTATAGTCAATAGTACGGAACAAAAATAGTTAAAATAGTAAAAATATAACGTCAAATTTTTGTGAAAAATAGTTAGTGATGGCAGTAGAATCAAGTCTTTGTGAGTCACTTCGTGCGTGCTCGTTACAATTTGGGGGCATGTCCGGGATGCGGTGGTACGTGGTAGGGAAGGTAACGCGAGGAAGTGACGGAAGTATTAAAATACATGTTTTGGTTGGATATGGAGTAAATAAGTTATATTTGGCAATTTTTCTAACATGGTCCTTCTTTAATACCTGACCAAGAGCCACCCACTGAGATACCTGTAGTATTACTCTTAAGGAACAAAAGGCCTTTGACGTCCCTTCGACCTCCGACGTCTTAACAGCTCGCAGAAACCACGCACGGACTTGAATATGCGGATGAAAGTTTTCGGCGCCTTTACAACTTTTAAGGCGAATTCGCCATAAATCACGGTGTCCCTTAAGCCAAAAGGGGGCGCATTCGCCAATAATTAAAACGCCAGTCTTATTCATAAACTCGATTTAAACGTCGAATCGACACCTCCCATACCTCAACGTTCTGCCTCTCTCGGTTTTGAAACATTTCTTCTACGTATTCTTTCCACCTGTTTGTTTGGTGTTTTATGTTCACAAGGGGTTTCCCATGTTTATCATCAACAAAAGACGTAGATGATTGTTTCCGTATAAATATAGTCTTGCAATACTATAAGCCATCTCTACAGGAAAACCCAGTAGATGCAAATATTGGGGCAAATAACTTATAACACCAAGCGCACCAGGTGTTTACTATTTGAATTCAGTAAGCTGAAATCAACTTTAACTCCATAATTCGGCATAATTCTTGTCGACATTGTACTGTGGCCTGTTTAATAGTAGTAATAACAGTAAACGTCATAGGTGCTTGGGGCACTATCGCTTGGGTTTCATCATCACTAACGCCACAGAATTTTTGAAAAAACTGCAACGTAGGCTTGTAAAAATTACGTTTATTAGTAAGGGCTAAGTATACCGAAGGCTTTTTGCTGAAGCGCATTGGTATATGGTATTAAAATGGGCACAACTTTGTTCAATTAGACCAATTCGCCAAAGGAATATAGAATTACAGTAAAAACGACTTCTTAGCAACTTAAGAGTGCTCGAAATTAATAGACCCACTAGAAGTAAATAACTACTAAGGAAATTGCTTCGAAACAAACCATGATACAAAAATGTAAAATGCTTATTTCCGTTTCTTGGTCTTTTTAACATTTATTTTATTAAATGTTATGTAGGGCAATTGGAAAGGATTTCCATGTTAAGAATATACGATTCAAAACACTATAGTTACATGTGTGAAACACATTCTAAACGTATTTTAAGCCAAAATCCATTTAAATGAATTCAAAAAGCGACTTAGTGTGGCAAGAGATTAAAAAGTAACGTCGTACAACTTTAATACAGAAATTTCTTCTTAACCACCGTCTAACTCTGAAGAAATGATGAGTTAAATGTATGGCTTTGCTAAAATATTACAGCAATCCATTTATCCTGGGTTATTTTTGGTCGAACTTAATCATCGCAGATGATGAGAGACGCCCCGGAAGGCGAGCATATCAGATATCCCCCCTAAATTGGAATAAATCTCTTTACTAGCATAAAATTGGAACGACAGAGAGATAATTGAATCAATCCCCGGCCTTTCTACCCACCCACATCCTTGCGAGAGATCATATGCTTTTATGTAACGTGACCGATGGTACTGTCACATATTATTATTTTTCAGTACGCGTAATCTATTAATGCAAATATTGAAATTCCATAAAAACGTGGCCAGATTACAATCGCGCGATAAACATTCTCTGAATTCCACGGAATGGGTCCGTTTAGTGTGTTAGTGGCTCAAGAGACAGCCTTGCAAGGCCGACGTGTCAACACATTCTGAAGTGTTTACGGCTGGAAAGAGAAGGAGAGGCAAGCATTTTCTTAACGCCTGAGGAGTTTCGATCTCGAAACGTTTTTCAATCTTTACGAACCTTCAATATTTAACGCTTTTAAATTTAAGGAAATTCGAAAAAAGTTATTTCGACGGTAAACACGCTCGTAAACCGTGTAAATATTGTCTTAAGCTCTTTAATTGGACCAGTTGAGAAATCCTGCTGTTATTGTTTCGCTAAATCGATTCGTGAATTTAGTAATTTATATACAGGATGTCTAAAAAAATTGGCAACAAATGAAAAACTTAATCGAATATACAACTACGATACATCAAATTTTTTGAGTTCCATACTAGGTTAGTCAAGGTATACGAATTTTACTTAAGAGTAAAGTACCTTTATTTTTGGAACATGAAGAAAACATTAAACAAAAAGTTTTACAAAGTCCCGCCGCTGTTATATTAGCTTAAGCTTGGTGGATCAGAGATAGGAAGAACAAATGGAAAACTTGTCAGCCTCGCCAAATTAAATTCTTCCAGCCAAGCTGAGTGCGCCTGACATTCTGAAATTACAAATTGTTTGATATTTAAACTTCAATAATTAGATATTGCAGAAAAAACTGCAAAGCCGAACTAGCTAATTAATCGTCTAGCATTATGTAATTAACTACTGGATGACTATAATCGAATCAATTAATAGCGGGTTCGTTACCTTGGACTTGATAATTTGTGAAGCAATTACATTTACATTTCATCGTTGAGAACGTCGCAATTTCACATTTGCTAAATGTGATGCTTAAATTACTTTTTGATAAACAAAAGACCATAAACAACTTCAGACAATGGAATGGTGAGTGATCCACAAATCTAATTATAAAACGTTTTTAAGTATACATTTCAGACTCGCATTTATAGGGAATACAAATAAGTTTTCGCCGTTTTCAAAAGACGGCTCCACTGACAAGATTACTTTGAAATCATCAGACGTAAGATGCCATACAGAAAGTTAAAACACCTGGCAACAACATAACCTTAAAATACTATTATCTTTGTACTGGTAGTATACATTTTTTTGTTCGAAAATGTCGAGTTTTGTATTAAATAAGCGTCACTTGCGGGAAGTTTTGATTTACTTATTTCATTTAGAGAAATCTGCTGCTGAGGCGCATCGTTCTCTTGTAGAAGTTTACGGTGATGCTGCTTTAAGTGAAAGAAGTTGTCGTGAATGGTTTCAAAAGTTTAAAACCGGCAAGTTTGACGTGGAAGATGAAGAACGCGAAGGAAGGCCAGTCAGGTTTGAAGACGCTGAGTTAGAGGCATTATTGGACCGAGACTCATGCCAAACTGAAGAGAAGCTCGCAGAAAGCTGGGCTATGACTCAGCAAGCGATTTCACACCGTCTCAAGACCATCGGCATGGTACAAAAACAAGGATATTGGGCTCCGCATGAATTGAAACCCAGACACGTCGAGCGCCGTCTTTTCACGTGCGAACAACTTCTCCAAAGGCAATGTCGAAAGAGTTTTTTGCATCGAATAGTGACGGGGGATGAAAAGTGGATCCACTACGACAACCCAAAGCGTAGGAAATCGTGGGGTAAGTCCGGCCATGCACCAACTTCAACGGCGAAACCGAATGTTTATGGCAAGAAGGTGATGTTGTGCATTTGGTGGGATCAGCTCGGAGTAATCTATTACGAACTACTCCAGCCTAAGGAAACTATCACTGGAGAACGTTATCGACAGCAATTGTTGCAATTGAGCAGAGAATTGAAGTTTAAACGACCAGAATGTGCCAAAAGACATGACCAAGTGATTGTTCAGCAAGGCTACATGTTACAAAAGTCGTCAAGGATACTTTGGAAGGTTTACAATGGGACGTCTTACGCCAGCCGCCGTATTCACCAGACATCGCTCCTTCGGACTACCACCTGTTCACGCTCTGGAAAAGCAACACTTTACTTCTTACGAAGAAGCCAAAAATTGGGTCGATTCATGGATAGTCTCAAAAGATGAAGAGTTTTTTCGACGTGGCATCCTAATGCTGCCAGAAAAATAGCACAAAGTAGTAACTAATGACGGACGATATTTTGAATAAAATTTAACATACATTTTTTTTATAATCAATTGATAACTTTTTCTAAAAAACGGCCGAAACTTATTTGTATCACCAATACAATGGAATACCCAAGAAATCGTATCGATGTAAAAGACAGGCAGACGTTCTGGCGTGCTGGGAATCCTGGATTGTCCCCTAGTTCATTGTGGCAAGTTTCCATTATCTTCCATTTTCGCTGGGTGACATTTCAAAACGATACACGCACTGAATAGAAAAGACGTCGATACACGACAAACGCGTATATACAAACGGCCGACATTATCAAGGAGAAAATAGAGGCCTAAGGAGCTTTACCAAGTTATGCGTAAACACGAAGGCTCGAGTAATACCTTGAGCGCCCTGCTTATTATGCGTAGTGACGGATCCAGAATTAGACGTGTTATATTTCGTATCACATCCCGTTCATTGAATTTTCGAATGTTACGGTAAGGATTCCATCCCACTTCAAACGGCAACTACGAAAATATCCTGACTCTGACCTTTGCTAATATGTGTGGTTTATCTTGAAGGTTGCGATATTTCAAGTGAACACGTAGAAGGTGGTAGTTAAAACTTGCATAAAATAACGATAAATGGTCAAAACGAGTCGAAACTCATTTTTCACGTGCATTCTTGCTGCAGTTGAAGAGATTTAGTCGGCTAAATAGAAGTAGTTTCAGCATTTTTATAAGTTCGCAGTTATAGTGATACAACTAAACAATGCATGCGCACGCATATACTCGTTGCACCCATTTTTCTTGGGCTGTCAACCTTATTTGACTCTACAAAAATCGCAATGGATAATCAACTATAGCTTTGAATTTGTAATTCATCCAAATCACGTGCAAGTAAAGGAGATCCAGTTATAAATTTATTGGGTAATTTGACTTGGAGACGAAACAAGAGGAAGTGTTTTATAAAGACATCATTAGAAATTTCTTCCAGGGGAATTTAGCTGGAATCTTCTGGAGGTTCAAAGTGTTTTTGGCTTCTATTTAAAAATCAAAATTAAGAGAATAAAAATAATTAAGAAGTTGAAACAGGTCGTTCCTTCTAACAGAACACGTAACAACTATACAAGGAAGTTAAACTTCTGGAGAAAGCCCTGGATCATTTTCTGGAATTTTATCTTTAGAAACCAAAATAAATTCAACCGAATGTAAACTGAAGAGTTAGTCCTGAGGGCACTACAAGGGAAACACTTTAAATTTAAACAATAAATGCAACCAGAAAAAGCATCTCAATATTTTTGTACATTTGAAACCATACAAATTTTCATTCATCAGGAAAGCAACTCCTTTGTAGCACCCTGGAAAGATTCCAGTCAAAATTTCTCGACTATATGTTGGAAATTATTACTCTGCAACTAAAGGAAGTTTATATAATGTAATACATCATACATCGGAAAACAATCAGTTTTGCTCAATATTTGGAGCTGTAAAACGAGTATTTTCTAATGTAACAGATGAAAAATGAAGGAATTTCGTATAGGGTCTACTTTTTATGATAAAAATTCCTGAAAAGTGGTACAGGCAATCACCCAAAATATATTAAGTATGTAATCGATTTCTAGATTATTATTCGGGAGATACCTACGAAATTGCCCTGGCCGATTCAGGCAGATGGAACCTCTCGAGATCTTCCTAAGGTAATATCTCAAAAATAACTTACTACTACGATCCGTGCTTTCTAGGAGAAGAAACTCGTCTCTCTTGTAATAGGTGTTTTGGTGTTGGTACTGCGTTGGCGATCATTTGAACTTAATACCTTTAGAGGTAGTTTCTCCGTTGCTTATTGCACGCCATTCTCCGCCTAAATGCATCTTTGCAACCTTTTTTTTGGTTGCACGTTATTCTAGTAAGCCGCTTAATTAGACCGTTTGTAAATGTGTAAATAACAACACAACTCACAAAGAAAACTCAACTCAAAAACAAAAACAACCTAAAGAAAAAATAAATTAATACCGATCTTCGTACGCCATTGTACCAGTCCATTTCCACATCGGAGATCCCATCAGCTGATAAACAAGCCCGGACTTAATTCATAATTCCGACTTGTACCATTTAATGGCCCGTAATGAATGGCCGAGCTTTGTTTTTAGCGGAAACGATACGGGAAACTTTTTAATCGTCTCCATGTCCGAACGATAATGGCGGATGGGCGTCAAGACAGGTGCTCCGCCATTGTCCGCGTTTCGGACTTTTCGACGAGGAGATTTATATTTAACGCGTGTTAATGTGCTGTAAATTTAATTACTTTAATGATATTTTAAGATGGGGCCATTCGGAATTAACGCCTACTTCCACGTATATTTAGTAATAGGCAATTATCACATGGTGATGGAGAACATGTCATAAAAACAGTAAATTCAATTAGACACATGTCCAATGAGCATTTACAAGCCCATCTCCCAGTACTCGAAAATTTAATAAAAGTAACGCTTTAACGTATAAAAACGTTGTATTCCCATTTCGATTTCAATCATTTTCGTGGTACGAATGTTTTGAAAATCCCGTTTCTGATTGGCTGCAGGACCCCGAGTTCCGCCGCTGTTTAAACGGAAGCGAAGAATTAAAATGCATTGGCAACGCGACGGTGCAGCGGAAAATTTTTATTTGCTTTCGTTTCGCTCTTGGCAAAAGGATATTAAACGCAGCCGGAGTCGAAAAATTCAAGACGAATAGACGATCTCGAAAAATTCATCCAGGGATAAGAATACATCGTTACTAAAATCAAAACGGATGATAAGAAGAGAATTTAGAATAGAGAAATATTATCAAGGACTACTTTAAGTGAATTCAAGGACCAAATTTAGGTTCCTTAAGTCCCACTGTGAATAAAAATTATGTGTGAATTAAAAAATGTATAAAAATCAACTGGTTGTAATTTAAGCATTTTTTGGGGCATTAATTTTGTAACATTACAATTATATTTTTCACTTTCTCGACTGAACCCACGGATTTAAGTTTTTTGGTATGCTATTAACATTTTTTCTTTTCTGTAGTTTTAATAATGTTACTGTTAAGTAGCAACAATTTTTAAGTATACTGCACTCAACACCAATAAGAATAACTTTACGAGACTTATAGCTCAGCTTATAGAGCAAAAGAAGCTGTTTTGGTAGATGAAATTAATAAACAAACAAATTAATAAACAAAAATAAACCCAAAATCTCGACAAACCTGAGCGCTATTTTTTTAAACGATAAAAATTTAAAAAAAATAGGTCGGTTTTCCGTTTTTCACCATACCGTGAAAATTATTGATGGAAATTTAATACGTTGTACGGGCGATTTGTAGAAAATTAAAAAGCCTCTAAAATGAGCGTCTCTAAAAAGTGATCGGAGCATTTTTCACCAAGAAAACTCATTAAAATGGACCCTTTTCCAAAAATTCACAACTTTGCCAAGTTTAAGCAAAAGCAAAAGATTTAGTTGGGGGGAGGGGGGCTTCAAGCAGCATAAAACGCTGCTTGTTCGCGCATGTTTGGGGTCATTTTTCGCATTTTTCTTCAAACATATATGAAAATCTAAGAAAGCCAAGTTGTAGGTCTTGATGTCCTCTTTTAAAAACCGTTTGAAAAATTAAAATCGATCCATTTCACTTAATATGTTGAATTTTGCACGATTTCGGCGTATATTGTTAATAATGTAATTGTGCAAAAACTATTTATCTCACAGCAACCAACTTTTGCATGCTTAAAGTAGACAAAATATTCTAACATTTCATCCAAAATTAGTTTTTCAGCTATAAACTGGGTAAAGCTGTGAATTTTTGAAAAAAGGATCCATTTTAACGGGTTTCCCCACTTTTCCCGGTGAAAAATGCTCCGATCACCTTTTAGAAACGCTCATTTTGAAGGTCTTTTAATTCTCTACAAATCCTCTGCACTACGCATTGAATTTCCATCAATAATTTTCACGCTTTGATGAAAAGACGGAAAAACGACCTATTTTTTAAAATTTTCATTGTTTAAAAAAAAACGCAAAACTCAGATTTGTGTACATTTTGGGTTTTTATCATTTTTGATCCATTTTAAACAAAGTTTTTTGGTCCGTCTGCTGTTAAATTGTATCTACCAAAAAAGATCTATAAACTGGGCTATAACAAGTGTTTGTCTCACTGTTTTTGTCAATTCCAGCTTAAATGACTCATTTCTACGCATACGCAGAATTTTTGTATAAAACTGCCTTTATACTCGCTTTGCAAATAAACTCAGCAAATGTAAATAAACGCACTGCACTTAATTGTTTACGGTAAGACCGCCAGGCGGATTCATTAACCCTCGCTATAATTAAAAATACTCCGCATTCCGTCCGGAGATGCAATTACATAAATCGAGAATTAATTAACGAAAGACCTACTTTCGCCCCCTTAACCAAATGAAATTTTTACGGAGGAAATCAGTTTAAAATACTGGAACAGCTTAAAGCCTCTCATTCGAGCACCGTGAGGTAATTCTCATTAAGTAACCAATCCTCTAATTAACAGGACTAAATTCCAAATTCCTCAACACCATTTACTACTTTCGTAAATTATTAATCGCCGTACTTAAACATTTACTTTATTATTCATGACGGCAATAATTTTTCAGCTCAAACTACATCGCATGTCAGTTGTGGCAGTTATCTTACAGTAGGACATGTTTATGTTTACACAGTGATGAATGTTATAATTTAATGAGGTCCATTTGCATGTGTAACACACACGTAGGTACTTACTAAACCCGATCGATACGTGTAAACGAGGGACTCTTTAAATAGCGCAAAAGAGGGAAAATAATAAATGCTAACTTCAACAATTCGATCGACTTTGCAAAGAGATATTTAAACGGCGCGTTATGTGGGTGCCACATGGTGGTTACTGGGGAAAAATTGTTATGGGAATATCGTAGAACGTTCGTTTAATCTACCAGACGCCGCATCTGGCGTTGATATGTGTGGAGAATTTAATTTTTTGTCCATTTTTATATGGAATGATACACAAGTAATGAGAGAAGAATGTAATTGTTACGGCACGGTTCACGTTTTCATAAAAGGAATAATAGTCAAATCACTTATCAAAATCATAAATTGGTTAATAACTTTGTTTCTGTTTGACCGATTTCATTCGAATTTTAATAGCACTTATAAGAAAATATCGTCCATCGTTTTTGTAAAAATTAACTTTCTAATAAAAATACTTTGTGAGTTATCGATGTGCGCTTGAAGTGGTCAAAATTCGTTATCTTAATTGCCTACGACGTGACATCGTCACACTGGCCCAACGAGGAAATACAACGGGTATTTTTATTTACGAACGGGTGAAATTGCAGAACGGCGGAACAAAAAGAATGCAGTTGTACCATATACACCCTGAGATTATACACTTAATGGAAAAAATATAAGCGAAAGACGTTTGGACTGCATATCTGCAAAGCGTTTGGCAGATATGATTGAAATTAACTAAATAAGGATATGAAACAACTTTATTTTATTTAAATTTCAACGTATTTGTAGAAAGAAAAAAGTTGCCGTACATTTTCCGGTATAACACCGCATTTTCGCCTTCATTTTTCATACTAAACAACAAACTTATCCATCCTTAACCTAGTGCAGAAATTGCTTTCTCAGGATGTCAGGAAACATTGAAGAAATTTTTCAACGTCACTACAAAACCACAGGAACATAATTTTTAATCATTACATGGTTCGGAAACAAGTGAAAAAGGCATATAAAAACGACAACGGTGCTAACGAGTGGTGAAGGTCTGATAATAGGGAAACATATAAGAAACTGAAGGAGGGACTGAAGAACTTGCATCAAAAAAATACTGGCATTAGCACTGATAATAAACTAAATTAAACAATTGACACCTAAATTGATCAGAGGCAAGTGAGAAAGATAATGGTATCGAAAATAGCAATAGTGACGACGATCTTGATGATGAACGAGCATCTTATGGTAAAGGAAAAATAGGAAACCAAAGGAAGAACTGAAAAAGGGTTTAAAGAACTTGTAACGAGACGATAATGGCATTAACACTCGTAATTGACAAAATTGAAGAAATGACAACAAAATTGATAGAAAGTGCTAAAGCATGTCGAAAACGACAATGGTTCTGACGATATTCATGAAGAAGCAAGTATTGGTAAAGGAATGACGAAAAATAGGAAAACAGGAGGAACTGAAACAGGCACTGAAGAATTTGCAACGAAACGGTAACGGCATTAGCACTGAAAAGAGGAAAAATTAAAGAATTGACACCGAAATTTATCAGAAGCAAGTAAAACGGCAATGGTGCTGACGCTAGTGGAGATACCGGTATATTATGCTATAGTTTTTTTGGATAGTTCGCTTGTACTGCATTTATTATACAGGAGGACAGAGAAACATATCTGTGTATCTATTCATATCTAAATTGGTATACCGTCACCGGTTACGGCATTGAACCTTTCAAATGATTTTAAAATCCGACTCCACGTGCGCTCCTCGCAAATAAAATCCGAACACCATTTAACATTTTATTAGTGAAAATCAGCTCCTGACCCGACGAATTTATCGGGATGCGGCGTGGGAAGTAGCGATGACGTACATATTAATTCCCGATTGTTATTTAATCGGTCGGAATTGGCCGACCCCCCCTGGAACTTCTTCAAAAAAATCAGTGTCAAGAAACGTAACTTTCTTTGGTGCTTCCTTATGGATTAGACATCGCTGATCACAGTGCGCTTAGTTTCGCGGAGATCGGACGAGAACTAACTTAGAGACGGGCAGTTAAAGATTTTGGAAAAGTTCCATAAACCCCCCCTGTGAACTTTTTGAAAAAAATCAAAGTCAAGAAACAGTACATTCGTTGGTATATCTTTATGTAAAAGGGGACGCTGATGCCAACGCGCTTAATTTCATGGCGATACGACGAGTGTTTACCGAGATAAAGGCGATGAAAAATTTTGAAAAAGTTCCAATACTCCCGACTGATTTGATTAACTTCGCGCGTGCGTATAATTGATATTCAATTTTTTTCGCGCCTCCGCCGAATCTCAAGCGGAGTAAAATCCGGACGAGTATAAACTTTAAATAGACTTTAAATTAATTTAACTTCCCACGTCAAATAGAAATTTATTCTTAAACCGTTAATTGAAACTTCTTCTAAAGTATTTGAATTTTTATCGAGCCTGGCCTTGGTCCAAGGGAACCAATGCCAACTCACGGACGACGCCGACATTTTATTTTTCGCCTATTAGTAATACAACGTGATCGTGAAATACTATTTTCGAGTCACGCATCAATAATATTAAATGAGTAATGCACGAATAAATATTTAGAAACTCTCGAAAATAAAATTCGAAATTACTCCTTTGAAATCTTGATTTATCACATGAGAAACATATGTACTACTTCTGTTACAACGACAGCACTGAACACATAACATAAATAAATTAATAAACAAATAAGATAAAAATACTTAGTGATAATAAATAGGGATTATTAAACTTTAATCGATAACTCTTGCGACGTCTAGCGCTAACCCAAACGGAGTTGCAAGTTAAGGAACAGTTTCCCTTCTTAATAAAAAACCACGGAAGTAGTTGACATAACAAGAGATATCAGCCTTATTTCAATCATTCAATATGTGCGTGTGTATGTATGCACGTACGTTTTCTGACAGCTATTATTGTAAAAGTCAGGCTACCAGACTAATAATAATCATTGCGGGTCAACGTAACCCGACCATTCCGCTCGCATTGTTTAGTGCATATAAATGAAAATTAGACGAATCCGAGCGTCCCCTCCGCGGACGCTTCTATATAAAAATTTTAAGCGCCATTCTCTTCCTGCGGCCGGTGACGATTGTCGAAAAATTAATATCGACGAAGTGACACTCTAAATACAGAAAGGGACACCAAAAAATCATGACCCATGAGGTTGCGGCCAAGTGACACTGAAATAAGAGAAAGTATACTCTTTCTAGTCAATTTATGGACCATGTAATCACCCAAATTTGCCCTTTATGAAAACCTTTAAACAACATTACATTCCCTGACAGTCGCAAGGCTTATACATGATAGCTAAATTAGTTCGCAACAAATGCTCCCTCCAGAATCAATTTAAGGAGTAGTCAAAATATATTTTCTATTAGGTAACAAGAATGATTTTATTTTTTGGTCACTACATCAAAATAACGTTGCACAGGAGGGTAAACACGCTGCTCTGCCTGTATTCTCTGCTATAATGAGGCACTGAGGGAACTCAGGCACTTTTGGGTAACTATACAAACACCCTCCTCACTAACGGTCACCTCTGCGTGTTCTTCTACCATAACACCCAATTCCCTACCTTCTCACCCGAAAAATCCCCGGCTTACCTGCTGCTGTGGTCCTGGAAGTTCCCGCCGTCGAGCAGCCTCAGCTTGGCGAAGAGCACGGCCGAGACGAAGGGCACCTCGAGCAGCTCCTCGAGGCATATCTCGACCTGGAACTTGTACTTCTTCTTCTTCGTCATGAACGACGCCATGGCGGCGGCGCCCCGTCCGTTGGTCATGCAGGTGCTACCCCTAAGGCAGTCCGGCGGGCGCCTCAGCAGGCCGGCGACGCGACGCACCAGGCATTTCGGCAACACCAGCGACGAGGGTCCGGAGAACTGGAGGGCGGGACGAGCGGGAGCGGTCACCAGGAGGCGGCGGTGCTCATGGCGGGCTGGAAACGAGATTACTGATTGACTGATCGAACTGCTGGGGAGTCTCTGCGAGGTTCCGCTCGGACAAGAAACGGCGATGATTCAGACGGCTCGAGATAAGGAGATTTGGAAGTTATTTACGATGCTGTTGATTATTATGATTAGCTACGTAGGGAGATACGCGTACGAGTCGATGAGTGTACGTGCAATAATTTAATCAGCGACGATGCGACAGAAACAACTTCAAAACCATAAATTTTCTATTAGACCATAGTTTCTCGACCTTTGAGAATACGGTTTCTTTTCTAGAGGAGGCAAGAAGATTTTGTAACTATCGAACAGGTTATCTGAGGTTCCACCAATGTTTTCTCCACCAAGACCTCCTCGAGTATTCCATAAGTGATATACTATAAACCTGCCCCATAATAAGGGAAAGAAGCCGTATCACAGAAGATGAAATGAAACTGGGCATGCCATGTTACCAGATTCAAAGATGGAAGATAGGCCCAAAAAAATTTCCTGAATGGAGACTTCTATAGCAACTGAGGACGTCCCACGATAAGATAGAAGGACGACATTAAGCGCATCCAGAAAACTGGATGCAAAGACCTCAAGACCGAAAGGTCAAAACGGCTAATCATGATGATGATGATGATTGGATCCACCAACAGCATGTAAGGGATGAGCCTTGTTTTCCGAACTTTTCCTCAAACTTTGTGCCATAGTAACGCAGGATATTCTGCAACGGTCGATTACTCCGACTTTGAAAAATAACCCAACGTTTAATATCCGATTACCGATAGACGGACTGTTACCCGATTCACTCCATTTATTCATGAACTTATCAACCTGTCATAACAGACTCTCGTAACTGATGACAGATGAAAGGGAACGCCCGCGGGCTCGTAAACGCGGGACTGGTCCCGGCATCGTAAATCTCCCGTCCCGAATTCCATCATTCCCAAATAATAATCAGAAAGCGATCGAACAACACTCGTCGATGACGTAAACGTTATTAAAAGCACTCGACAATGTGTCTGGTTTTTAATTTATACCCAGACGACCATCGTCATCGGTGAATTCCGACGATGGCTCCACTCTTGGGGAATTTCTATCGTAATATCGTTTCTCAACGTGGGGATTTGAAAACCGAGAGTTCTTCATACACGACCTCGAAGCCAATTACGATTTCAAATAGGGCGCGTCGAAGCGCACTAAAAAGTTTTCGGTCTCTCATTAAATCGTCCGGTCGCGGGGAAGAGAATCCGGGGCGTGAGACGAAGGGGTATTAAAAGAGGAAGTACAGAACCCCGGCCTCGGCTCCCTTGCGTCACGAGGAAAACTGGATTTACTTTACGAAGTTTTACAACATTTCGAATTCAGAGGCTACGCTAACAACCCTCAATCGACTTGACAGTGAGGGTCTCTTAATCTCATCTTATTTTCTCATATGCAGACCAAGAAACTGGGAATTTTCATAACGAAAAAGTCCGGGAAAATCTTAGAAGGTCCAGCAAAGTTTTATTGTATTATATAAAGACTTCCAAGACCCTCTACGTCTTTTGATGGTCGATAGAGTTTATCGAAAAATGCCCGAAAATTAGTAATTTTTCTTAAAAAAAATGTTTACAACAAATTGTTGTTATAATCTGCTATAACCAATATTGTAGTTATTATTATTTCAATAGTCACCCCAGATTTAAAAAAGTGATCAAAATTCGTTAATAATCAACGGAGATATTGCAATTTATTACGATGATTTGAGGTACTAATCATCAATCAATACTATATATATAGGTAATAATCAAATCAATGGTTTCATTAATTTAACCATAACGTATTAGTAATAAGTGTGTTAGTTAATATTCTATCTATTCTATTGTCCATGAAAGGAATAAGGAATGAGGTATTTTTTTATTTATTATATCCGAACTTCTATTTTTTCTACCAATTTTTTCTGAAGATTCTTTATAATTAACGGAGTATTGCAATTTCTTACGGAGATTTGAGGTACTATAAAAAAAAATAAGAATAAATCAATGATTTCATCAATTTAATCATCACGTATTATCAATCAGTGTATTAATTAATTAACATTCTATCTATTCCATTGTCCAAGAAAGGCGTATGGGATGAAGTATTATTTTATTTATTATATCCGAACCTCCATTTTTCCTACCCTTTTTTCTGAAGATTCTTTAATAATTCACCAGCACCTAGAATTATGATGACCTCCTAAGGAAACTCATACCCTTAATCTCCTTAAAATCCCCCTTGTAAATTTCCTAATTATTTTCAGGGCTATCAGTCACATGGACACACCACAGCCTAATTGAAAATAATTATAATAAAGCCATATAAGAGCTAACTTTAACTGTAATTCGAGGAAGTTACTTTACCATCCTTTAAGGACTTGAATACATTGACGCACCATTTATTATTTTCGATTCTATTTAGGGATCTTCATCCTTTATAGCAACAGGTTTTCAAGGACTTCATCTAACGCAATATTCACCATTTTAGGTTTGAAGCACTATCAATTATATATTAATAACTTTTCTCAACGAATAAGTGAGATAATACATAATAATTGTATTGACGACAAAATTCTCTCGAAGGAACAGAAAAGAAATTTCAGTTACAGTTTTCAAATAAATTACACCTTTTGTCCTATCGACAATTAATTTTAGGGTGCTCCTAAATGAATTTTTGGAACGTATTTCGAAAATAGTAACAGAGTCCTACAGCCGTTTTTATTTATCATAAACATGAATTGTTGTAATAAATAGTCGAAAACTGTGGGCAAATATTATAAACTTTCAATTATTTAGAAGGATAAATTTTTTTGTTAAGTATGGTTAAGTATAAAAAATAATTTTTGGTCCAGAATTTTTACTACTGCCATCGTTTCTTGTTTTTCAAATGTTTTTATAATTTTCTCAGAAACTTCTACATGAAAAGTTAAAGTATGTTTACACATTTTAAAAAGACATTTTAAAGTCCCCGGAGTCCAAAAAACATGTTTTTGAAATAAATGACTGTCTATGGTACATTTTTCTCGAAAATTAAAAATCACAAACGGTTCAAACTTGCATATAGACCGTATTCCACGACCCCCCAATAAGTTTTTTAATAAAATCAGGGAGGTAAATGGGTCGCTCACTCCTGTCTACCATATGGAAATTTTCTCAAAATACGCTGCAAGAATTTTTAGCTTTGTGGACAGGTCCACTAGAGCCATTAAATTTGAGCGTCGAGCACGTGTTCATTTTTAATCGTCACTGGAGTTCAGTGGTGTGTGTTTGCAATTGCAATTATTATTTTAAAATGGCTGTTTGGAGACCTTTTGACGTGGACGAAATTAATAATGGCAATGACATAGACATTACAAACAATATAAATAATGCTACAGAAACAAATGAGGCACAAATCTGGTATTTCGTCATAAAATTTCGTTGACAGAGTAACAATCTTTTATATTTCTTTAAATATGGAACGCACATGGATCGGTCTCTTGGTCTAATGGACATTACCTGCTGTAATGGATCTTAGGGAACCCTAATAAGTCGCACTAGTAGAATAGCAGATCATAAATAGAATAAACGGCGTTTCCCTTATCACCATCATCCCTTAACATCAAAAACGTCGTTCTCTTCATACATAATATAATTAATTAATAGACCTCATTAGTGAAATAGCCCTAGCTTCATTAAGGGTAGTAGTGAACTCATTAAGATAAGCAATAATTAACGAAAATAAAGTTATTGTTGCGACGTAACACTACGTTTTACTTCTAATTAATTTGATGATCCTAATGGATACCGGATCATATACAAAACAATGGAACGATCCTTACGTAACACATCAAAGAATTGATTCTTTTCAGGAAAAAGAGACGGATGAAAGTAACATGAAGGTAAATACACTCAAATTCCCCTTCTCCCTATCTATCCTTAACAAGTTTACAACGCTAATAATTCATAAAAGATAGAAGACTAATAAACCAACGATTAATACGTAAGTACGCCGTAAATCAACGGGGAACGATCGCTTTCTCGCGATATTTTCTTCGCTGTATTTTCCTCGAAGTAACAATTTTTACGTCAATTTCGCAAATTGCTGCTCGTCGGGGAAATTACCGGGGCCGAATATCGCTTAGGTAATTTTGGACGTCATTCTCCTACGAAAGCGATTTCCGGTATTCCTGAACGTGTGCGCTCGCCTAATGCGTTTCATGCAAAAGGGAAAAGTCGATTAGAATATATGATTAATAAACCTCAGGAATAATCGAAGTAGAATCCCGTTAAAATAGACACAGGAACGGAGAATGTTAGACTGGCGAAGCTAAATCTAATCAGAAGCGTTACACTCATAATTCGACACGACTTTTGGAATAGAGGATAAGATGAGCTTAATTCCAAATTTTCAGAGGTATACCCTACCTATTGGTTAGGATTGGATTACATTTTTCTTATAAAATTTAAATTTTTGATGAAACTTAAAAATATTAAAATGTAAAGCAAAAAAACCCATTTACTTCAAAAAAATTAAATTAGTTTTACGATTACCTTTCTATCATCGTGCGATTTAAACCTATCGAATTAATGTGGAGTCAACTCAAACAATATCTTCGAAGAAAAAACACTAATCCCACTTTATCAACGTCCATATTAGATCTTATCTACATAGAAGTTGAATTAATTATAATAGACAATTGGAAACGTGTTATAGACCATGTTAAGAACGTTGAAACCACATTTAAAGGAATGTGGAGCGACGTACATCCACTTACGATAGTCCTGGATAACAGTAATTCCAGTAATGAGTCAAAAAAACCTTAACAGAAATAAAAAATTATCAATTTCTTGAGCTTACCCCCATGGTTCACCCTCAATTTCATAAAATTTCATTTTCCACCATTAATTAATCATAATTCAATCATCAATATTTCCTGATAAGGAAGTTGGCACATGCAAACTTAAGAAAAATCAAAATTTACCAAAAAAGTTCCTATTCTTTTGTTTTTGCTTCGATGCGAAGATGTTACTTGAAATGAGCCACTTCAATTGGCCTCGTGCCATTGGAATTTCTTTTTGAAAATACTAAAAAACTCGGCCTTATGAATGTACTTTAAATTCACTAAGTACGGACCATTCAAGCGGCTCGAATATTGTTTTTACTATAAACGTTTCAAGGGCCTGAAACACCCGAAAAGTGCAATAAACGCGACGGGTAGTGTCGAGGGGTAAAGGACTGTTACTATTACAGGGGTTACTATTACTTACTAATGATATTAATTTCAGCATCCACATTGATCATTCATTTTATTATTTTTACCAATGGCATTAGTGTGGTAATTAATAAGAATAATAAGAAGAAAAAAGAAATGAAAGTTTGTGGAAACAGTTGCAAAAAACTTGTCTTCAATTATCAATATTTCCTGATATCGAAATTGGAACATGCGCAAATTTAAGAGAAATCAAAAATTTACCAAAAAATTCCTATTCTGTTGTTTTTGATTTGATGCGAAAATGAAATAAGCCTCTTCAATTGGAATTTTTTTTGAATCTATTAAAAATACTGCCTTTGAAAAGTACCGCAAAGGGGATGGTAATTAGGTGCTAAACCCGGCCCCCCTGCTGCCGCCAGGGCCATGTACTTCAAATAAATATTAGCGCAGTTTAATACACTACTTTTACGTTCAGTGACTGGACTATTACACCTCTTCGGTTGAAAGATAACAATCATTGTGGATAACAACAACAACTTGTTAGCTCATTTCAATTCAATTGATATACGACTAATTACAGCCTGAGACATGTCAATTGCCAGGGTTCTGGTTTCGTCATAACAAACCTCTTGTTATGATTTTGCATAAGTGTCGTTCCAGAACCCGATTGACTCGTTTGATTGACTACAGTCTTGTTTTCAGACCTCCTGTTCGGCCTTCTCCCTCGACAATTTTCAACGTTATCCATCCATTGGATTTAATTCACGAAATCCGAGCTTTTGGCCGGGCAAAAGATGGCAAACGGCCAATCCGGATAAACTAAAACTTTGTTGTTATACACATCCACCGCTGGTTATTAAACCGAAACGATAATAACTCGACTTCCGCCTGTATCATTTCGACTCCTTTCAGATACAGATTAGGTACAATTAGGAAAAAATAACGATAATAAAAACGAAGAAGTTCGATGCATCGAAGTGTACTAGTGTTACGGCGTTGTTTTTCAATAAATCGAATAGGAAGGCCGTCCAGTGGACTGACTTTCTCCGGCGGAGGCCTGTAATTATTACGTAACCAAGTGTAACGGCCACGGGGTTTTTCAAATGGAATAATAGGGGACACGGGTAATAACAAGACTTTGGATGCGTAAATCGTTGTGTAAAATTAATACTTGCTAGAAAAAACAGCCACTTAAGGCATTTCCTTAGGACAGGAAAATCAGATCCTCCATTTCCTTTTAAAAATGTTGACTGATTACAAATTTCATAACTTGGTCGTATTTTAAATCTGGTTTAAGTACCACAAAAATGTCCACAAAATACAATTACAATAAGTAACCCAGAAACTCCCACCTTCACAGTTAACAACTTCACATTTCAGACATCACGTTGCTTTTATGATAGTTACAACTCCAATAAAAATGTCAATGATTCATTGCAATTGTTAAAGGTACCTTGGAAACTATTTTTTTTTTTCGTTACAACTATCAAAAGTCCGTTAAAAACCGTTAAAAGGTATATTTGAAGTGTCACATTTCCTTAAGATATTTTCAACTCTTTACAAGTGTCGTAGAATTATTGCAATTGTGACAAATACCTTGGAAGTTCCTATATTTCCTACTAAGTATTAGAAATCCTTATTTCAAGTGTCAATTTCTCTTAATACAAGTGCAACTGCTTCTAAAACACCATTAGACCTCTACAATCGTCATATAGCCCAATTTATAGGCTTTTTTTGTAGCTAAAATTTAACAGCAGACGGACGAAAAAACTTTGTTTAAAATGGATCAAAGATGATAAAAATCCAACATCTATACAAATCTGAGCTTTTGCGTTTTTTTTAAACAATAATAATTTTAAAAAAATTGCGTTTTTCCGTTTTTTCACCATAGCGTGAAAATTACTGACGGAAATGCAATACGTTGTATAGACGATTTGTAGAGAATTAAAAGACCTTCAAAATGAGCGTTTCCAAAAGGTGATCGGACCATTTTTCACCGAGAAAACTTGGAAAACCGTTAAAATGGACCCTTTTTCAAAAATTCACAGCTCTGCCCAGTTTAAAACTGATGCGCTAATTTTGCGTGAAATGTTAGATTAATATATCTACTTTAAGCATGCAAAAGTTGGATGCTGTCGGATGAATAGTTTTTGCAAAAATTAAAATATTAAAATTAAATATTCAACATTTTTGTAAAATTATTACATGTACAAACATAGGAGTTTGTAATATATGACAGATTTAACTTAAAGATCGCCATTTTGGCAGTTTTTGATCGAATTCCGGAAAATGCTGCTTTAAATAACGACCATTATTACAGCAAAAGGTCGAAAGAGTGATTAAAATCAAACCCATAAATAAAATATCTAAGTTTTTAGATTTTTAAGTCATTCTATTAAAAATCCAATCCAATACCCTCCCTATAAATAAGGCAGATTAACATGATTAGCAGATCACACTATAAAAGTCCCCATTTTCAACATTGGTTAAGTTTGTACATACAGGAAAAAATAAATTTAAAACGATTCCATTTTTATCACCGAATGTCAAAACACTTATCCAAATAGGACTAATAATAGATAATAATAGTATAATAAAATATTGTAGTTGACACAATAAAGTTACGCCATTTTAATCGCCAACCTCAAAAGAGAAGGCACCTAGGAGGAGGAGGACACAATAGCGAAATGTTGGTGAAAACTTTGAAATCACAAAATGGCGAATTTAAATGGCATCAACTGAAATCAACGCTAGTGGTTTTCTAAATAGGGTCGCTTTTAGTGAGATTTTTCTCAAAAAGGTCCTCAGGGGAGCTACAGTATTCAAATCCACTCGAAATAGCCAGGTTTGGGTGATGTTTTGGGAAACTTCGTGTTTGAATTAATAAAATTTGAAAGTATACACGTTTTAGAAAATATTTAACTAAAATCCATTAAAAACAAGAAAGTTATGACGCTTTGAAATGTTTAAAGGTTAAATTATTTGATTACATCGAAGGTGCTACCATTTGAAGTATTTTTAAGAGGAACGAATTTCTGCCTTTTCGACTATTCTGCCTTCAAGGAAGACAGGTAGAAACACATGGCAGATTAGATTAGAAACGTCATTTCGACGGTTTTGAGAAAATGTTAATTGCTATAACTTCACAATGGTCCCATTTTCATTACTCATGTAAGAAAATGGAAGAACACTGGACCAATTATAGGAAACTGGTGAGAATTTCTAAAACATTCCTGTAAGATTACCAAAAATTCAACCAAACTAAATAAGTTAGTAATAAATAAGTAAATAAGTTAGTTTGTAATATACGCCACCATTTTCAAAATTTTCTGATCGAGTTCAAGAAAATGGTGTTGTAAATCCAAAATGGCGACCAGGAAATGGCTGTTTTAGCAAAATTTAGACAAGTTACGTATTGGAACGAGTATTAAAATTTCGGCCCAATCTGCCATGAATAAATAAAATGACAATACAGATTAAAAACTTGAAATGTTGCAGCCATAAATCTACGATGCATAAAAGAATTTCTGTATGGTCACAAAAAAATTGATCTAAATCATATAATTGACTGATTGATTAAAATCTAAGACAGATTAGATAAAAAACAACTTTTTTTAACCGCTTTCGGATTTTACTTTTGAAAATCTAAACCAAGAATTATAGCTTTCGTTGAAATCTGACAGAAAATCATCAAGGGACGAACCTCTTGCGATTCGGGAGTATTTCAAAAGCAACTCATTTAATTTCTACAAAAATCCAATACCTACCAGAACCGACCACCTAACAAAGAAAACCTTCGAACCTCTAACTACCCTTCGAACCTCCCTTCATGAACTAAAAATTAATTACTCAATAATCACCCGCTCACCTTTGTGACCGAACATGATAGCGACGCGCGTTCGTACGGTTCGACGAGAGACACGCGAATAAAATCTCTCGAAACGTTATCGAATCCACTTTTCCTACAATTAAAAATACTACTTAGCATTCGACTTGATAGGAGTGCGCGACCGCCGTGCGAAAGAGCGGTGGAAAAGTTATAATCGTTACTTCATTGTTTCGAGTCTGCTCGTTGTTTTCTGGATTAACTTAAAGACGCGAAAGTAGAGATGTTAATCCGGCCGTTCGGTCAAATAAATTAACCGTTTACCTTACTAAAAATGAATCAAGAATTTCACTTACACTTACGAGGCTTTGTTTTAGGAGGGATCAGGATGTCGTCGACGTGGGGATTCGAGTGTCTGAGATACGGAGTAGGAAAGTTTTATTATCCAGTTGTTTTTTTTTATAATGATGTAAATTTGCACAATGTTTATTGTTGTGGAGATAACTCGTGTTACAGCCAACGTAGATAAACCCATAGAAGAAGTATTCACGAGACATCGATTTAACGGTATGATTCGTGGCATTTTATTTGAGACTCGAATTGTGGTACGCGTTACCCGGACCCCGATTTTAAAAGATTATAAACGAAGAAGATGAAGAGGTTTAAAAATTGTTTTCCGCTCGTAGTGACAAGGTACTTACATATTGGTTGGTTTACGAATTGCTTCGAAAAAATTTAAATACCCACATTTTCACTTACGAAAAGATGGAAAGGGGGAGTGAAATTAATGGTATAATTATAAACAGCCATAAACTGAAATCTTGGCACGGTACAGATGAGATTCCCAGAATATTCAGAAAAATCCAATGATCCGAAATTTCACTTTCTAAGAGAATTATTCTGAAGTATTCAGAAGCTTCAAATTGCTCTTCAAGAAAGTAGTTTAGGCCCCTGAATGGCTGGAAAAACTTAAAAACACGGAAGTTCTTACCGAGGGCCGGAAAGAGGAGATGAAGTTATGCAGCAGTTCTTAAATAGCTAGGAATTGGAAACTTGGTACGGTTATAAATTTAGCTTCCAGGTGGTTCAGCTCAATAAGCGCTCAAAGCGCAATAGTTCAATAAGCTCAAATTTTAGTGTCTAAGGGGGTGGAAAAAAATGATTGAGGCTGGATCGAACTCCAAGCAAAACCGGGTACACATAGGCTTGTTACAGTTACAGTCACTAGATATACCCAGTATCGCAAGGGGTTGTGCCAACCAGTTAGAGAGAAAGGGAGAGGGATATATTTTACTCCAAATATGGCGGCCTGAATAGTTATTTTTCATTTTTCCCCAAATGTGACAGTTTGTATGTCTGCTGTTTGTAGCATTTGTGGATATTGGAGGTTATGTGAGAATCTAAATCTCAAATATAAAAAATGCCTCAACTGTTGTATAAGCTGACGCAAAAACGATACCAAAGAACGACACAGATTGTTTAAGGTACCTGCAGATCCTGAGAGAAAACAGGCTTGGTCCAATTTCTCTGCCACATGCGCATTACGAACCAAGGATTTGTGAAGTATATATAAATATTTTGAGTTTGAAATAATAATTAGTAACAGCAGTAATCGATTTTGCGAAGTTATTATAGGCGTTGTACTACAACAAACGTGGCGTGAACAATTTATAAAATTCAACATTTCCAATATGAATTTACCCTCCCAAATTTCTACTCCAAATATGGCGGACGTTGCGCTACTGCGTGTTTCTAACGACTGTAGTAACAGTGTAACATAGTAAAGATAACTTCTATTACAGTGCCTGTATGTACAAAACAAAAATTAAATCGCCAAAGCACAACATAAGGTACATGCAAGTAGAAAAATGAGCCGATAACAGTTACAACGTTGTAGTGCCTACAGTACCTTACGTAATATAAGTACCTACATCGGTCTTCTGAGAATCCATGTCATAGTACAACTTAATAAAAATTTTACCATCTTTGTATTACTACGTTTAAATTTAATTGTTTATATTGATCTGATTAAAAAAAAAAACAGAAATCGTCCAATTACAATAAACAACAAAATGTGATCGTCAAATCAAAGTACAAAGTGTATAAAAGTAGGAAGACATAATACTTAATCTTTACATGGTGCTTACATATCAAGATAAAATAATATGTACTGATTTTCTGAAACAGGCAATTCTTAAATCACACTAAAATTTCCAAAGATTTCCTTGTTATACTGTATTTTATGACCTTAGATTACCTGAGAAAGTCGATTCTTGAACCACAATATATGAAATATATTATAAAAGTGTCAAAATGCCAAGATGACAATTATATCTTTATACAGCGCTTACATAGCGAGTCATTTTTCGACTGAGAACGTTGAAACTGCAAAAATGTATTCTATTACAAGTGCAATGCATGTCTAGGATATTAATATTCAACGGTTTTTTGCTGAATATTACATTAGATTATGTAATTTCACTTATCTAATACACTGGCATTGACAAGACAACCACAATAATTGCATTAATCACTCGTAAACAATAGTGCCATGTATGAATAACTGTATACCAAGAGTATAAATAAAAATAGATCAATTCCTTTTACCAGAATTGAAAAGATATATTGATACACCTATCAAAGTGTATGATGAAGGTCTTATCTGCATTATGGAGTTATTGCAGATTATAGTTGTAAATAACGTAGTTTTCCTTCATAAATATTTGTCTAGATTGTACAAATAATGCTATTTTACGTTACAAGCACATGTTTTAAAAAAATTAAACAGACCTCTTAGTCATATAGTTTTGAATGAATCCCAATATTTATTATTATTGTATTATACTTATTATTATATATTTATATTATATTGACTTATTGTATTTATAATAATCGACGCTAGAATTAATGAATACAAGGCCGGTACAGGCAACGTTAATCGAATTTTAAAGTGATAATGAAACGTTCAAATCTGAACAAACATGACGTTTGATGAAACGAACACAAAATCAACCGTCGAAATCTCCAACGGATTAAAACACGCTGATACGCGATAACTACACATAAATCGTATCATCATTGCAGCAAAATTAATGCATCTGTGATTACATTTTGTTTATCCTTCATCCCGTTTTCCGGGCAAGTCTTGCGAGTCCGATAATCCAGGAAAATGGGATTAGCAACCAGATTAATCGGTGGAATAATGGATTTTAAAACGGCGGTTTTAGTTAGCAGGAAACCTGTGGGGCTTTATAAATATCGACGAATCCAGCTCGATTCCCGGAAACTTTTGACAACTCGTTACTTATTAAACTGCTATTGTTCAAGGAAGGGTTCTAGTATGTAATCATGGGCCAGAACTTTGGGGAAACCTGCAGTTATTTGCTTGTCTTTCATTTGTTTCTGGGCAAAGGGTGTATTATACCTCTGAACTAAAAGGGGGCATAACCCTTATAACAGTAGTTTAGAGAAAGGGTGGGCAGTGAAGCACGAGTTCTTAGAAAATAAGGGTAGGTAAAAATATAAGCGCGTTGCTATTATACCAAGTACAAAATCTTTCAGAATGCGGTACTATTCAATTTTTCCTCTTCTAAACGGGGCTCTCACTTGAAACGCCCTTCGTCTCACTATCGCTATTTTATCGGTGTATTAAATTGGCAATATCTTGCATTGTCTCACATATTTACAACACTTAAATAAACGCGTACATTTGACGGTAATGGAAATAGATTGCATACATTCTGAGGCTGAACAAGTGACCATTGTCATGATACATTCAAGCCTTGACATATGCTGGAGTTTTGTCAGTAAATTTGCTATCTGAACATATGTCCTTTTGCAGAACGATCGAAATTTAAAAAATGAAAATGTCAAAGTACTCAAACGCGAGGGATAGCAAATTTTTCAAAATTGTACCTAATAATTTCCTTCATTGGTAGTTGGATTCAACCCAAGTGTTTTAAATTACCGACGTCTGGCGATTGAAGGCAGTACATACAGGTATTTTCAACAGGTTCAATCCACATGAATAATTCAAAAATGGGGTAAATTGTAAAAACAACTCATGGTGGTTTTAGGGACGTCCAAGAGGACATTAGTGGGTACAACCTTCCACCAACTTTCTTTTAAAAACACGTACATATTCCTGAAAGACCCGAAAGACACTTGCTTGTGCAGCCCCCACCATAACCGACGAGGCCCCCACCTCTTCGACAAATCACCATGCGGAATAACAATTAATAACCTCCGCCGGACCGCCGGCCTAATTAAAACCGATATGTTTATTCACTTTTTTCTCGGTCGTCCCCAAAAAAAAAACCCTACTGGTCCCCTCACCTGGACGCTGTCCAACGGTCTGACGAAGGCTCTCGCAGGTCCACCGGGACGCTCTCGATCAGGACTCACACTCCCGGCGTCGATTCCGGGAAGACTAGAGGGACGAACGGGACTTCGAAAGGGAGCAGTAACGCCTTCGACCACCAAACAACACCGAAAACAAACTGACAGTGACAAAACGGTGTTTTGACAGATGCGTACAACGTCCGACCTCGACGCCAGTGCTACCAACCACACACCTGAAATTTCGTTAAATGTACTAAGCTCGTACCAATGAGAATGCTCTGATTAATGCCACCCCATATTACCATTTATCAAATCAAATGAAACTAATATAGATCAGACAGCGACCTAGAACAAATTAAAGGTGACAAAACGTACGACTTCAATAAGAAGGCATGCCAACGTAACATCAAACATCTTAACAACATCCCATAATCTTCACCTATTCCGTGGATGAATCTTTTGAGGTTATGACTCCGGAATATCAAAATTATTAAATACAGCGAATTTCGTTAAAATGGACGACGAAATAGAAGACCTGATGAGTCTGAATGAAACTGATGACATAGACTACGCATCAGACTCCGACAATAGCTCGGTCGACGAGGAACCCGACCCGGAGAAGACCTTCAAATTCGATCCCCCTCTCTATATCCAGAGGTATATTAAGGTATGTGACACGATCAAGAACTGGGGCCCCCGCATCGAGAGCCTCACCGATTTAGGATGCGCGGAATTCAAACTGTTCCAATTCATCAAACGTTCACTCAACTTCTTACAACGAATCAACCTAGTCGACGTCGATGAGGATTTGCTCCAGGAGAACTTGTACCGCACGCTGCCCTTGAACGTTGAATTCCTGAATAGGAGGAAGCATCCCCTAGAAGTCAACGTGTTCGTAGGCAGCGCGGGAGAGCCGGATCCTCGGTTGAAGCAATCGGACGCAGTAACAGCAGTAGAAATGTAAGTCTACTGTAGTATACAGATTGTTTCACTGGAGTGGATGGGTAGGGAAAGTAAAGGCTGTTTGTATCTGTCCCATTTTATACCTGTTCGCTGTCTTATCCAACCTTTCAAGGCTTATATATTCAAGACCTCCCTTCTTAAACACTGAGAACTCATGACTGATCAGCTAGAAATAGAATGTACAGTAATCTTACATTTATATTCACGCTGACTAATGATTACTAAGCTTAACAGTTATTAACAATAAAGGCTTGCATTCATCACTTCGCTGTATTTCCTTTTTGCAATCTGTGGTCAATTGATGCCGTTTACCACAACGATGAAGCGTTAAGTATACTAATTTTATGTTAGTAAAACACACCTTTACATACATAAAATTTATAAACAGCGGGTGCATGAATATTGTACAACAAATTAATTAGTAACTCTGACCACAAAAGCACAAAGACCAGAAAAACGTCTGTACATGGTGGAAGAACTATGAACGCTTAATACTGTTATACCGTCATACACACTTCCATAGTCTGGAATCCAGGGAAATTTTTGTGCCTGAAACAATGCCAGAATCGGACTGGAATGGGGGGATACCACCATTGTCAAATTGACTACTACTGGGCAAGCTAATATGCTTCATTACATTACACATTTCAGCTCAATTGAAATGTCTCATCAAAATCTGTCGCTGGCTTCTTCCAGACTAATACAATAACACATTAGTACATTGCCTCATTGCATATTAAACACTGTGCATGGAGGTAATGAAGAATGAGGCATGAAGACGTTTCCAGGCTCGTCCCAACCACCATATACACAGCATTCATGCGCAGCTTTTTTGTTCTTCCTGAGATACTTTATCCTATGATTAGCAAGTATATAAGTGCCAAAGAGATTGTGGTGTGTTTCAGAATTGAACACTTGTACCCCGACGAATTGGAAACGTTTACTTACAACATATTTAGCTTCATCTGCCCAAAACTGGTCATAATTACGACACCAAATGCAGATTTTAATGTGATGTTTACGGAGGATCCAGGGAAGTTCTGTCGTCATTACGATCATAAGTTTGAATGGAGTCGAAGTCAATTCGAAGACTGGTAAGAATTAATCTAGTCCTATGACTACTTTAGGATCCTTATAATTTTTTCAGGGCAAATAATGTAACATTACGCTACCCGAACTACGAGGTGTCATTTTCTGGAATAGGTGAAGCTCCAGAAGGTACAGAGAACTTAGGTGGGTGCTCTCAAATGGCCTTGTTTCTACATAAAAATCTGTTAACCAACGAGGACCGCTTGGAAGATCTACAAATTGATTCTTGTGAAACTCCATTTGGGATATGTACATATCAGAGCCGTTCACAAGGGAAGCATGTAAACTTTCACTGTTTGAAAGAGATTACTTATCCATACGATCAAGATACTAGAACGGAGGACGCGAAATTAATGGATGAAGTCAGATATAGGATCAATTCTGTTCTTACCTTCAACAGAGATATGGTAGAAATAGACTATAATGTGTTTGAAATACCTTTGAAACTTCTTCAGTGGGACGAGAAAAATCCCATTTCAGAAGAGAAATTAGAGTAAGTAAAAGTAGTTGTCGAGAGACTATTGTCAAACTGAAGTTTTAAATTTGTCACTTCACTCCCCCATTTACCTTCAATATTCAAAATTCCCGTGTTTAAATTATTTTTTAGAAAATTACTCAGAGGTTACAACTATGTAGTGAAGAAGCGAACCAGGTCTGAATCCACTCAGACCGAGACATGTGTCGTTATAGAGGAAGAGGAGGTGAACGATGTGGAGGATTCCCAGAGTTCCGAAGAAGAAGATGCAGGCATCAATAGAGAGGTGGCGCAAGAAGATGGAGGAAATGTATCAGATTGGGATGCTGAAGACGAGGGGGAGGTGGAAACGGGTGACAGTTGTTACAAAAGAGGTTAGTGATGTAAATAAATTATAAATTCTGAGATTATCAGAGGTATGAGATACACTCTGAAAGCCTTTCAGATTAATCAGAAAGAATTTTACAAATTATTTTAGCAAAGCATAAGACCTAATGGGCCCTATGACATTGATGTTACATGTCAAATATACAGATCTCATAACTTTATTTATGTAGAAAGCGACAAATCTGTACAAATTTTGTATATTTATAATAAATGATAATGGATTCATCAGGTATCATTTCGGAACATGTCCCTGAGAACACCCTCATTCCTGAAGTCCTACCTTCATCAACAGAACCCATCAAACTGCCTCCCATTATCAAAAACACCGGGGCGCGACCCAAACAAAGGACCCTACCACAGGTTTTCCTGGAGAAAAAAGTAAAAAACCATCACATGAATGAACTGGAAGAACTCCGCCGCAGGGCTAACAAGGCCAACGTATGGTGGAAACTCTTGGAGGAAAGGGGAATGGAGACATGGTCACGCCCTTTCAATTTCATTAAAGATACTACATTCGAAGATGTCAAGTACATAGTAAACGTCTTGGTTAACAACGTTTTAAACAAGCTAGACATTGAGCCATTCGACGATGGCAGAGATAGAATCATTGAATTTAATGTTGGTTATAGCATTGAGTCTCCAGCAGGGACAAACACCGAACGAGTCCACCGTGGTGATGATCCAGAAAAAGGTCGTGTTCTATTCTATTTATAACGCTTGCAACGAGCCGTCGTCAGTACAAGGTAAGAACAGAAATACGAACAGGAGTATAGAACTTACCTTCTACTGAAGATGGCAAGTTTGCATCTTACAATCTCTGTAAATTATCTCAATTCCATCCAAAAATTGAAAAGCAAATTTACGCCCAATAGATTCAACACTTCCGTTTTTTCCCAATGTTTCTTACATTATATTCTTCATCATATTTTCATTGGTTTTACTCAATACTAAAGTACTGAAGAACTTAGTAGTTATTCATGTTCATGTTTGAAGATGACGATTGCATAGTCTGCGATGCCGGAAAATTAAGCGACACACTCCCTCAAACCAATGATAACCAACAGCCCTGCTGCAGTAAAATCGAACAAGGCCCAACAGAAGAGACAATTCAACCATCAGAAGGGCTCAATCGCCATTGGTCAATGGAAGCTGTAGTAGACCCAAATTCAGAACAGGATTCATTAAACGAATTTGAGCAAGTGACTATTGGAGATAACAACGAAATTACTCCGTCTGAAGGACAGTCCATGGTATACCATGAGCCGAGACGTAAGTTATGAATATTGCAATGGTAAAATTGCATCTTGAATATGGGGCATGTATAAATTGGAGCAAGACTTAGCTTGACTTGTGGGCGTCAGCTTTTCGAGATTTTCCACTTCAAAGGACTCCAGTAACAAACCACTTTCATGGAACTGAAATTTAGTACATACTGTAACCAAACATTTGTCCGATTACTAACATCAAAACATTACTACTAATCCTACGTAACTATTTAATAGCTACAAATCAACTTCACCTCATTAAAAATTGAGTAAACCATTTACTTTTAAAGCCTTACTTAGAGAGAACATCCCTTTCTGAAATGAAGCAATGCAATCTTCTTAGTAAATAGGACTTAGCCAGGACCATCGCTATATGTAAGCTCTTCCACAAATTTATACATGCCCTGTATAGCTATTACAGGCTTACCAAGAATAAATTTGCCAAACTGGTCGCTCCAGACAAATGACAGCGAGGAAGATGACGCCCCACTGTCCCCACCGACTGAGCTCGATCCTCACACCTACTGCCAAGGCGACGGATTAGGTGAGTAGATAGCGTCGACAAATCCCGACCATTAACCTCCCCATTAATTCCAATGAAAAAGGAATCTCTTCCAGGGATCCACGAACTCGAGGAGACGGATACGTCTTCAGAGACGACGGGCTCCATCTACACGGAAGCCGAACCAGGCCCATCCTCGCAAGACATGAGCTCCTTGCCAGGAGACGACTCCCGGAGTAACGTCATAACTGAGTTGATGGACAGAGCACAGCAGACCAGTTCACAAGAGACTAATACTTCGAGTTCTTTCACCGATGTTGGGAATGACAACTGAATTTGTTTTAAATTGATAGTGATAGTTTAATGTTCAAATCAGTAAAAATATTATGCATGGTTCCATTCTTGGGTATTCCACGTTCATTGGCTGGACAGAGAAATATGCCACCTATAACAAAAACAAAAAAAAAATTAATACCATACCATGGAGACCAGCAAGGAGTAGTTGTTAATTGCTCAAAAGATTTTTTTAACTTTCATCAGACTGGCATGCCTTTCTGCACGATTAACTAAGAGTGGTGCATGCAATCATCATGTAATTAATTAATTAAATGTACTTTATAGTCGGAGAATTAAATAATGCACTAGAAATATATTTACCCAAATTGATGCAGCCAAATGCGCTCCAGTAACACAATCTGCAAAAAAAGTGAGCATTGAAAAGGTAATTTATAACAGTTCATTTATAAAATTGTTCAACGCATAATTTTCAGATAGGAGCGAAAGACATTGCAAGTGTGTAATCAATGACGTTCAGTTGAACTATGAAATCATCATGGAAAATATTTCAATTAAAAAAAAACAATAACCATATTTTCTTGACTTATTATTAACAACAGTTATTACTTAAGTTGTAAGTAGAATTAAAACTCACCATGACATCAATCTCGATTTCCTTAGTATCTCCACAAAAGTTGTTCTCAATTTTAAGCTGCAGGCTTCCGGATTGTATTTATCTGTCGCCTATAACAAAGAAAATCTGCCATGAAAATCTCAAAAATTTCAAATGCAAATATTTTTTCAAGTTCGTTAATCAGATCGGCATGCATCTCTGCATGATTTGCTAGGAGTGGTGCATGCAATCATCATAATTAAATTTATTTGCAATATTTACTTTCAAGATAATTAAAAATTTATCAGTGGAGTTTACTTATTTGAGCCTTATTCTTAACTTATCTGCCTATATTACTGTTTATATCAATTTGTGTTTAATAACTTACTTCCAGCAGTCCTTCGTCACTTATGAAGTCTTGCAAGTCCATTAAATATTAGTTAACTGAAAATTAAACAAGGATATAAAATTTGTATGAATTAGCGCAAAATTTATGTTGCCCACATTAAAACCTCAGTTGGTAGTGCATGTTAAATCGAATAATCACGAAATCATTTCTTGGTGATAACTTTCATCATTAAAATCAATTTAATTATCTACGTAACCTTGCCAAATAAGCTGAATTTATCTGTGGCAAATTTGAAAAGTTTTCCCTCCACTATTCACAATAAGAGTTAAAACTTACCACAATCATCACAAAGTTGGTTATGGGTATTGGTGAATTCACATATGGTCTGCAAACCTTGGAAATGAATGTCACCTTCACCCTGTAACAAATAAATTGTCCCATGAACCCTTTGGAGTGTTTTAAAGAATCGAATGTATTCCTAAGTTGATAAGTCAGACTGGCATGCATCTCTGCATGATTTGCTAAGAGTGGTGCATGCAATCATCATGTAACTAAGTATATACACAGCAAACAGAAAGTACCATAAGGTGATTATACTTACCAGAACCATAGAGCGCCTCTGGTGATATAATCTGTAAACAAAAGGATATACTGTTATGTACGTAATGCAATAACCTAATAACCAAGTATTTAATAGAAAGTTTTCAGATAGAGAGTTCAAGAGAGAATGTATCATAGATAGTCATTTAATCTTATAAGTCATCATAGAAACAGAACTATTATAATATAGGAAGTACTATACTTCATATATACTTCTTTGACCTCGAGAATCTTTTAATGAATTATATAATTAATAAAGAACCTTATGAACCAAGTATTTAATACAGTTATCCGATATGAGAGAGTTTAGTTTTTATCATGGACAGCCATTTAATGTTATAAATCATAAAAACAGAACTATTATGATATATGAAACACTATTTTTTACCTTGAAAATCTCCTAGACGCCTTCTAATGTCCTTTGTAGTCAGACCTGATGCATGAAATCTGAAGCCTGGCCTCTTGAAGGACTGAGCGGATGTGGTTAGTTGATATAGTGGACAGCTTTTGAAGTTTTCTCCATTTTTCAATAGTGAAGGCTTGCAAATCCAAAGACCCTTAGTTAACTGAAAATTAAACGTGAAGATATAAAAATTGTATAAATTGGTACAAAATTTATGTTGCCACAACAAAACATCAGTTGGTAGTGCATGTTAAATTGAATAATCACTGATCATTTCTTGGTGATAAATTTCATCATTAGAATTAATTTATTTACTTAAAAACTTTGACAAAGGAACTGCATTTGTCTTAACAGTAGCCTATTAGCATATCTTTTGAGCAAGACTTACCATAAGGAGTATTACCTCTGTAAATCCATAAAAGTTGCTCACAAGCCTGATGGTGAAATAATCAATTTCTGAAAATTGAAAACAATTAATTTAGAGAGTACAAAAGTGAATGATAAATCAGTAATGTGTAAGTCATGTCAGATAGAGCTAATCAAACAGATCATGGAAATCATTGTATAACATAGTTCATCCCGCTAGATACTTCGAAACAAAAATAACATTTCAAATTTAATATTTTTCTATTCTAGATAACAAATACAAACCTAACTTCCTTATAGGCTGCAATCAGGTAGACAGAGAATCCACCACTACAAAGCCTCATCAAATTTCACCATTCCATTTACCCTACAGGTTTCTTGGCTTTGCTTTGTACGAACACCCTTGGCACGTCAACACTCTCCTTCCTATTGATGGTCCTTTTATTGACGTAAACATTTGTAACTACCTCAAATCCAGATGCTCCAAACAGCTCCTCGAGGAATGCCAAGGAGAAATAATAGCACCTTGTTCCATCTTGTCGCATGTAAAAGTTCTCGGAGATCTTATGACCAGGTTTGAACCTTAGTTGTGCCATGTCATGGAGGCCGTAGTCCCGGAACAACAAAACACCACCAGGCTTCAGTAGTTTACGAATGTTTCCGAGAGTGCGTAGGAAGTTCTCCGGGTGAATGGCAGACAGCACAAATATGAGCGTAATGATATCGACAGAACCTACGGGGACTTCTGTAAACACGTCGTCCGTGGTAATATCACATTGAAAAACTTTCATAATAGTCGGATCATAATTGGGGTTGTTTTTAACCATCTCGACGGCACGTGGAGATAAATCACATGCGATTATTTTGAAATGTAACTTTTCTTGTATTAAAGGGAAAATAAAGTTTCCTACCCCACAACCAACCTCAAAGAGTGTCTCATGGGATTCCTCGTTCTGGTTGAGAAGCTCGTGGAACTCTCGGGTCGTCCAATGGCGATCTTTGAAGAACCTGGTCTCATTCCTTTTATAGAACAGATCCCAGTTTTTCTTAGCGTTTACCTCGGACATTTTCGCAGCATACTCGCTTACTCTACGGGAGTCTTGTTTCAATAAATTCTGTCGCTCTTGAGAGGTTAAAGGCTTGAGAGAGGTGCTGTAGGTATTGTCTTCTTGTTGAAATGGGCATTTCGCTTCTTTATAGGTTAAGGGATCGATACTAGAATTGCTGGACTCATGATTTTCCTCCATGACCAGAAATATTCTGTGTAATGAAATATAGATGTTATAATATGCTTTGAACTTGCATACAAATCTAAAATAATGTGAAGATTAAATAGAAAAAGGAAGATTACCTGTATACACATGACGTATGACCAGCCTCCAACACCACCAACGTAAAAGAGAATGGCGGATGGCAGAAGAGTGCTTTTATAGATAAAAACTCAGAACGTAAAATTGTGTGATTGTGGCAAGGACGGTTAAATATGTGTTTAATTACTAATTACTCACTGCTTTAAGTTTTAAAATACCACCAAAATATTATGCTAAACTGTAATTTAACAATATTCCAGTGTATTGTTGATTTGCAGCATAGAACGTTAAATCCAAGAAAAGGCATGGTATGACCCGCCAAATTTAAACAATAGTCGGAGATAAAACAACCTATAAACCACGGTTAATAAGGCGTTGATAATAATCATAAAGTTTTACTGAACGATCAACTAAACCAGAGAGAGAGAGAGAGATATTTATTTTCGTTTGTTTCAACTTTACCTGAGGTAAGTCGTCTTGATTAACATGTATATTATTAAATTAAATTATTAAATTGTGACTCAAAAGTACTTTTGGCGTAATAAAAGTGCTTGAACATAATTAATATTATTTTATTAACTATAACACTCATGGAGCTACTCCTCTTCAATTGTATTCCAGAATTTTATCACGACAACACAAAATTAAGATCTGAACATTATTATAAGATTAACTATTAACTATTGCTCCTTAGAATACCCATAAACCAGACTCAACTGATGTATGTTCCATCAATCAAAATACTTCAATTCAACCAACACACTTTAATTAACTCAAATATTCATAGAGTTATGAATGTTAGCAGTTCAACTCCAAAATTTGAATCTGAATAGTACAATACAAAATAGAAATAACATCCACTTATCGCTTACTGGCAGGTAAATAGCTTCTCTTAGTCAACTGACCCAGAGAGACGAGCTGCCCTTCCATGACATACGGTACAGTCCCTTTGACATCATCGAAGGTCATGTATACCGAGGGTGGCAACAAGACGCCAGTCAGTACTAAGGTTTTTATGGAGATCAACGATTCCGGTGTTATTAAGACGAGCTGGTCATTGTCCACATCAATACCACGGACTATACCTGGAAAAAGTAGATATTTACTAGACTGTTAGCGCTTAAAGATATGGTGACATTACCATAACCATGACAAACAAAGAGAGACGTGTCCTTGTCCACCTCACATAAAGCGACCAGATTTGCGTTCACTGCTGATGGTAGTAAACTGTTGCCTTCCAGAGATCTGATGTCCAGAGATGATAATTTCGCTCTGCGAAAAGAGCATAAACTATGACCATGGTTTATGGTTATGACTTATGGTTTTATAAGATACTTTCGCAGTCTAATGAATTTGTAGCTAATATCTGTTTCAAACAAACACAAAATCCAGTAGAACCTGTTAATGATGTGAAAGTCCGAAAAAACATACTCTTCATACCAAAAGAATCAAAGAAGCTCGATAATCAACACTCACTTATACATTGGGACTTCATGGCTCGTCAAAGAATTAACGTCTTCTCCCATCATCTCCCCTAAATAAGCCAGAACGCACATTTCCCTGACCTGTCTCGGTTCGGCACTCCAACCGGCATACTCCTCAGCCACTGCCATCATCTGATGTAGAGTGAATTTTAAATCATTTGAGTTTCCATCGAAACAGTTACAGTTCTTCCTAACGGTCTCCACGGTTAGAGCCTCTGAGAAGTTCTTATGTCGGTGTGTGCTAACTATCTGGATGACATCGGTGGGGCAGACATATGCAATGGCGGAAGAGACGATTTTTAGGCCCATTCCTTTAGCGAAACCCATGTAGTTAATCAAGGTTGGGATATTTTGGTCCAGAGAGTTCACATAGTCCATAAGTAACTTGACACTCTTGATATATGCAGCAGGATTGTGTCTGGCATTGATGTTGGTAAGAATCGCCCTGAAAAAAAGGAAATATTAATGAGCATATATTGAAAATTTATTATACTGGCCAAAAAATAATTCATTTACCTCTCGGGTTTCTTGATATGGGTGTAATTAGGTCCAAAGATTTTCTCCCTAATCGTAACAACATAAACACTTCCAGGTACATAAAATTCCGGCTGTCCCGGATCCAAATCAATTACACGTAGCTCCGGGTAATTATTCAGGAGTTTATTAACAGCGTATCTCAAAAATGTACTTTTGCCTACGCCTTTTCCCCCAGTGATCAACATTTTCGTGGATTGTTTAACACTAAGTAAAACTTCATTCCAAGATTCGCTAGATTTGAAAACACTCAAAATGTCTTTCGGATTGAAAACCACACGAGGCTTGTACAGGTGCGAGAGTGGCGGAAATAGTTGGTGCGACATATACTTTTCGACTAATTTGATGTTCTTATCGAGCAATTCAGTACATTTGATAACAGCAGTGTTTTCGTCAATGGTACGATCTTTTACGGTGTCCAGCGAATTACTGAAAGGAAGGAGACTTTTCAACATTACTCTTTTGTTGCCTTTAGTGATATTCTTCAGGCAAAGGAGTGAAGTTCCCCTTGGTGAATAAACCATGGCCGGTCTAGAGGCGCTGCAAATTACACTCCCAAAAATCTCCACTTCTCCATGTAGGACATCCAGGATGAATAAACCGTTGAAATGTGTGCTCGAGTTCTCTTTTAGGATAACTAATTTGTAATCGTCTAGGTTAAATTCTTTTATACCACTCTTCATGACTATAGATGTATTTTGGTTTTTAGGTTCTTTGAAATGAACATCGCCATGTATATAGTCCAAGATATCGAAATTGCTTCCAGAAGGCTTCCTGGATAAACAATCTTGATATTCCGGCAGTTGAAGTGGACATGCCCCATTTGTATGGGTGGGATTATTGTATTCAGATTCAAATTCCGTACCCTTTGCAGCAGTAGCATCCCATTCAATCACATCACTTGAAGATGTGAGCTCCCTTACACTTGTGTTGCTATTTATTTCACTTGGGTATTCGAAAGTGCCCGTTGAAGTGGTCGCAGTCGGCTGATCTTGAGATACCTCTTCTGAATCTTAGATAAATGAAAAAAAAAATTAGAATACAAGTGTGCCAATAGGATTTTGGTTCTCTTATTGGATTTATGAAGGGAATCACTTCCATACCAAGAACAAACCGTAACTAGAAGAGTGCCAGTGTGTTTCCAAAAATTTTAAATTCTAAAATGCCTATGAGCCATACAGTTATGAATAAGACCAACAAAAAAAGAGAAAGAAACATGATATTTGACTTGGGCATGGTTGCTAACAAAGTACCAAGAAGGATAATATGGCAAAGAGGTATAGATCCAAAATTAGTAAGTCATGAAGAAAATAGTCAAGAAGATATTAGTCGAAATGATTCAATGTCAGACAATGTCTTACCTACTGAAGCATCTTCTTTATCATCAATAAAACTGTATCCTGTAATATTAGCCTCCATCGCATATTCGCTTTGGAATTCGCATTCGATGCCGGAGTGCGGCTCCGTGTCCATCAGCTCATTGCGACCGTGGCTCCTAGTCTCGAAAAACTCCTCCGCATCAAACCCGTCCCCATCGCCATCAGTCGATCCCGTATCATCTACCTCATTATGGAATGACCCTTGGAAGGAGAAGAATGAATTCTCAGATAACGCTGACCTCGGAGAATGGAACTCCTCACTGCCCGAGTACGCACGTAATTTCTTCTTCTTTGGCTTGCGTTCTTCAGCCCTGGGAGTGCCTTTACGCTTAGGCGAGGAGCTGCGTTGCACTCCCTTCTTCTCTTTCGGGTAGGGGGTGCTCTTCCTGCCCCTGATCTTCTCGGACTTGTCTGAACTGCTGGGCGGAGTGTCTTCAAAGACATTCTCAGATCGGTAGTTTCCCGCCTGGAAGATGATCTTGGTGGGTTTACTTTCGATTTGCTTCTGCCCCTCCTTTTGTTTGTAGAGGGACTTCCTTACGACTCTCAGGTAGTTCTCGTTCATAGTGAATTTAGATTTTATGACCTGAAAAAGATAATATATGTCGAATAGTAATAGGAAGACTATCATGGAGCCTGAAGCATCTTCTACTGGTTATTTGAAGGAAAACTGTGGCAAATTTGTAGTGTCACCAAAGCACATGTACCGCGGAACGCAAAAAGGGATTCGCCGTTGTAGAACCAAAAGAACTAACTGGAAATTATCAAAGTCACAAAGTCGTTTGTTGCAGAAGAAATTCACCTTATAAATCCAGTCATTCCCGGTAACATTTCCATCCCGATTCTGCACTCACATTTCAATCTCATGCCCCATTGGCTTATAGGTTATGTATCGATGGTGTCCTGTGAGTGAAACTAAATATTATTTGTTTATTCTCTAGTTCAAAGGTAACGCTTGTTATCTAAATTTTGCGATATCGCCTCCCACTTGATAAGTTCAAGTAATTTCCACACGCTGGTTTAACAATAAACCATACCCTCTAAGTGCAAAGCCGGCAGGAGTTCTGAGTTCAACATGTGGCAAACGTTCGCGTGTATCCTTTTAATAGGGGCTGAAACTGTCTTTAGTGTATTCCCAGAGGACGAATCCTGCCAGACTTACGCGGGGGGCAGCGTGTACCCCCATACATCAAATCCCGAGAGGGCTGATCACAAGTTACAGTTCACTAAAGCTGTTAGTAAGTAGGATTAAAGGTAAAATCGATATGGCGTCATACTTCACTTTTGTTTTTTATAGTTTCCAAACCAGCACCATTCTGGGAAAGCACTGCTGTACTGAATGGCCAGTTTGTCCAGTTGAAATCCACTGATTTCCTCGGAAAGTACTTGGTATTCTTCTTTTACCCCTTAGACTTGTAAGAATGAGTTTACTGTTTATTTCTCTAACTAATAATTTGTTTGAATTCTAGTACTTTCGTTTGCCCGACTGAGATATTAGCATTCAGCGATCGAGTGGAGGAATTCAAGGCGATCAACACTGAAGTCGTAGCCTGCTCAGTCGACTCGCACTTCACTCATTTAGCTTGGATAAACACCCCTAGGAAAGAAGGGGGATTGGGGAATGTTTCCATTCCATTGCTATCTGATTTAAACCATAGCATTTCGAGGGATTACGGGGTGTTCTTGGACGATTTAGGACATACATTAAGGTAAACAGTCTTTTATTCCTTGGTGAGTATAATGTTTGATGAATACAGTGTTCTGGTGTACTTAAACATTTTAAGAAAATCATTAAGATAGATTTGAAGTACTTCCAGTAGGAAATTTATCATTTTTTACTGATAAGTGTTGATAAGGATATATTTTCTCCTGTTAATTGGTATCATATATATTTTATCTTTATCTTAAAAGGTTTAAATGCTAATCCTAAGATTGCTATTCCTTATACCTCTTAGAATGTTGTAAATACGAATTAAACTTTCTTTAAAATTCTACCTTAACAATTTTATTAATAAAAAAGATTAAAAAATATGTCAATTAAAACAATAATGATTCAAACAAAGGTTTTAAAGATTCCATATGACAGAGCCACATTCTAATTTTGACCTCTTCAATGCAGAGAATATTTAAAAGCTCCATACATGTACTTGCTATTAATTCACAGTTTTCGGTGACAAAATTAATTTCTTCTTTTTAGAGGATTATTCATTATTGATCCAAGAGGAATCGTTCGGCAGATAACTATGAACGATCTACCTGTAGGCAGGAGCGTTGACGAGACCCTCCGATTAGTCCAGGCTTTCCAATATACGGACAAGCATGGGGAAGTTTGTCCGGCTGGATGGAAACCTGGGCAGGATACAGTGAGTTCATAATGAAATTATTTAAAGGCATTTCATAATCTTTCACTTACTATGCAATTGCATTTAACTTTTTCAGATTATTCCTAACCCGGAAGAGAAGAAGAAGTACTTTGAGAATCATTGATTGTACTATGTGGATTTTTGCAAAGTGTGAGAAGTTGAGGGAAAAGACTTTTTGTATACATTTTTAGACAGTAATCATGAACAAACAGTTTGTAACATCACATTGTGAAGATTATTTAATTATAAGAATATTTTTTATACATCCTCAGGTGTTTGGTACCTTTAAAATCTTCTTTAAGACACCATTATCAAGACCTAACACATAAAGGTTTGCAAAAATCGAAATTGGGGCGAAGGTGGGATCTTCATGGCTAAACAGAATTCAAAATGAAGAACCAAACAGAACGATTTACCTATTTGGAGCTGTGAACAATTTTGTAAAAGAAAAGTGGAGATAAACAAATAATTTGTTAATCGTGTTGCCTATAACATGAGTTAAAATTTTACATTCTGTGGTTGACATTCTGAAAAGTTTTCATCTTTTCTCGATGTGCCATTCTATGGTTTATCCAAGACGCCATTTTAGTGGCTTCTCTGCGAAGTTTACCTGCGTTTTATCGCCGTTTCCTTCGTTCCCAGTAATTTCGCGTAAAAGGAAACTTCGAGTTTAAGCATGGCGGAAAACGAAGAGAATGCCGTAGGCCACGATCCGGCCGAGGAAATCCGCTGTTTCTTCGACGTATCAATCGGCGGTCTTGCCTGCGGAAGGATCGTGTTCGAGTTGTTCTTCAACATTGTCCCGAAGACTGCGGAGAATTTCAGGGCCCTGTGTACAGGAGAAAAGGGCCTGGGGCTAGAGACGAAGAAGCCTCTACATTACCAGGTGAGAATTGTACAACGTAACGTAGCCTGGATCTTACTAACTGGGTTATGTTGCAGGGTAATATTTTCCACCGAGTCATTAAGAATTTTATGATACAAGGCGGTGATTTTTGTAATAATAATGGCACCGGAGGAGAGAGCATCTATGGGGGAACCTTTGAGGGTTCGTACATTTATTATTGTTACACCTCGTTTATAACTGCTTACCTATGACTCTTCACAGTATTGTTTCCACTGTGTAGAAGGTTTATTCCAACTAGCTATATTATGAATGTTATTTCTAGATTTTGACCCCTTCTGCTTTTTGCTTTTATCTTTGGCATTATCCTCAGTACGGTACATAAATGGAGGATTAGAAATAACACATTTGCAGGTTAATGCTTCTTGAGTTATGTTTATGATTGGGGATGTAAAAAGGACCAGTGAAACATATAGGGGTCTAATACATTCTTTGGCATGCATTGTGATGAGTCTGTAGTTATTTACATATTTTTCTTAGTGCCTGATGTATGAATTGGGCCATAAGTTATAAAATGGCACTAGGGTCTAAATCTACCATTGATTACATGTTTTAGGGGTAATTATAGATAAATACACATCTTTGATTAGTCTAGTTGGTATGTTGTCCTCTTCCATAGTACAATTGTCCTTAAGGCTTTGAAATGTGTTGAAATTTAAAATATTCCAGCACTTACTTTTGATAATCTTGATCTCATTTCATTCTTGTAAGTCTTGTAACAACCATATATTTGTAGAAAAACAATTTTCAAATACTTCCGTTTCAGATGAAAATTTCACACTTAAACACGATGTGCCATACCTGCTGTCTATGGCAAACTGTGGAAAGGGCACCAACGGTTCCCAATTCTTCATGTGAGTATGGCCAAGCTTAAATGGAGAATCAGAATTCAATAGCAATAGCAACTAATCAAAGTGTGACGTTACTCTTCTCTTTCAGAACATGTATAAATTGTTTTTGTTCTTTAAGCGTAATTTACTGTTTGATACAATTTCCTTTGAAACTACAGTAAATAAAAATGCTGCACATATTTTTAATATGACCAAAAAGTGTTAGTTGTTACAGAACACTTAATTTTGTTCTGTAGTGGTTTCTCTGATGACGAACCAAGGCACTGCCCTTCTTCATATCTTGTCAATTTTTGTGTTATAGTACGACACAACCGGCCCCACATCTCGACGAGTAAGACTCGAATACCCGATGATGACCAAGAATTTTAACCGAGTTTCTTTGTAGTATACACGTGGTTTTCGGAAGAGTTGTAAGAGGGATCGATGTAGTCAAACAGATCGAATCATTACCTGTAGATGCCAATAGCAGACCATTGCAGGACGCGAAGATCACCAAGTGCGGCGAGTTAGTCAAGCAGGTGAAAGGTAATTTAATACCCAACATTTTGAAACATAAAATTACTACCATTGTTTATACAGTTAAGAAAGAGAAGAAGAAAAGAGAGACCGAAGCAACTTCAGATGTGGAGGAAGAGAGGAAACGTAAGAAAAAACAAAAGAAAGAAAAGAAAAGGGAGAAGAAGGAGAAACGTAAAGAGTAAGTTTTTTAGTACTTCCAACACAGGCTTGTGCTACAGTGTTTATTTCCTATTAGGGAGAGTGAGGAGGGTGAGGAAGATGGAGAAGTCGATGAACCTCACCCCTTAGTGACTTTGACTGAAATAAATCCCGACGATATCCCAGAAGTCCCAGCTAACAAGTTTTTGATGAGAGGTGGCACTGAGAAGGATAAAAGGGAAGAAAGTAAAAGAGATGACTCTCGAGGTAACACTGTCTAGCTACAACGTGAAATAACGTTTATGCTCCTTTTTGTTGTAGGGAAGGACAGAGAGTACCGAAGTAGGAGCAGAAGGGACTGGAATAGTAGTTATAACAGGAAAGGAAGAGTGATGACTACTAAAAGTGGGAGGATGATCAAGGGAAGGGGTAAATTCGTAAGTGTCCTGAGATTTCAGATCTTATAACAGAGTTAAAGAAACATTTCAAACAATACTATTTCACTAAATTATCAATCCTTATGATTTCAGAGGTTTCGAACGCCATCGAGGAGCAGATCTAGAAGCGCCACTCCGATCCACTGGCGAAAGGAAGAATCCAGAATCATCAAACTTTCGGAATTTGAGAAGTTAGAAGCTAAACGCAAGCAACAAGATGCCAATAAGAAATCGTTCAACGGAAGGGATCGTGACTCGGTGGATAAGGTGTCATATTCGCCTCCTCTGAAAGACCTGAAGGGCAAGGGGATAGACTACAACGCATTGGATTACGAAGATCACAGCGAAGATGAGAGCAACGTCGCAAGGAAGAAGATACCGAGTCTGGTCCAGTACCCACTCCCCGGGTCGCATAGTAAGTTCAAGTCTGAAGAGGAGGTCAGAAAGGAGGAGGAGATGAAGGAGAAGGAAAAAGAAGAGGTCGCTGCTATTAATAGGCGGTCTGACTTCCTTGCTATGGCACTTGGTGAGTTAACCCGTAACAACTTGTATGTATATATACAGTGAGGTGAAAATGAGTACAGTTTTATCCACATTGGGAAAAGGGACTATCTTTTTATTTTAAAGGTTGACCAACACATTCATAATTTAATATGTAACTTTTCTGATCAGTTTCAATAATTGAAAACTTGTAATTTCATGCATCTCATACTCTACATGTATTCGTGTGCTTTTGACTATTTAATACTTCAACGCTCAGGTGTCCAGATCAAGACCGGCGAAGATCCCCCCACTGGCGAGCTAGTGATAAGCTCCTACAATAAGCAGAACCGAAACAAATTCCAGAGTAACGACAAAGTTAACGCTCAACTTTTGAAGTTAGCCGGCCAGGAAAATGTGCCAGTACCATCGATAGCCAGTAAAATAGAAGAGAAACACTCAAGAAATAAATTTGAGATAGAGAAGCCGCCGAGTGACGGCCGAGCCTTCAAGAACGATAAGTTGGAGGACGGGAAGGGTAGGATGGAGAAGAGACGAAGGGAGGAACCGTACAGAAAACCTTTTGGGGATAATAGGAGGGACGTAAGCAGGCGAGACAGAGACAAAAGGGAAAGGGACCGAACTAGGTAGGTTCATGCCTGACCTCCTCGAATGTTGGTAGGTCACTGAATAATAATGAAAATTGAATTTTGTAAAACTTTGTCTAGGGATCGGAGGAGGAGGTCCCGTTCGAAGGAGCGGCATCGGCGGAAATCCAGGTCGGTTTCGCACCCGAGAAAGTCCAGGAGCCCCGATAAAGCGAGGAGGTCCAAGAGTCCCGACAAAGCGAAGAAGTCCAGGAGTCCCGACAAGCCGAAAAGATCGAAGAGCCCCGATAAACCGAGGAGGTCTAAGTCGCCAGAGTTGCGTAATAGGAAGGACAAGGAAAAGGAGAAAGAAAAAGACAAGGAAGTACCAAAAGGCGATAAAGATGCAGAGGAGAAGTACAAGAGATTGTTACTGCTGAGGAAGAAGGTCGAACTGTTAGAGTTGAAGAAGAAGAAAGAGGAAGAGCAGGTAATGTGCTTTGAAGTGTATAGAGTCTAATTCCATATCTCTTTTCATGTAACCATTTTGTAGACTGAAAAGGCTAACAGTTTTAGGCTATTTAAGGCCCAACTTTATTCTTATTGTTCTGTTATAGCGCTTGATGGAAGAGAAGCAGAGAAAAGCGAAGGAGGAAAGCGAAATGCTGGAGAAGGCAAAGAAAGCAAAACGTCACGCAATAGAAAAGGAGAAACTGCTGAAAACGTACAAGGTGTTGCAAGAGTTAGATGGAAAGAAACATAAAGCAAAGCTTCATTCGAAAAGTAGCAACAGTTCGAGTTCCAGCAGTTACTCTGATAGCTCCGATAGCGATAGGTCTAGGTAAGCGAGTATAGTGCTCACTCTGCCATGTCCATGATTTTTGTGTTTATTACCTTCCTCTTTTCATCGTAATTTTCACAATTTTGCTTTGAATAATTTCTGTAATTTTGTCCACCTATGGTTCTTTTTTTATTTGCACGTGTTTCTTTAGTTTTGAATTTGTAGGTCGAAAAGGAAGAAGAAGTCCAAGTCCCGATCGAAATCTAGACGACACAGGTCTTCGTCATCTAGCAGCTCAGAAAATGACAGGAAGAAGAAAAGTAGCCGTAGTTCTAGGAGGAAAAAGTAAATAATTTTAGTGCAGCCATTTTAAAAACAAAACCAGGAATGCAGTAATCGTTAAGTAGAGGTATTTTGGAGTGGTTCTTTTTTGCGACATTGATGTAAGTCATGAGATTGCAGTAATATGTAAAGGACCATTTTTTTCTAATCTCATAGTTACTTCATAATGAGTCATTAGGGAAAATTTATAGCTTATATAAATTTGAAAAAGTACTTGCAACTTCATTGAAATGAACTAGAATTCTACTTCAAGATTTCTGAACACCAAGTGTGTAAGGGCCAAGAATTGTTAAATCTTATTATTAAGTGTAATATTCAATAAAGTTCTATAGTGATTCAGCACTAGTTTTCTAACAAAGCATAAGAATAATTCAAAATACCAAACACTTTATATTACCTTTGCTTTTTTACAGCTTATATCTCCTAAATTTTAGTACAGCGTTGTACATATTAAATGACAACAATTTCGTTTGTAAAAAACATTTACACGTGATAGGATAAAAGAAAGAAGAATACTCAATATAATAAAAAAAAAATCATTCAAGTTATAAAAAGTAGAAGTAAAGAGTGTCAAACGTTCGACGGCAGTGCCATTGATATCTTTGTCAAATGAGAACTGCCAAAAATCTTATAAGCAGGAGGACTCCCCTTAAGGCTTGATTGTCCGAGACGGATATATTAATTTGGTGAAACGGGAATTTGAAATGAGAGAAAACATTCATGTGAAACGAAAAAGTGACTGGAACCGGGAGACCTCAAGCTGCCGCCTCAACCTCCATCGGTTGCGGCTCAGACTGGCTCTCCGACTTCTTTTTTTTCTTCTTGCCGCTCCTCGGGTTGGCCGAGATGTTCAGGATGGACTTCACCTCTGGATCGACGATCGAATACTCGGAATTGTAGAGCTCCGGCTCGAGGGACAGGCCCGTAATTTTATGTGGCCCGTTAGGCATGAGGAGGACTGTGAACTTGTACTGTGCTACAAACTCGCCTGAAATTCAGAAAAAAGAAGCAATAAATTTTGAAGCTACACAGAGTGGTGGGTTTGGTAATGTTAATGATTAATCAGGATTAGAAATATAATCACTATGCTTCAGTTGGATCAATTGGAGTATTATAATTATCATCATTTTTAATATAAGCCTGTCATTTGTGCATTGCACAGTGAAATAACTACACAAAGGTATCACCATGTAAAAAATTATAGATGTGTGCACCACCTTCAACAACCCAAAGTAGGGCCTTTATCATCACCAATAAATAAATTTATTTGCCATCCTGTGCTTACCTGGTTTCTCATAAAGCACCTGGAACGGCTCAATCAGCTTATTCTTGACGCACTCCACGACACCCATCTTTGCCTTCGTCTCGTCCTGGAAGCTCCTCAGGTTGAACGGCATGCTTCCGTACTTACTCCTCACCTCCGTGTAGAACATCCTCGAAGCCTTCAGTTTCAGTTGATACGTCTCATCGGTCTTCTTGTAGATTGAGACCCTCGTGTCAGTCTCCTTGCCAACTCCTTCTCCAGTGCTTATCAAGACGTCCATGGCGTATACCTCATGCTTGTCTAGTTCGAACTTTTCATGCTCTTTCTTCTGGGCATCGCTCGGGTTCTGGATTATGGTCTTCTTGCCGTCTATTTGGAACTGGTTCAGTTGGTGGCTCAGCATGCCTGGAGGAATAGTTTATTCTGGTTAACTAGGTGGGAGACGAGGTGGTCAGCGTATGAGAGGTGGAACGGTCAGGAAGTAAGTCGGAATCATGAGTTCTCATAAGGATCAATTGGAACTTTTTTGGATCATCATAAAATGGTACAAGTAAATTTTATTTCTGTATATATTGTAGAATTAAAGTCAGAACTTTGGAACCAATAAGAGCAGATATATTTTGTTTAAAATAATGCTGCAAATGCGAAATGAACTTTTCTTTTAATAAAGGATTGTGAGACAATTCTTTGCACCACTATATTTTCCGTTCTTTTCACCCTGTTATTTGTTAAATTTAGTTAAATCAATAGTTAGGAGTTGAAAAATAGCCATTAACCTATATGTAGAAATATTTTCCTTAGTAATGTTGTCAAAATTAAAGCATCGATTTTATCTACAACAAAATAAACCGTGATCCGCCTTCAACATACCTTCAACTGGTTTACATTTGAACGCCTCCGCCACTTTTTGTACGGCCTTAGTTATTGCATAAGTCTCATTACCAGGTTTTAGCAACCTAAGAGCGACCTGCGACGCGTAGTGGGCAGCTAATATCACGTCCGCCTTTCTCCCCTCCACTTTATTTTCACTAGAAGCACCTATCACTATCGTATGGGCCACAACGGCGATGAACCCGTCTATGTGTGCACCAAGATCACTACAAAACAAATGATCGTTAAAAACATTGTACTGTACTACAGTAGTTTCAATGCATGATTAAGGCACAGCTCTGATAATCGGAAGTAGTTGTTCACTATTTCGAGCTTATGAAAAAGTACTAAGTTACATTCATAGGTGAAACTACAGGTCATCTAAAACAAGATTGGTTGCAGGTCAACAATGCACACGCTAATACTAATCCCTTCTGACATGAGAAGTTATTTCATTTCTCGCTAGAGAAGGTATAGCATATGCAGAATTCAATAGATTTATGAGGAGAAAGTCCCAATGTTCAAGAAACAATTTACTTATTAGTAAGACTGCAATGAATATTGTCACCTGTTCATAGTACAGGGCATTCACTAGATCGAGACCATATGGAATAAATAACGAATCACTTACACTTTAACGACATCCCCATCGGCGAGGGTGTAGTCAGGTTCGCTAGGTACGGGCGAAAAGTGGCATATACAGTTATTGACAGAGACACAGGTGGGGAAAGCGATGCCCTTCTTAAGGTCCTTTTCCTTTTTGAAGACTTTGCTCGTCTCGTCCGTCAGGAGTTGGTCTCCGTACTCGCAGATCTCCCGGACGGATGCGCCCAGAACGCACTTGTCCAGCACTTGCTTCAGTACCCCTGAGAATGAGTGAACGTTAGTTTGTCGAGTAGTTTAGTTTTAAAATTGACTGGCTTGATTGATTGGAGAGAGAAAAGATGGTGATGCTAAGTCCTGCTTATGAAGAAGAGGAAGGGCCACTTTATGGTGCCGGAATGGATGATTAAAATGTAAGCACTTCAAATAATTTATAAGCTACTTGAATATATACTTTTCAGTGATTATTTTTTAAAGCATTGCACTCTAGCTCAGCGAATTTTCAACCAATTTCCAAAAGGAAAGTTCTTCTGATTAGAGAAAAATAGAGATTTTAGATCTGAAAAATTAGAGAAAAAATTAACGAAGAGCATTTTTTATATGAAAAATGAAGCACAAAATGTGAAAATTTATAATTTCTCTTCAAACTTTCCCAATTTTCCATTTAAAATACAGTTCAATTAATAATAAAATATGCCAATAATGGGAAAAATGTGTATTAATTGCATCCAGATCAAATTTGCGACCTCCAAACTGCACACAAGAGGGCGATTCCAACAAGAGACATTAATGATCAACAGCTTGTAACTTTGGCATTTTATGAGATAAAAGCTTGAAAAAATTATGAGACATCGCTTAAAACATGAATAAAATGATCTATTAATTCCAATTAGTTCCACTTATTTCTTGCCTTCCAAAAAAATTCACAAAAATGTGTAAAAATAGGGATTCCAAAATCGAATTGTCTTAACATTCCACCTATGGATTGTTTTATACTTCCACGTTTTCAATAAAGCTTTGGAAAGGTATCAAAAACATGTTCAAATCTTTAAATAACTGTGAAACAATGACTTTACTGCTATATTCATACAAAAACGTTTGTAAAGACAAGATAATACTTTTGGAAACAATTTTGATGAAAGATAGTCATGACTATAGTAAAAGCAACAAAATAAATATAAAATAATGAGGTCTACGACTAAAAAGTTAAAGCCTCAGATTACTAAGTAAGTACATCTGAGCTACCCAACCCATATTCAGAAGATTGGGTGAAGTGGATAAAAGGTATATCAAGACAAGGAGGAACAGTGCCAACGAGATGATCGGATATGCTCAAGTAGACAACGGCGTAGTTGTGTAGTGCAATACTCCATACTTGGAAACACCTGATGAATGAATCATCGAACGGGTGTAAAAAGGCGCAGAGGATGAGCACTGCACTCCAACAGACGCTTCTGCGTCTTTCCCTTTTTTAACAGAAAAATAATGCTTAAACCTAACGCAATCTTGCATGTGCTCGAATATTTCTTGAAGTTCCACTTGGAACTCGAACCTGAGGAAACTGAAATTTTCAAGCCACTCAAACATCGCCTCAACCTAAAGCCCTTCGACGATTTATTTCAAATATCACATTCTCGGCCCTAGAAACCACGCGGACCCCCAACCACGCTCCATATGGCCCGCGCCTTAAGAGGCGCCGCCGTAAAAATTACGACAAAGCGAACATCCCGGAACGTTTTAACTCACTGTTGACGATGTCTCCTGCCATCTTGTACTTGGTGACCACCAGGTCCTCGGAGATGGTCTTCTCCACAACATCCTTCTCGTCCGCCATTGTGCACCTACTAAAAGGTCACGTGACCGCGCGGGAAGACGTTGAATCGATCACGAGCGCCAAATTCAAACGTCCGAGTATGTTCAGAGCGGTGCCATACACTCATGATTCTTATGGGACCACTGGAATTTTTGGTTAACAAGAAGGGACGTCAGAGTGACTGATGATACCAGTACAAGTCGAACCCTCGGCGAACACTCCCTGTTAGGTTGAGAGATTGTGTTAAAAATATCAAACGATGGAACTTTCGTTTAAGATTGAAAAACAAGAGAAATGTGGAAACTGAGCTGAAAGAAACGTAAAGTATGGGTTCTAAGCTTACTAAACCGATGAATCAGAGGTTTACCTCGGCGCGTCCCAATGTGTGTGTATAATATTCAACTACAAATGCTATAGGGAAGATGAGAACAAGACTGACAACAAGAATTTTTCATATTTAAGTACTTTTCAACCAACGAAAGGTAGTAGTTCAAATGAACCTCAGCTCCTAATCGATATCCACTTTTTTCCATTAGAATGTGACGTAAGCGGGGAGAGGTTATAAATGGGTTAAAAAATCTGTTCAAAGATGATCAGCCCAGGGTTTTCTTAATTCTCTTTATACAAACTTTATACAAGCATTAAAAAAATGATCAAGTAAGTACCTTTCACTTTGGCGTTCGTTCCGATGACTTTTACACTACTCTTGTACCCAAAATGAACAACTTCCAATACTTTCTCAAGCTCAGACCCTTTCTGGACTACCAGGCTCTAACGAGCTCCCTGAGAACCCACATCGATAGACTTTATGTAAATGACGTTGAAGCGTTACTTTTCAGATTCGCAGTGAAAGCTGGCATTGCCACAGCAGCCGTGTACTACGTCAACCAACAGGGGGTGTGGAGTAGCAGCAAGGATTCTGAAAAAATATTGAATAACTACAAGCAGACCATAAAACCCTACGTCCAAGATGTTAAAGCTCAGATACCCATTGAGGTTAGTGTTACATAACACCAGGTCGTCCCACAGGTATATTAAGCTCAGCATTTTTATGTGGCACTAGGTAGATAAACAAGACTAGATATTGAAATCTGCGTTAAAGACCAGTTACTGGCCAAACCTTTTTAGTGCCTTGTAAAAAAATTTGGTAAATATTGAGTAAATATGTATACTGTATATCTCTTGCTCTTTGTAGCTGAGATTAAGACTAGATTAAAATAGCTTTGATTAAGGTTGGAATGTATTACTCCTTACTTACTTGTCGTATTGGCCTTATAGTTGCCTGTGTTACCGGAAGCGGACAGCCTGGCGACGATGCTGAAACTGAACTGGAACCGAGGAGTTCTGGCTACTTTCAGTTTCCTGAAAGATTTACCTACGACTGTCGGACAGTGGACTACGAAAGGCGTCGACTCGGTCATGCAGAATAAGGAAATCAGGGACTTTATAGGGTCATTTAGTATTAAACAAGAGAATGTAGAAAAGAAATAGATAATAAAAACGGATAATTGGAAGATCTCGAGGTTTGTTTCATTTTTGTCAGCGAAAAGGTGTAGCTGATTTGATGAAGATTGCAATTAAAGTGAATTTCAACAATTACAAAACTCAAAACAAGCTGCTGAGGTAAAACTTGGAGGTAACAATGAACGAGATGCCAAGAAATCTGAAAGTTAGGTTTAGGTTTAGTTTATAACATTAGCTCAAGACATCCAAGCTTACAATAGAGTCTAGAAATAAATCTTAAATGTTTAAACCAAAAGAAGTCCAACAATGGGAAGTCTTGGGATCTCGGTCATTGTTCAGGTGTAACCATAAATACCTTAGGGAGGGATGCTAAGCTGTGTTAGTTTCACTTTTTTGAATATAGCTCGACGTCACAAATAAAATTCAAATGGGAGTGAGAGAGAGAAAGTGAAAGAATTAGGAAACAGAATATTCATTGTAGTGGAGTGTTCTGCTACTAAGCGCAGGATGACGAGGATGTGTGTATTGTTTAACTTGAATGATGTGAGCAATCTTATAAGATGAATCCCACAGTAACAATCTTCTAGGGTTGTTCACATGGGATCATTTACATTTCCCCCTAGTTTCTCCCATGATATGAAAGTTTCCTTGTTCTAGATAATCGGGAATATCATATGCATAGAGCTCATGCATTGCTTATTACAGTGTTTTTCAATTATCTTGATAAACCACAGACAGGTAGACTACAAATGATAACGTTAGGTTAGCAAACGCCATCACCTGCATGACCTGATGACATATATTTACCAACTGTACTGGTATGTAGGCACACAAATGTTATATGGATATTCAAATAGGCGCGCGTATTTCATGTTGGCAACAGTGAGTGATGTTATAATTTCCAGATACATCCAATGGACAGTCGCGATAACCAATGGACGTCCGTTATTGCCCAAAGTACGTCCAATAGATATCGAATGGACATTCAATTTCCACAAGGTGTGACATCAATGGATATCCATTCGCTACAAAATATGGACATGTATTGGTATTAAACTGGACCTGAATCGACAAAGCCTGGATATAGTAGATACGTCATGAATCTTTGATCTCAATTGGCTCTTCTAGCCACAAGTCAGCTCTCCAAATGAACCAAAAAACGCTCATGCAGTTATCACAAGAACTACCCCCATTTGAAGATATTGATAAAGAGATAGAATTCCTAAATCCTCAAGAGGATAACAGAAACAGTCAAGTTCGCAGGACAACAACGAAGTTCAAAGTTATCAGCTGAAGTAAAACTTGCTAGATAATGCAGGTAAAGAACTGCTCAGCTGCTGGAAAGCTCAAGACACTCAAGCTTTCAATAGAGTCTGGAATTAAATCACAAATGCTTAACATAAAAAGGTTCCAGTAACTTAGCTTTGAGGTTTTCGTCTTTGTTCAGTTATACTAAATGAAATTTTTGTTGTAGCTTATAATTAAATAGGCAACTTAAGTTGAGGAAGATTGAGTTAAAGTTGAACTTTGTATAGCCATAAGTTAACTAGTTTCTAGAACAAGCAATCTAAGAGTTATGGAAGTTTTAAGAAGATTCAAGCGTTCTGCTAGAGGTAAACTGTGAAATTTTAACAAATGCAGTGTCTCAATTAAATTACAACAAAAAACGTGTCTCTCGTTGAACGGCGGGAAGAAGTTTAAAATTAAATGGGCAACTTAAGTTGAGAAAGATTGAGTTAAAGTTGAACTTTGCATAGCGATAAATTAACTAGTGTCTATAACAAGAAAACTAAAAGTTATGGAAATCTTAAGACGATTCAAGCATTCTGCTGGAGGTAAACTGTGAAATTTTAACAAACGCAGTGTTTCATTTAAATTACAACAAACAAAAAACGCGTCTGTCGTTGAACGGCGGGAAAAATTGAAATGTTCAAAACTGAATTTTTTTAAAAAATTACGGAATCGTCGATTGTTCATTACAATTTTACATGACGCAGATGGGTTAGAGGTAATTTAACCCTTGATTAAATATATTTATCTTTTACCACAGAATGTGGTAATATTTTTTTAAAAAGTGGCTTCAATAAAACATGTAGCTCTTAGAAAAGGACAGACTGATGTGCTAGTGTGACATGAAAACTACTTTAGGAATTAATGGATTACATTTCAAATTCAAAGCATTTGCTTTTATAACGTTTAGCAGTTCCCATTTTGCTGATGAGTCTTAGATTGTCACGTTTCAGACGTTATAGCACCGTAATTGCCGTTCGGCCGTCTGTCGAGCCGCTTCCTGGGTAGATTCTGGGTCATTTTATCAATTCAAACGTTTTTATCTTTCTCGTGACATTCCGTCGCACGACTTTTAATCAATTTATCGAGGGGGAGATACGGCCATTCAACGCAGCTATTATTTACGTTGTTGATTACGCTATCAAGCCGAAATTAAATGAATGAAACGACTAAAAAAAAACAACAACAATAATATCTATCGCGACCTTTCCCAACGTCGAAAAATTACTCACTTCCGATAGGAAAAGTGGGAATCCCCGGAAGTGCCGCGCGTCGTTTCGTCGTTTCCCTCGCGTTTAGGATTCACGCGCGCCCAAGGCACGCACACGCACGCGAGGTGTACGTCGTGCGGAGGTAAATTCGTTTCCACTCCTTTTGCCTTACGCCGTGTAAATAAATATATGTGAGAGAGGTCCCGGATTCTTCTGAGCGATCAGCGGTCCGAGGAGCGCGTGCGTCGGCTGTGCTGAACCGTGAATGGCCGGCGCGCCGTTGCCGCTTCCTGCAGATGTACAACGTTTAGAGCTTTAGATTCAAATCCCTGAACTTCGGACATCCAGATTGTTATTGTGAGAAACTGGATTATGTGCATTTGCATATATATCCGCAATATTTACAGGATTTTTCGGTATAGGACAGTTTTAGAGTAGATTTACGTTGAACATTTCTTGCAAGAAATTTCATTCAAATATCTAAATTTTTCACCAAGGTACTATGGCTGGGGAAGAAACTAGAAAATTTAACTGTATTAACAATATCATGACTTACGCAAGACATCAATTGTTTATAACAAACGTGGCGTAAACAATTTATACAAAAATTCAACATTTCCAATTCGAATTTTCCCACCTAAAATTCTACTCCAAATATGGCGGACGTTGCGCTACTGTGTACATCTAGTGACTGTAGTATAAAAACTCCTCGAATGCCGGCATAACCGTTAAAAAGGCGCTAGTCAGTTACTTTCCACAAGAAATCGCGATTGTCGATAAGTTTGTGTGATATTAACATTGTTAACGCTGAATTCGGTGACGAATTTATAAATATTATAACTGTTATTGGATGCTATTGTAGAAGTGCATGCACTAGACTTAGATTAAGCTGTGAGATGCGGCGAAATCGTCCAGGAAAGCAGGATAGGAGGAAAATCTTGCTTTAGAGGAACAACTTTATGGAACCAGCATCGCAGACTAATGGTATAACAATTTTTTAGTTGCATTTCTTAAGTTTAAGAACAAAAATAGTATATGTAAAACTTTGAACGTATTATTTTCGAAACTGTTTTTGTCTAATTGGCGTGATCAATAACTTCCACAATTTTATTCGATTGATTTCATATTCTAAAACTATCCCTCTGTTTTGCAGAGAAGTACCTATGGAATTCTTGATTCATTAAACATTGCCAATTTTATAGAAAATTGTTCACCAAAAATTCACCTATTCGCTTCAGTTGCCCAGTAATTTCCTTAATATCAATATTTTTAAAATTCCCTACGTGCTTCTCTAGGTATTGTATAGGTAAGTATAGTAACTTTATTGTTTTGTTTTAGGTCGAGAATTGTGGATACCAAATGCCATGCCACAGAACGTCTATAAAAAAGGTACCAAAAGCAAGTGGCAGTAGTCGGTTATTTTGTACATAAAAAAAACCAAGTAAGTTATTTTTTTCAGCTTGATACCTAACTAAATAGGTCTGTAATTGGTTTTATAAATAAATTACTCCTTCTATACTATATTGTTACATATGGACATGGGTTTATATACAAATTACATTTCTACAAGTATATCGAAAGACTGGACATAGTGGATAACAGCGTGTCAGTGAAGAACAGATTTACCGTATCCATGAAACGATTTTAAACTGTTTCAAGTCTACTCGTTTAGACTTGAATATCTTAGTTTAAACCATCAGGTTTAGAAACCTAATTACGTACCTTAAAGCCATGTAACCATGTAACCTTATATTGTGTTTACCAGTTGTTGACCCTTTCCAATTTTATTAGAGGTATGGACAAACGTTCGGAAATCACTCTTATTCTTTGGATTTTTCAAAAGCATTCTACGCTTTTAGCCTTTTAGGGCAATAACCTCTAGAGTACACGTATTCAGTGTTTAAAGCTCAGTCTTTTAATCTTATTGCTATATGTGCTGCTAATTACAATGTAATAGTTTACACTGTAAACTTTACAGCCTTCAGAAGGTTTCGGTTATCAAGCAAGTTTACAGCTTTCAACTATCTATAGAAATAAAATTAAAAGGTTTTGATGGGTGTTCAGTTGTCAAAGAAGGATAAAGCTTCAAGCTGGTATTAGAGGAATAAGTTTAGAGTTTCAAGAGCGTCTTCAGTTGTTGTGAAACAGGTAGCAGATGAATTGAGCATCTGAGTTAGAAATCTTAGTCTTTCAGAGTTGCTGGTAGCACTAGAGCAATAAATTTAGTCATCAGAGTGTTTTCAGTTTTTAATGAAGATTGTAGAGTCTAGTTACCAATAGAGAAAACTACAATTTGCAAAGACTGCAGTTAGAGCAAACAACTTAGAGACAATCTTCGTTACTATTTTCAAAGATTTTAGTTTCCCTGCTTCGGGTATAAGTGCATAGACGTGGCATCGCCGCCCCGGAACCCCTCGAGTTCTGGTAGGGAAAATCGTGTGATTACTCAGAATCGGTAAGAGTTGTGTCGCATCGCATAGTAAACCGGAGGAGAGAGAGAGAGAAGGACGCGCAGTGCGTGTGCTGTACGTCGTCTGTGTTGCTGTTTTTTTCCCTTTTCACAAGTCGCGTCCCGGAGAGACAGGACGGGAGAGCGAGTAGTACTACAGGGACGGAGTACGAGTGCGTTTGTGGCGTGTGCGCGCGTGTGTGGTGGTCGGTGGGTGAAGTAGTAAAATTTACGCTTTGTATTTACACTCTCCCATGACAGAATCCCAAATGAATACTCATTTATGGCGTTGCGAATCCTTCTGTTCTGCGCTGTGTTTGCAGTAGGATATTGCCTGAGGAACCGAGATCCCGCCGCCGCCGTAGCCGCCGCTTCTAATCAGAGTGAGTCTTAAACTTAACATTACAAATTACGACTCTGTTGTTACAATTACGCCTGTGTTACGACACACACGCACACGATAAGCTTGAGGGGTGAGTGCCCTGATTCTGGCAGGGAAAAGTCCTACAAACACACTCCTTCCCTTCTTATCCCATTACATTGCTTACTACGTACGTACCTCCTCTACCTACCTAGCTAGTGCGTGTGTGTGTTGTGTATATAATCCCCTCTCACTCTCTCTCGTTCGCTCGCTCGCTTTACGTAAATATGGCGGATGTTTTGGTAGTTTTATCTGCGGCGTTTCCGCGTTTCCTATGGAAAATCCATAAAGTGGGGCACGATTCCGGCGGGTACACGCGATCCCGTCTATCCCCGATTACGTGCCGGGAGAATGGGACCCGTCCCAGCTATCCTATGGGAAACGGGAGACGATAACCGGAGTTTAGGTGAAAATCCCGGATCGGTGCCTTCCAATCGAATGACATTCCATTCCATTCGCATAATCAAATGCCATTGGCGGGGATCTATCCGGGATGCCGTCCTCCGATCGAGTCTCTCGATTTTAGTCCACGAATTTCTCATATTGTTATATTTGATTGGTTACTCGTGTATAGTTCTGTCGATCGGTTACAAGGAGATTTTTACGAGGCACTAGAGAGTTTACGATTAGGTTGATTAAGCCGGAACCAACGAGGAAGTGATGAAGAGGAACCGCCATTCTTTAGCCATCGTCCAGAACGTTCTGTTGCTTGTTTCGTTCGACCTGGCAGGCCCAGTGGTTATAACACTCTGTATAAATTCTGATTGCTACAAACCTTGTTTCGGCGAAGGTCCCAGATTAGTACTATCTAATCTAACGACTTCCCTGTATATTCCCTGTGACCGAATTGGCCTCTGTTTCTTCCAGAACTGATCCAATCCAAGATGCCATACAAATGGTCACGCTTATAGTAAAAACAGTTCATCAATTTAGTCGAAATCACTATCTCACAACACGAGAGTGAAATTGTTTGGTCCAATCCGAAACAAGGATTTGTTTGCAGTCTTCCAATGTGTTTTCAGGATACTTCTACCTACAGTCACTAGATATACACAGTAGTGTATATACAAAAGTTTACGCCATGTTTGTTATAGTACAAAGCTTATAGGAACTTCGCACAGTCCAATTACTATTATTACTAATTCTTATTTCAAGCTTAAAATATTTATATATACTTCACAAATCCTTGGCTCAAAATTAAACTAAGGCATTTCTATTTTCTCTCAGGATCTGCAAGTTTCTTAAACAATCTATATCCTTTTTTGGTATTTTTTTTGAGCTACAATCATGAGCCATTTTTAGACTTGGGGAATGATGTGTCAGTCACTTTTCACATAACCTCCATATAAAAAGATCTACAATTGCTACATACGACAGACATACAAACTGTCGTATTTGGGGGAAAATGAAAAATACCTATTTGGGCCGCCATATTTGGAGTAAAATATGCCCCCCCTCTCTAACACATTGGAACATAACCTTGAGATACTGTGTATATCTAGTGACTGCACGTCTATCTTTTTGTCAGATTGTTTCCACTTTTACAATTTTTGAACCAATAGAATGCTGTTAACCATAGAAAACCATGTTAAAACATGTTACTTCTAGTTATTCACATATTTTTCTCCTGGAAACTGCATAAAATAACATGCTTGACAAACTTAGTACCTAAATTCTACCTTCGGAAGTTTTTACGTCTTTATAGTTGTCTGTATAGAGTATGTATAGTTCACCAATAGATACATGGTTTGCCTTTATAAGTAGCTTGGAGGGGGGTTGACCGGTGCCCCGCTTTAATCCCCTCAAGGCGACAGGTTACCTAAAATAGTACAGGATTAGTTTCCAATGATTGTTTTACTAGTTGAATATCTTATGAAGGTCGGAAGAATAACGTAGAAATTTCAATTTAATGTCAGTAATAAATCAAATAGTTGTCCGGTGTAATAAAGTTTCCTTCCCATTTTTCATTGGCTTTGGACATCTACTGAGGTTTCTTAAAACATACATCTCCTTCATTTACTGCTTTTAATTTATTTATCTATTCTTTAAACTCTGCCTACGCTCCCAAGTCGGGTTACATTATCCCCTGAAATTGGTTATTCTGAAGTCCTCGGATATGCCATCGCACACGAGTGAAAATGGCCTTTAAGAGCCAATCGTGGCATATAAAATTGAAAATTGTTGTGTAACTTTTAATTAACAGCTTCTGTAATACCAATAACACTCGGTAGTAATAATACTTTTTCCTATAATGAAACATCAGGCCTTGAACTCATGAGCAATGAGCCACTTTCTTGCTCCTCCATTTGAAAGTGCTTGAGAGCACGCATTTATGACATTGGTATATAAGACGGTTTTTAACAGGGTGAACAACAAATCAAACAGTGTTAAATATCCCATAAGAGAACTTGTCTTCACTATTAACCTTAATGCATACACCCTAAAATTCTCCCAATACAATAGGTCGTAAAATGTAAATAAGTTAGTTCGGGGTCGAGACTGTGTATTCATGAACGTGCGTTTATATTTTACATTTTTTAAATTATACGAATAGGCAGATTCATGCAAATAAAATAAAATAACACATAATGACATACATGTATATGGGCGATTCCATGTCAACTGTCGTGAGGTTGGCAGGTCATATATTTTTCCTAACCAAAACTATTTCATTGTACTGAAGGTTTAATTGCAAGTATTTACTCAAATTTTCAGCCCAAAATATTACACCTAGCGTTTTTTACACACAATTTTCGGTTTTTTTTAGCGTTTTCTGTTTTTGGCGCCAAATTTTCTCCAAAACGTTACCAGAATCACATCGCACGCTGGACAAATTTGAGAGTGCATTTAATCGATGTAAAATTTTCCAAGGAATCCATTCCCGCCGTCAGAATTGGCTCAAAATTCTTCAATTTGCGAGAAATCCCAAAAAAACTTTTTTTTTCAACTTGCTCTAACTCGCATGTATAAATTTTTGGATTTTTTTGTAGAAGCTTAAAATATTTGTTTTCTTAGTGCACTTCTGGGTACTTTCATCTTGCCCTTGTGTATTTTGGTTTTAAGTGCCAAAACAGGAGAAAACTGGCTAAATCAGCCTAAAACGATGAATTAAGCATGAGAAAAGAGTGGCAAAAGTTGGAAATATTCCTGGGAATCTCCGACTGAAGCCTCACCGATTAACTCGGATTATTCTTGTTGAATACCACGTTGTATCCATCTGGATGTCCAATATTGTGATATTCATGCGAAAATTGCAGTACTAAAGGTGTATACCCATAAAATTCAAGACAGATGGGCGATTTTACCCAAAATCGGCTTTTGCTTTATGCCGAAGGGATTTTCGATTTTCCGCCAGTTTTCGGTTCCTTTGAATATTTGGATCTTCATGGGAAAATATAACGAGTGTTCTTCAAAAAAAAAAAATATTCACAGAAAAATTTCCAACCTTTGCCACTCTTTTTTCGTGCTTAATTCACCGTTTTACACTGATTTGGTCATTTTTTCCAGTTTTCGCGTGTTTTGGCACTTAAAACTAAAATACCCATACGAAAGTTGAAAGTATCCAGAAGTACACCAAAAACCAAACATTTTGCGCTCCTGCAAAAAAAATCCAAAAATTTATACACACGAGTTAGAGCAAGTTAAAAAAAAAAGTTTTTTTGAGATTCCTCGCAAATGGAAGAATTTTAGGCCAATTCTGAGGGAGGGAATGGATTCCTTGGAAAATTTTACATCGACTACATGTACTCTTAAATTTTTCCAGCCTGCGATGTGGCTCTGATAACGTTTTGGAGAAAATTTGGCGTCAAAAACAGAATACGCCAAAAAAATCGAAAATTGGCTGTAAAAAACGCTAGGTGTAATATTTTGGGCTAAAAATTTCCATAAATACTTGTAATTAAACCTTCAATACAATGAAAGTTTTGAATGAATGAAGAATTGAATGAAAGTTTTGGCTGGGAAAAAAGTTTATGAGTTTTTGTATATATTTTTACAGAATACCTGTTTATATATAAAACACTGATTTGAGAAGCTGTTTTTAATGCAATACTTTTTTAAACACTGCAGCTAAGTACAATGTTGTGCTTTTCTGCCAACCTTAGACCTGAAAAAAGGTAAATGGATACGTCATTTCAGGTACAGCAATGAATTTATTTCTTACAAACAGATATTTGCAAAAAGGCTAGATAATTCTTTACCTGTTCAAGAACTGACCATTTTCCGCAACCCGTGCAGAAATTAATGAACCCTGGTATTATACCTGGCATTCTTCATCGCGTTATTAATTATTCCAAGCTTCGAGGACAATTTCTTATGTGGTTGTTAAAAAATTACCTAACTTTCAGGAACTGCTGTTTAACTGTTCAGGAAAATATAAAAATCCTCATTGCTTCGGCCAATAAAATAGCTTATAATGACCTCGAAAAGTACCCGTCACTGGCATGCAATATTTTGATATGACTTAATGATGGGTCCCCGTTTTCTTTGCTCTCAAGCATTGGAGTATAGACAAGTAGTCAGAAGTTGTAAATATTCGAATTTTTACTGAGGCGTAATGACTACCATTTTAAATATTCCAATGAGTCACTCATTAATCAGTTATGGACAAGTTATTGGAACGAACAACTTTCTCACTCGTTTTCGTTGGATATTTTATTTTTGTAGAGAAAAATGATGCATAAGAAATTACTCGTGTGTCGCGGCCATACAAACGATCTTAAAGCGATATCGAGAATAAATAAAATACGCTCGGGGTTCATTAAGGATTCATAATAACTTCAAACGGTATATTGCATACAAGGCTAGGAAAATTTATTACATCTGCATGTGTTTCGTAGAACTCGCAGATTAAATTATTGCAGCACGTACTTTTTCATTTAATTAAAAGAAAACAACCAACTCCAATGGAGTGTTAGGAAGGTGTTATTTTAAGGAAAAAGTACCTCGTCTAGCGTTTAAACCAAGCAGGCCTTAAGCAAGGATTTTAGCTTTTTAACGATGATAGATGATAGATAGATGATAGATAGAAGACAAGCCGGAAACGAGACGGATGTTTCAAATTCTGTTTCTAATTCGGTCCTGTTGAACTTTCAACGCCTCTATTGTTATTACCAAACAAAGCAAGGAAAGCATTACGAGAAATGCACTTCATTTCTTTCCGACAAAGACACATCGGTCGGCAAATCGTTACGAAAGATCACTCGGTATGTATCGGAGAATTTAATTGGATGCAATTATGACTCCAATTAAAATTGTTTTATTAGTTAAATATTTTAATTATTTCCGATTAAAATCATGTCATACATGCTTAATATACCGGGGAATACATAAGTAATGACGCTATTAATTCCACTACGGTTGTTTTAAAATTTTCCGCAATCACATTTTGATCACAGGACCGATCGTAACGGAAAACGAGATTGATCGATATCATTGTATTTACAACCGTTTAATTATTATTCCCAACGTTAACCTAGATTGATTCCACTCGAATTAGTTAATTACTACCGTCAAATAATTACTGCCGTTTTCTCCTACGGTATAAGTATAATTCGTTGCATTTTATTTGAGACTCGAATTGTGGTACGCGTTACCCGGACTCCGATGGTAAAAGATTATAAACGAAAAGGGTGAAGAGGCTTAAAAATTGTTATCCGCTCGTTGTGACAGGGTATTTACACATATTAAATGGACCGTACTTAGTCAACTCCAGGGGCTTCAAGAACTTATAAACTTAGAAAGAACTTATCGAAAGTATCGTTAGATAGAACGGTGGGTAAGATAGGGACTGAAAATATATTTAAATGGTGTATTAAAATAAATTCATTTTACTTTCTTGACAAGAGTTGGCTTCATAGTTTTTAAAATGTGGCGGCCTTGATTAAACAGAAAACTTGAAATAAATCAAGAAGCAGGTTCAGATGAAGAAATAGCAGTGGATGAAGATATGGAGTATGGCGAAGGACCAGAATTAGGCTAGGAAGAATTGGAAGAAGTCGACGACATATAATCCGCATCGCAATGGCCTAAACACCATATGAAAAAAAGAGAAAATGACACGATTTAAATTTTTTTATGGGGTAGAAAAGATTAATTTGTCTGTGATCATTTAAAAATTCCGGTACGGTCCAAATATCCCAGATCTCCTAATCGGCAATAAAGCACTTCACCTTTCCCCATTCAACAGACAATTTACGACCTTTTATTAGGGTGTCTTGTACCACTGAAGTGTCCACTAACCGTGTTTTCCGAGCTCCCGGGAGCAAACGCTTTATCAGTGGTACCGGTAATTTATGGCAGCCATAAAGCTATTACCGCCCGTCTTTTGGGGCATTTTCGTGATTTTTACGTCAGGTCATTCACGGTTGATTTAATATGATTTTAGTTAGACGTGTTTGAGATTTTAGAATTTTATTATTTCATATATGAAACATATACCAGCATAACAAAAACGTTTTTACCTGTTTCTGAATAGTTAGTACACAAAGTGTACAAGTAGTTACGTAATGATGATTGAGAATTGACGTATTATCCTTTATCTTTTCAAGAAAAATGTACCCGATGCGTCGTTATGACCAGGTAAAAATAGGGCAAGTAACTAAGTGATTACCACAAAATCTTACATCACTTTAGAAAATCTATAAATTGCTACTTCAAGGTTAATAATGTGTAGTCTGTGAGCGACTGTACTAGTGTACTTATTTTTTTAATAACCTGTGTGTAATGGAATCAGAAGGGGGGCAAGATTACGATACTAAATGTGGGGATTTATTTGGCGTTTTCCAAATTTATAACACTATTTTTTGCGTGATTAGTGGGCAAAGTTTTGTAAAAATTCTAAAATTATAACATTCAGCAGCATTATCAAAAACAGCATCAGGATTTTTATAGAGATTTTCCATTAGATAGTGCGTCACTATCCAGAGAGCCTGGAAAAGTGTGAAGGGAAAATGACATAAATGGACCCAACCCAGTGCTTTCTTTTAATTCAAAGAAATAAGTTTATTTTGAAACATAATTTTACGTATACTTTTCATTAATCATTCATATATAAAAGACGTTAGATTTACTAGTTAATATAGTAATCATTTTAGTATTTACAAAATCTGTGCACCTGTTTACAATTATACAAGTATTAGGTAACTGCTTTTGATAGCTTCTCCTCGACAACAGTTCAATTCGCTTTCTGAGTCCGTCCCTTTGCGTGATGTACGGAAACGACATGCATATTACTAATCCGACTATCAGCTCATTAGGGCCCGTTTATGATGGGTTGTATCTGTTACTTCTCTATCTCTCTTAATCCTAGTGGACACCTCTGTTGTACCATGTTTACTGTAATTTTGTCTCAAATAAAATGCGACGTATTATAGGAGGTAACATTAGTTGAGGACGCTGATTACTTCCTGATGATTACATCGCCAGGTCTAAAATTAGCCGGAAAAGTGCGTTCCGGGAAATAGACGAGTGTAAACAGAACATAGGCTGCGTTTCAAAACATATTCGCGGAGACGTAGAAGAGAAAAATCAGTTATCCCGCAACGACCAAATTACATCATTTAAAATGAGACAGTTCGATCATAACATTAATTGTTAAGCGTAAAAATCTAATGAGATTAGAGGTGAGATTGATCTGAAAGCGCTATGTTTTGCAATATCAACTAGTAAATTAACCTGCTTTTGTTCAATGGTATGGAGAAATTATATGAAATGTTTCAAACACTTGGTAATAAATACGCATGTAAAATTCATAGTCGTTAATAAAGGGAACATAAGATTCGTGCACAAAGAATATCACACCGTGCAGAAAAGTGACGTCACAAGTTAGCAAACGATACTACAGAATTCACTGTTTAAATGTTACAGAATAAGTTTTAATTTTATTTAATACAGCTGGACTATGAAGGCCATTTTCACTGGCGACATAAAACTTTTCAAAGATTTATAGTCTCTTCTAGAGTTTGCGCAATTATATATTTATACTCCTTGGGGAATTCACGGGCTTTACAATCTGATCATGCAGATCAATAAGTCAAGAAGCTAAAAAGTTTGGTCTTACTCATAGCCCAGTCAGTATAGCCTCGCTAATTTTTGTGCGAATGTCTCCGAAATGAGCTGGGAGATATTTCGATATGCGCAACTTTAATAGGTGCTAAACAAATGAAAAATCAGAATATGAAAAATTAGGGGGAAAGCCGATTTTGCGCTTCTTTTGCCCATTTCTTAAAAATTCATTCCAGAGGGAAAGTGCATGGAAATGACAAGATTCGTAATTAAATTACCTGAAAGATAACAGTTCTTAATAATTTTAAAAAGCAATAGTTTTGTTGCAAAATAACGAAAATTACAAAAACATGTTGAAAAAATGGATTAAAAAAATGTTTCTTTTTTAATTATTTAGTTTGTTCTTTGGATCTTCATATTGGACCAAGAAAAACTTATCGATATAAGCAAACACCCACCAAAATCGGTTCGGCGGTTTTCCCACAATAATTTTGCAATCCAGCCACCTTTAAAAAATCGATTTAAAAATTCCGGTGGCATTCAACACTTGTAATACTCTTTTATACGTGGAAAAATCAGCTACCGATTTGACCAATTTTTTAAGGTCCCACATTGATTAAAAATAAATCGATTTTTTTTTAAAGGAACTAGATTGCAAAATTATTGTGGGAAAACTGATTTTAACAAAATTTGGTGTATTGTTTGCTTATAACGTTAACTTTTTCTTGGCCTAATACAAAGGTGCAAAGAGCAATCTGGGTAATTGGAAAAAAATTATGTTTTCAATTCATTTTTCCACCACTTTTTTTTGAAAGTTTTTGTTATTTTGACGAAACTATTGTATTTCAAAATTAATCAAAACTGTTATCTTTTAGATAATTTAATTACAAACCTTTTTCTGTACACTAAGGCGCACAATGCTTGGCCACATTGCTGAACTAACCCAAATGGTTTAATTGGTCGTCAAGGGGTTGACTCCTGACAATCTCGGATCTTGTTAAACAATATCCTGCAGGATAGTGTTTAGAATGTACCACTGTGTACCTGTAATGTACCTTGGTGCATTATTCTGAAACCTTTAGAAGATTTGTTTTACTGGGCGTATTTTAGTTACTTACTTGTGCAACCCCCTTAATCCGACCTTGTCGATGGGTGATAAAGCGCTGCAAGTGGCAGTGTCAAACCCCTCAAGAAATATAATTAGTAATTTTATTGAAATCACTTTAGTTACAAAATTTCTGATAAAATTATAGTGAGCATTTTGCGATGTCATCGATTTCGCTTTAGCAATAGAAAGTATAAATTAGGTTGATACTTTTCTTACCGGTGAATATTTATACGGTACACATTTTTTAAAAGTAAATCCATCAGTCTAATTTTCCCTTAACTCGGAATTTTTTTTATAAATGAATTCTCGTCGTATAACTTCAATAAATTTGCGAAATACCTGAATTAATTTTTACATGAACTTTCACATTGAAAATTCAACAAAGTATCGGCGAATAACAACTTTTATTAAACCTTCCATGAGACGTTTCGCAAGCATTGCTTGTTATACATGCTTATGAAGTTTGACGAGCCTAAATACCCGGAGGAAAATGTGAATCTGAAGGTATGTACAATAATTATCCGAAACATATTCACAAAATTTTTTATTAAATCAAAAGGGAAAGCGTCGCCAACTTCACTTCAATTTGAAAATGGAAGATCAAAGAAGTATTTTAGAAATGTTCCCCTTACGGTTTAATTTTTTTTATTCCAAACTCGAATCTAAAGCTTGTAGATTTTTGTACCATATCTGGTATATATTCGATTTTCAGGAAACTGCAAGGTTTTTAGACAGCCCTTGTAGCAATTTTCAGTATCTGAAAAACCTGCGAAAGCCTTGAGAGCTTAAAACCTGATATAATTTAAAGGTATCGTGAAAGGTTGTAGAATAGTTTTCAATTTTGGTCATTTCCACCAGATGGAAAAAACCAAAAGTTTTTAGGTGTCTTCCTCTAGTTTCTAGAGTGTGAAAATCCGAAGGAAATTTGAGAGGTTTTCAAACTTTGAAATATTCAAGAAAGCCTGAGGAAATTACGTAAAGCCTGCAAGGTTTCTATAGCTCTATGCATGAGGTGTTTTTTCAAATAACAAACATTCACTAAATAACCCAGTATCAAGTTGAATTGGTGTTTGAGAACGTAGTGATTTCTCCGAATTAATCTAATCACAACAGCTTTGATTGGGAAAAATGGTAATAAGAGATTTTCCTGTGGGAAATTCTTCAGAAGCATGTAGGGAAAAAATGCTGTGCGACAGTTAAAAGCTTGGAAAAATTGAAATAATCTTCAAAGGTTTGTTGACTCTTGTGAAAAATATGTTGTTAATAGCGAAAAATGGTCCAATATGCATAAGTAATATGAATACAACCTACATTACAACATGAAAAAACGTACATAATCTATTACTACTCCTACTATGTACTAAAGTTTTCTAAATTCCGTTATTGTTTACAGGTGAGGCTTGAAAAGCTATAATTTTGGCCATTATTTCAAGTAATGATAAAATTTAATAAAAATTACGCTGCATAACGTACATAATATCTAATTTTAGTGTCTGGTTTTTAAGCCATTTAAAAAAAAAACTTAAAGCTTCCAAAATCATATTGTTCATGTTTTAACATGTAAGATGAGCTCTCCCTGAACGCTGTACGTTACCTTCAAGTTATATGAATTAATTTATACGAGAGTACATATCTTGAAAACCATTAACTTTTTTCAAAGGCTAATGAATTTTTTAGGCATACATTTTTAGCACTCACATTCAAGCGGAATTACTAATGTTTGCTATTAAAATCATTAGTTGTTATTAATTGAAATGATGACCGAAATTTATGGTTTTTCGTGTTTCATGCGTAAACAATTAACGGAATTTGATGAATCTTGTCACATTTTGTAGGTTTTCTTAATGTTTATATCTTCCATTTACAACTTTTTTCGATGTTAATGATACATTTTTCATAAGAGTCAAAAAAGTGTTTTTTCATGACTGTTTAAGCAAATTTTCCCAAGTTTTCAGCAGGCTCTCGAAGAACTTCCAGCAGGAAAATGTCCTATTTTAGACTTTAGGACCAGCCTTATTGAATCTTAAAACTTTACATCAAAGTTCTCATACTCTTAGGCCTTAAAATTCATTTCCTGACTTGAATTTAGTGTTTACTAACCACTGACGTGACAGGTATAAAAGAGAGTTGTATTGACTACTTATCGCATAGGCATAACGTTATAATACATTGTTTTTCTCTGCTTTGGGAGAACTTTTAATCATTTTTTCTAGTCACTGGACGCAATTTAAAAAAAAAAAGAGAACCACTCCACGTACCGTTTCCGCAAATTTTCCCAAGTTTTCAGCACGCCCCCGAAGAACTTCCAGCAGGAAAATATCCCATTTTAGACCTTAGGATCAACCTTATTGAATCTTAATACTTTACACCAAAGTTCTCATACTCTTAGGCCTTAAAATTCATTTCCTGCGTTGAATTTAGTGTTTACTAACCACTGACGTGACAGCTATAAAAGAGAGTTGTATTAACTACTTATCGTATAAACATAACGTTATGATACTTCGTTTTTATCTGCTGTAGGAGAACTTTTAATCATTTTTTCTAGTCATTGGACGCAATTTAAAAAAAAAGAGAACCACTCCACGTACCGTTTCCGCGTTCATCTGTGCCAATTAAAACCATTCGTGTTATTCAATACGATTGGAAAATTTTTATTTCCTGGAACATTCTTGACATTTAACCGTATTTCTCCCACGTGAAAAGAGCTCAGATCAGCAAAGAAATCAGATCTTTCGAAGGAATATCCACCGCTGCAAATGGTGTAAACCGATACTAGTCGGTCGCATTAGACGTTCGCTATCGTACTGACGATAATTACGTGTCTTTATCGCAATTTGAATTTTTTGATTAGCACATACATAGTCATCTGTCATCGCTATCAGTCGAGGTTTCGGTATTGGTGGTAACGGTGGTCGTGGAAATTTACGTCCTGTCGCGAAAGTAGTTTATTTGCGCAATCCATGCCGAGTATAACAGTTGAATATTTCGCCTTTACGTCACGTGAGAGAAAAATTTAACAAAATCTTAATTAAATTATAACGCCATATCTCACACGCACATGTTACGTTTCCACTTCCTGTTAAACCAAAAAATAATCTGCTAAATTACGAATAACGAGACAGAAAGAGAGAGAGGGAGGATGGAAGATTGATAATTTAGTGGATGGTCGTTTGGCATTTCGTTTTGTTGCATTTGTTTTTGTTTCATTGCCGCGTTTCCGTGTATTTTTCTCTCTCTGCTCACCTATACTACCGCAAAAGCTTTGACCTTGTATCGAACGTTGTATTGGGGTATTGGACTTTCTCAATGCCATTAATAAAATCTTTTTTATTAGCCGAGTAATTAACGCGTAGATGCTTAAGCATTTCAAGTGTTTGTACGTATTTTCGCCTCGCGGCGGGACGGTCGAGGGAAACTTTTGTTTACCGGTTAACGTTAATCGTTAATGGAATTGCCATAGAGTTAACGTGGAATAACACGAGAAGGAAATTATCATGGCGATTTTCACACGTCGGGCCTACGCTCGGATTCTCATTCCTTATTTGTATTTTCGCACTCGGAGAACTCGCAACATGTGGGTCACGTTTGGTATTTGTAAACTCGCTTAATTTGATGGTCTTAAGAATTTTTCCCGCTACGTTATGTTAGTCGATCTGAAACACCAGCAAAGAAGTCACCTAAAAATCACAAGAAAGTGAAACATGCTTCAAAGGAAATCAGCCAAGCAAGAAAAATCCCACGGGAACACCCGGCAGAAGTCATTGATCCCCTCTGTCACTTTCTCACCCCGTTTGTTTCACTTTTATACATATTATTTTATACATCTCTTATATGTAATAAAGCTGTACATACGCGTACTCACCCTTGAACACCCATTTATTGACGAATTTTCGAAAATTTAAGTTGAATGAAAGGTAAAATACTGATTTCACCCCCTTAGACAATCTGTAAGTAAATCACCCTTTTACAGTTTCTCTACTGTCATAGTAATGTTTGTGCAGAAGGGCAATCGGGCTTTTTTCTATCGACTTGAAAAACAATTATTTGTTAATAATAATACTAGTTTCACCCCCTTAGGGCCTCTGCAAGTCAATCACCTTTTTACGGTTCATCGCCTACTATCGTGTTAATTAATTAAATATCTTGTGATACTAAAACAGTATTTTTAGAATTGTTGTTTTACATTTCATTATTGAGACGCTATTGGTGAAACGGCTGCCGATTATGAAATGGCTGCTACAAATCTCACTTTAAAAAATTGACTGTTAACTTTACACCGGTAATAACCTAACATTTTTATGGTTCATGTTTGTTATAATCCACAAACTTAATCAGTAATGCAGAACCGATAATCTCCTTAAATTAATACTTCCTGTAGCAAAATATCTGGGAACAATTGGAAGTTGTGCCAAAGGAGCATTCCTCGTTGGTCTTCCATTTCTTTCACTTGTCTATAGACTAACGTCCATGTTTAGGATAAGAAATATTTAAGGGAGGTGCCTTGATTTTTTAAATAATTTTTAAACAATTTTTAAATGTAAGAAACATCTTTACTAAGGAGGGTTTACTTAAAAAGTAAGTAACCATTTAAATTAAGAAGAATCTTAAGGAACGTTTCTGAGAACCACCCATTTTCTAGTATATTTCACACCAGAGCGAATTCTATATGTTGTTTTTTTAAGACCTTTGCGAAGAAGGTTACCAAATTGTTAAAATGTGTTAAAAAAGTTCTTCGAGTTTGTATTAAATCGACTGTTTACTAATTTACAATCATTCCCCCAAATGCCACTTTCCAGGTCAATTAATATAATTTATTCCAAATGCCTTTCTTTGAGCTCCTAATTAGCGGTTTTAACTTTTCAATACAGTAATTTCCCGCAAGTTTAATGATTTTGCCTTTCATTTTAGCTTATTTAATTAATGCCATACCTTTCCTTCCACATTAACCACATTTTTGCTGTAAATTTTTCGTGGACTTAACGATGTTTTCTTGTAAGTTATTAATTTCGATATGGAGAGAAATCACGGGAGCTAACGAATAAAAGCGAAACGAAAAAATAATTTTTACTTTATCAGAAAAAATTGTTATTACTTTATCTGAAAACTTGCGTACAAAAGTGAATTACAAATTATGCTTCGACTTTATTTAAGAATTTATTACCTGGAAAATATCTGGAAATGTAAATAAATAGAGCTCTTTTATCTTCTCTCTTAGATTATTCATTTCGCTTTATCAAAACCTTTATTTCAACGATATAAGATTACCATCGGCATTTTTCTTTTTCCTCTGATTAATCGACTTCATTTTTAACTGTTTACTTTTAACAAGCATTATTACGATTAACGAATTTCGAGAAATCGAGTTAGTCTGTCTAAAATGGCATCCATTACAATTAACATTGTTAATCCAAAGGCGAGTGGATGTCTCCCAGAAAATAATCTCAATTTCTCGAGGCAGTCGAAGGCAAATATTAGTATCGCCTAAATTTTTCGACATCTCAATGTCGATAAATTTAAATTTTAAATTCTCGGTTGCAATTGCACGGCCGTTTTCTTTTGTCCATTCCGCTGAATATTACATGGGAGAGACTTCGGTCAGAGAATAATACCAGGAAGTCATTTGAAAGGGGGATTTTGGCAGAAAAAGTCATACATGGGCGATTTCATGTCAACTGTCGTGAGGTTGTCATATATTTTTCCCAACCAAAACTATTTCATTGTACTGAAGGTTTAATTACAAGTACTTATCCAAATTTTCATCCCAAAATATTAGACCTAGCGTTTTTACAGCTAATTTTCGACTTTTTGGCGTTTTCCGTTTTTGACGCCAAATTTTCTCCAAAAACGTTATCATCGCAGGCTGGAAAAATTTGAGAGTACATATAGTCGATGTAAAATTTTCCAAGGAATCCATTCCCGCCCTCATAATTGGCCTAAAATTCTTCCATTTGCGAGAAATCTCAAAAAAACCCCATTTTTTTCCAACTAGCTCTAATTCACCGTTTTAGGCTGATTTCGCAATTTTTCGCCTGTTTTGGCATTTAAAACCAAAGTACACACGGGAAAGTTGAAGGTACCCAGAAGTACACTAAAAACTAAACATTTTGCGCTCCTGCGAAAAAATCCAAAATTTATTCACGCGAGTTAGAGCAAGTTGGGATTTCTCGCAAATGGAAGAATTTTAGGCCAATTATGAGGGCGGGAATGGATTCCTTGGAAAATTTTACATCGATTACATGTACTCTCAAATTTTTCCAGCGTGCGATGTGGTTCTGGTAACGTCTTGAAGAAAATTTGGCGTCAAAAACAGAAAATGCTAAAAAAAAATGCTGTAAAAAACGCTAGGTGTAATATTTTGGGCTGAAAATTTGGGTAAATACTTCTAATTAAACCTACATTAGAATGAAATAGTTTTGGTCGGGAAAAAATACATGACCCACCAACCTCACGACAGTTGACATGGAATTCCCCACATGTTTTTGAGGGTTTTCGAAGTATATACGCTAAATTGGTATTGGTTTTGTTTTTTAACTAAGGTTACTATCCATCATTCATTAAGAATTCCACGGCGCCTGATTGTTTTTTTCCCGGATAATCCAATTACCTCCCCTGAACTGAAATCCCTTGACTTATCCTAACGATGAATGAACTTTGATTAATCAGTAATTAATTCCACCGGCGATTTCGAGACTGCAAATGACGATTTATTACCGGGTTAATTGTTTTATTATCCCGAAAGTTCATCGGATATTGTAATTTCTCAATTTCTGAAAGTAGCAATTAAGTCGTATATTAATTAACACTATTGTGCGAGTTTCGTGGACTCCTTTGTAAATGACACGGTGGGGGGGGGGGCTTAATTGGTTTGAAGTGGTGGTTGATTAATTTTTGTAGGGAATTAGATTTATGTGGAGATAGGGCAAATCGAGGTAACGAACGATTATAAAAACAGTTATACAGTAAATAAACAGGTCAAGAAGTCAAATTTTCAATATCTCTTGATTTCTTAATGATGGCTCGTGTTAAAAATGTACTCTATAAGATCAAAAAATATATCTGGTGTTAATTTAACTGTATAATTACTTAGGACGCTCATTAAAGTAGGGTTTTTGTGCTAGTCCATCTGAAATTTAAGCAGTCTTCTATAGAAACCTGTAACTAACTTTTTTGGCCTTTACGTGTCTAAAATGTATAGTGTATGCTGATTTAAATGTACGTATTTAAATAAATTGTCTATTGGAATGTTATGATTCTGAGCCTAATGGACCTGAAATTTAAACAGTCATTCCAGAGAAACCTACCCAGATATCTTTAAGGATTTTAAATAATTTTTTGGTCGCTCATATTCAAACTTTTACTCTGTTCCTTTCGAAAATGGTACACTTTCAAAATATCTCAACGATGATCTAGAACATTTTAAGTGCCCTCGAAGGTGACGTCTGGAGATTTATTAAATCTGGTCCGAAAAAAGATCTTTTGCTTAAGGAATCGAAAAAGAAACGTTCTATAGAACTTCCTTCGCATCTCAAACACTAATTCACCGGCAGATGATAAAGGGTGCGAAGTCGAAGGGTGATAAATCTACTTAGCTTACGAGCAATTATTCACTTTACCCTTCTCGCTCTCCTTTTAATGGATTCCACTTACCCCTACCACCACCGCGATTTTTTATCAATTTTTCTATGAGAATTTATGCATTTCGGCCGTACCCGATTGAAATTGAAATGGCGAATCGGATCGATTTTTTTCGAATTAATTATGCCGGCCTATCTCCAGGCAACCCCTGAAACAACTTTCCAGAATACTCCGGGGTCGGGGGGAGTAAGGGGCGGTAGGGAATAGGGGGGCGGCCGGAGCCCGGGAGCTACAAAGCGGAGGAGGAGGAGGAGGAGGAGGAGGAATCGGGAGCGAGCGAGAGCTTTTCCCTTTAAAAATAAAGTTTGGAGAATGTTGGGAGAACGTGTAGGTTGTTCGGTTCTTGCGAAAGATGTGCGATTATTCTTATATTCTGCGTTGCGAGTGAAAAATGGAGCCTTTCAATTTTTCGGATCGTATTTGATGTAGAGGGAATGATAATTATGTACTTTTCTAAAAAAATGACGTAGTATCTCCAGTTTTTTCGTATTGCAATTTCCATAATATATTCAAATTTGTCAGGTGATCTTTAACAAAAAAATTGTATCTTTTTCAATGGAAACTCCTCCAGTGCTTTAAAGAAGAAGTGATAACTTTCACAGATGTGTAGCAAAATATGCTAATGGACAAAATTAGACCGAGTTTAGATTTCTAATAAGGGATTATACACTTGTTTAATGTTGCTGCTACATAATTTTCCCCAAACATATCTTTATAAACTTAATTTGAAAGGCACAAATTCAGACAACAAATGTCCCAAAAAAATTGTAATCATTTTCGTAATAAATTACTACGGTTGCGGTCTTATAAACTACATGGATCGTCTTACGTGTAGCTTCTCAAAGTTCGTAAATTTTTCAACTCATTTCTCCCCCCCCCACTTATATTTCCCTCCCTCAGACTAGTTTACATTTTGGAGACTTAACGGCGACGATTTTATCTGCTCCAAGGTCCAATTTATAAGCGCCCATTTTTCAAAATGACGTGGACTAGATGATACGAGCTCTGATCGAATTTGTACATATCAGATCGGACTTGGAAGGACGATCTTTTCAGAAATAATAGAAATTATGTTAATAACCCGTATAATCCCTTTGCTTCATATTGTTTCGCTTTACGTGGGTTACAATCATGGTAGTCTTTATTATCACTAATTATTTATTGCACTGATTAAAATAGATTAGGTTGCACTGAGGGGATATTTTCTTGTAGATTTTTTAAATTTTCTAATTTATTCTAAATCTTTCTAATTCTAATTCTAAGATTCTAAATCTAATTTAGATTTTTTCCCGAATTCTGCGAAAATGCGTCCTTTCTGCAGTTTCCACCCTTTCTAGAATCGAACTGTGTTGAATATTCGATATAAGCATAGGTAGAGAACTAAGGGTGGTATTCAGAAACGTTCCTTAAGACTTTTCTTAACTTAAATGGTTACTTAAGTCAGAGTTCCTATTCAGAAACGTTCCTTAGGATAAATAAATCTTAACTCAAAAGTAATTTTTTTTTTACTGAACAGCATTCATAAACTTTCTTTAGTACAGATTTTTCTTACATTTAAAAATTATTTAAGAAATATCGAGATTATGTTCGTAGAAGTTGAGGTTATGGTAGTTTTAAAGGTATTTGAAGGAAAAGACGCCTTTGATGTTAAGGGATGATGACCGTCATTATGGGAATTCTTCTTCACCCTTCAACGAGAAATGCCCGTAACTCGTCTGGCACAATTTTTAATTGCCCTCAGCAATACCATCATTAAGTGATAAATATCTGCTTCTACCGGGAATCTGATACCTGCCTGATAGATAAACTCTTAAAATTGGGTTATCATAAATTAAACACTACAATATTTCTCATAAAACTATCTCTCAGCATTAATGAGAATCTCTTAATTCCTAATTTAAGGGGAGGAGTACCGTTTCTACATTACTAATGGAAGTTGTGTATGATAACAAACATAAACAGTAAAAATTTTAGTTTATTACTTAAGAATGGTTTTATCTCAAATAATTTTTAGCTAAGATTTTTCTAAGTCGGATCTCTGAATGCAAATCGTTCCTCACCATCAAGTTAAGGAAAATCTTAAGTTAGGTAAGAAAAATTTAAAAAATATTTGAGTATGGTTTGTGAATACCACTTTTAGGTACCATTTAGGAATTTTAGAAATCGAGGCCATCTTTAGATACTATATTAGGTAAATAAATAGAAGGCAATTTTATTAATTACCTGTGTATAATTTATGTATTTTTTCGTAAGAATTGTACAAGCCGAGAATTTCTTTAGATGTTATGTAATTGGATAATTGATTAGATTGGGTCGACATAAGATGCATATTTCAAACAAGTAATTTACCTAAAAATATAACTTTTGTATATATTTCTGTTGGAGAGTAATTCTTGGAATCTATATTATATACTCTAGTGGTCCTATGCATAAACGCATATTAAAGTTGAAAAGGGTTTTAGCTTAAAATGCGTTTAGAATGTGTTTCGTTCCATAACAAAACAACTTTCTGTCGTTCTGTCGTTCATAACAAAACAACGTCTGTCGAACAAAATAACTTTCTGTCGTTAGTCGCCGACTTCTGTGTTAAAATAAAATTGGTATTAATGTTCAAAACAGCCTTTGTAAAAAAAGCTTCAGAGACATGTTTGCCATTCTCTTCTTCCCCTCGATAAGGAAATATAAGGAGACATATTCCGGGCTTATTTCAGAAAATATCCTTTCGTCATATAAGAAAATTTTAATTCCACAGAAAAATGTGAATTCGTCTAAGCCATACGATTTTTTCTCTTCAATGTTGCCTATTTGACTTTGCATAATTATCCAGTTGAAAATTTAACGTATCTTAAGGTTCTGTATCTTAATTTGTACTTGAAAATTCATACTTGACGAACCAGCAAGTATTGTTCACGGCATTGAATAGATTCACGCTTTGGTTTGCAAAGAAAACGTCTTCGGAGATATTTCGGGGGGTGAGAAATCTGCTAGGGGTTGAAGGGGTGATTTTGGGAAATCGCAATTTGTCTATATAGTCAGCAATAAAATATGTCTTTTGGTACATGTTTGCATCTTCATTGGTTATGGAGATACAGGTGTGGGTGACCTGACTGAAGTAATAAGCCAGATTATCCCCTTTATCTCGGAAAGGGATGGAGCAATAAAATGGTTGTTAGGCGTAATAAATTAGCAATGAAATATAGTGTTATAACGAATGCGGACTTATGAAATGGATGATCTGGCTTAATAGACCTGTCGTTATCATTTTTACGAAATATGTATTCTAATCATCTGATCTGTTTTTCACAAACCTCTTCGTTTAACCCGTTTACGACCGTTATGTTATTCATTTGAAACGTCCGAGGAAGCTCAATTGACATTTAGACGATTTAAAATTCCCCTTCCCTTGGATAACCCAGACACTTCAAAGTAAAAGTTCTCTATCCGTCTATCTGCATATTATTTGCTTCTTGTATCGCGTCAACGGAATTTATTATCCGAACATCCACCTTTCAGTTTTAATCAATTTCGAGGTAAAATCCGGGCGTTTGTTTAAAATTTCCATCGTGTAATCAAACAGTGATTGCGTAAAAACCTACACACTAAATCAAGCCGCTATCCAAACTTTCCCAGATAGCTTTTTTTTATTCGATGGCTCATTATGATTTCCGAAGCACGGCATAAAGACAACGGTTGTTCTCTCGTTTGGTATCTATTTTTTTCTCTCTCTCTTTGTCTGTTATTGTCGTCATTCCAACGCCTTTCGCATGTTTAACAAGAATCTTTTTCTGTGCTGGTCTTCGGATCGGGGCACCTCTTGTGGATTTTCCTTTTCCCTTTGATACTTACAGCACTTTTACCCCAATGGACGACACGTCCTTAATGGGATTCCATGTGAGAAGCTTGCATTTGACACATTAGTTTCCTAATATCGCTATTTCCTAATATCCTGGAGGAAGTTTAAAAGCCATCGCTTTGCGTTACGCCCGACTCCCGACCGAATTACGAAGGTCCTTAAGGATTTCTTCCCTCGGCGATATACTTTTGATTTACGCTAATTCGCGATTAAATAAATGGGAATGAGTTTTTTTGGGAGTGTCACTTCGGGTGTCGTAACGAAATTTTATTGGTCGAGACAATTTTGAAAACGATCAGTTGTGATGGCCTGAACCGACGCTTCTTTCCATTACTGTTCGGTGAAAAATATGAAATTTATGAAATGGAATGTGCTTTTTAAAAATTTAGAGGGAGAGGGATAATCTCACGTTCGTTTACCAAGATATTTATCAAATGAAAGTGGAGAAATAATGAGATATGATGGGATACGCATCAATTAAAAAAATATGTATAAATATTAAAAAAAAGATGCAGTCGTGCCTATAATAAAAATAAAACAACAAAAAATCAAATTTAAACAGACTGGTCTTTATTGATTTAAACCACACAAAAAAATAACAATTTGAAACAAATTATTGTATATTAAATTCTTATATATGGGCGATTCCATGTCAACTGTCGTGAGGTTGGCGGTTCATATATTTTTCCCAACCAAAATTATTTCATTGTATTGAAGGTTTAATTACAAGTATTTACCCAAATTTTCAGCCCAAAATATTACACCTAGCGTTTTTTACAGCCGATTTTCGGTTTTTTGGCGGTTTCTGTTTTTGACGCCAAATTTTCTCCAAAATGTTATCAGAGCCACATTACACGCTGGAAAAATTTGAGAGTACATGTAATCGATGTAAATTTTTCCAAGGAATCCATTCCCGCCCTCAGAAGAATTGGCCCAAAGTTCTTCAGTTTTTGAGAAATTCCGAAAAACTATTTTTTTTTTCAACTTGCTCTAACTCGCGTGTATAAATTTTTGGATTTTTTTACGATTTACCATTTATATGAGATCCTACAGCTTCTTTCTGTTAAATTAGAAAAATGTAAAGTAATAACAAAATTCTTATTTGTAACGTTAAAAATGGGTAATTTTGAGTTTATATACTGATTGAGCTGGGGACTTCACTTTCTTAATTTTTAAGTTTCCACGACTTCAAAAAGTGTTTTGAACAATTACATATTAATGTTTACTGAATCCAATTTTATTTTCATAAAATATAAGATATGAACTATCGAGTGACATAAAAATGACCTCAATTATTATCAACAAATTCGCAATGATTTAAAAAAAATATTTCGCCTTCTGGTCGTCGTACAATTTTTTTTTATAGATAAAAATGTAAGCTTTTCAAGTGTGAAAACTGGAAGTTTTTGTAGCAATAGCGAAGTCTCCAGCTTAATTAGTTTATAAACTATAAATTGCCCCATTTTAACTTTAAAAAGAAGTATGTTATTCTTAATTGACGTTTTTTAAATTTAAAAGGAAGAAGCTGTTGGATCTCCCGAATAATTTGGACCATGGTAAAAGACAATACACTCATGTAAATCGTAATGCAAGCATTATTAACAATATCTGTTGGGATAAATAAATAAACGTATCTCAGCAACAAATTGCAGTATAGCGTGCTAAAGACTCTCGTTTGTCTTATCATAAAAGTAAATAATATATCTTTTAAAATGTTCAAAATAAACGAGTCTCTTTTTACAATAATTATTGCTAAAAAACAAAACAGTGGTTTTTTGAATTCTTGCAATAACTAATTTACGGATTTACTTCTAGAAAATCTCATTTTACACGTTTTTCTGAGACCTTCAAGTCACTCATTTAACTTTTTTATGTATAATCAACACTAGAGTAACTAAATTTAAACAAAAAAAAAACTTTTTTAAGTTTAACGGATTATTGCAAAATATCTACCACCTCTATCGACCATCAAAAGGCGTAGAGGGGTCTTAGAAATTTTTATTTAATGCAATAAAACTTTGCCCTACCTTCTAAGATTTTCCCGGATTTTTTGATCCATTTTTAGCCTAATTCGTTAATTTCTTTTTCGTTGTTGTTTTGGAAAAACATTTTGTTAACTTTGGAACTTTTCTGATTTTGCTACGTTTTTACTACAGCATCAGAAAACATGTAGTTTATTGTCACGTTTTATTAGCAGTAGCATACAATTTTACCATGGACTACCTACCTATAGCTGGAGGTATGCACTAGCGCCCCGAAAGATGTCCCATTTGTTCCTGGAATAAATTCTGAAATATAAGTAAAAGACCTTTCTGGCGACAATTTATACGTCATTACTCGGTGAAACTACGTAGGTAAATTTCCCGCTACGCACCCCATTGCCACGTCACTTGCTCCCCTTTCGTAACACGTTTTCTGTTCCCTATAAACCATAACAACGCAGCATCCTAACCCAGTGTCTGGAGTAAAGAGAGAGAGAGAGAGAGAGAGGGATTGAGTACGCGGATCTCGTTCCTGGACAAAAGCCTCACCATCCGTGCGTATGTGAGTGTTGTGTACGCGATGAATACCCATGACCCTCCCAAATTGTGGCAGTGAGTGTCTGGGTCAGTAACGACACCCAAGAAGTGCTATGCAAAGCACAAAAAGGGGGCCTCGGCGGTCTGACGGCGATTTCGTCGCTGGCTGCTTTTGAATCACCAAACCGTGCGAAATTCGATACTTTTTTAATATCGCACCAAGGGGGGAAGGGGGGGGCTCGGATAATAAAGACATGTGGAGGTTTTCCTTTCTCACTCCATCGTTTTCAGTCCGCCTCTCTCGCTCTCAGGCGGTCAATGGCGGGCGAGGAGACCGGGATCGGTCAACGGAAACGTCTCAGGATGCTCGACACGTAATAATTCCGTTATGAAAGGTGCAAACCCCAATGGAACAACCCCTCGATGCGTAATGTTTTATTGATTAACCGACGAGCTACATCGTCATTGTAATAAGCTAATATGCCATAACAGCGTCTATCAAGTGGTAGACTCTTTAAATGAATTTAATCTACTTTTCCTTCGACTTCCTACTTACCTTATTGTGTCTAGTAATAATTTATATAGAACGCATGTATCCATTGTAAAACACCTGTATTATCAGCTTACTGGTCAGATGTAGAAAAGCATCACTGCCCTTTGCCCTTAAATATTTTAAATGAGACCTTGATTGAGCTTGTGCTTTAATCTCTTGCAATATTCCCTAAGATACAGTTTCGCCTGATAGTTACATTACTGGAGTAGGAGGATTGATCCTAAAATATTCCAGCCCACGCTCGTTTTTCCCAGAAGGGTAGACGTAATAAATTAGTAATTAAGTTGTATAGAATGTGGCGAGCTAGCTGTAAGTGCCGATCCGGCATTAGACCCGTGTGAAAGGTCGAGCTACGATTCCATTCCCAATCATTCAATAACGAATCCTTTCCTAAAGTCCACGCATAAATTTCCCCATGAAGCACTTGAATGATTAACCCAGATACGATCCTCGAAAAAACTTTATTTTTTCCGAAGGCGATTTACGTGCAAAGGGCGTTTAAAGGAGAACTTGGGTTAAGTTACTGTGATTTTTTCCCGCGTCCGACACGCGAACCTTCTAAGCGACGGAATGTGAGATTAAACAATTCGGCGAGATTGGCAATTTCTGTATCTCGTCCCTCGGAAAGGATATAAGCCGAGATCGGCAGGTTTCGAGGCGAATTTCGAAAACTCCGCGTAACCGGACGCCGAGAAATGCGATATTTTTTGTCGACGGAAAACTCCCCGTTACTATGGCAGATCGAGCAGAATCGTTATTCATTCCATGTAGAGGCAAAACGGTCTAGTTTAGATGATAAAACATCCGGCCGGAGACGACGCCGATCGAGTTTGTATCGATTGAAGGAAGAATACCTTAAGTTACGTTGGGCGCGTTTAGGCTTTTTGCGTACAGTTAGTCTTACATTTAATGTACTCTAAAGTTGAAATCAAAGATAGAAGAGATACGGGTTGATAATCACCACCTATTAACAGACGGTTAAGTGTTAACTCTTACAGCAGCAATAGAGAATTATGATAATAAATCTGGGTTCGTTATAATTCCAATTTCATTGGGAAGATAAGAGGTGGTTGAATTGATCAGGTCTACTGGTAAAAATTGCTTTTTTAAACTTTAAAACTTTTTAATACTTTAAAACTTTTAAAACTTTAAACAAGTGGGGATGCTCGCCCCCAAGTTACCCACTCTTATAAGGAAATATACTTGAATTAAATAATAATATATTAGAATATCAGTCAATGATCAATGCAGCCACTCACTTTGAATGGTCACAATAGAAAGCCCTAAAAATGTTAAGGGTGTTCGATACGTGATGTAGACAACTGAATTCCGCAAGATGTGTCTAGTAACAGAATTGTTGTAAAACAAGATAATTCCCTCCCATTCTATGATTCACGATCATAAGCCACACAACAAAAATTTTTATTGTGGGTAGATATAAGTAGAGGGTATGGTCCAGGGAAATAAGAAAGAAAATACCCTGTTTATGACTGTAAAATATTCAGATATCTGAGAAGTGTTTTAGGTAATATTGACCTGTAGGAAGAGATTCTACCACTTGCCTGCGTAAGATTCTGTCATTTTTTTATTCATTAATAATTAAGTGCCAAAAATCCAAATTTTTGCTATTATCACCTACCATTGCAAAAGTTGATATCCAATGAAAATTCTAAGTGATCATCATTTAAAACATGAAACAAGTTTTAAAATGATGTTTTATAAATATCGATAAATTAATTTGTCGCTTAGATAATTGCGAAATAGGGAAAAATAAAAATTAATAATAAAGCTTTAAAAAATTTACCTACAACTATGCCAAAAACACGAAAATGTGTCTTGTGGTACTATATGGGCCCTCCAAACGTCAGATCGAACATATTGCTCGAAAATGAAATATTTTCTCATACTCGAAAAGCCTGGCACGTTTACACGAATTTAAAAAAGAATGTTTCACGTCAATTTGGGCCTAAAGTTAGCGTGTCAATGTTACCTAAAGCACTTTACCAGATACCTGGACACAGTCCTGTTAAATATTCATTTCCCTGGACCACCAGGGGATTGCGAGTTTGTCGCACAGTAAGAAATAGTCCAAAGTCGGATGAGATGTTCGTCGCACGACGATGAATAACTGAGAGAAATAAGGAAGGCAGTAATGCAGAAGTTGTGAGGTACATCGCAAAAATAAGAACGATTTATATGTATCGAAAAGACAGATATTTCTTTTTTGTACATTTCTATTACTATTAATGTAATATCTTCCCATATCGTTCGATACTAATTTCTTTTTAAAAATTAAGAGATAATGAAATGGTCAAATGTGAACCTGTTGGCCGAGGGCAATGTCAGGGAAACTACAGGGCGTTTGTTGTCGTGCGTGACAACACCTGTAAAAGGAAGACGAACCTGAGCAATCTATTCATCTCGTATAACCTTCATGCATTATGATCATAGTTCCACCTTTGGATTAAATACTAATGCTCACATTTCCTACTTACTTTTACCCTGCTCACCTTACTTTATTGCGCTTTCTCTAGTCGCGCGCTGTTAGTATACAGGGCGATGATTAAAAAAACTTTCAATCGGGTTTAAATTTAGAACTGACGAAGATTATAAAAATTGGCGAGACACGTCGATTTTGATTTCAAGATGGAACCATTTTGCGCATATTTTTAACCCTGTCGTTGCAGCCCTCTAGCCAGGGTGAGTTCCACCCCTAAAATTTAAATAGGGAAGAGGGGTCAAGTGATACCTCATTTTGAAGCGTATCAAATTATGAATTCGACGGGTTTTTGTTTCTTAAATTTGGTGTAGTAGTTTTCGAGAAAACGAACAAAAGGTATTCCTTAGGTAAAAAAATTGATTGATTTCGATGTTAATTTTTTACTTCGATATTGGTTTTTTTTCACCATGTGAACCCATTAAGGGTGCCAGAATTTCAGTCCACATACTTTTTTTCTCGTCTTTTAACATCAAGCTATGCTTACTTCATCTCAACATATCACCCTTAAGTTGCATCGAACCACCCTTAACAGAACTGAGAATTATGATGCTGTATTTACTTACTGCAGAGATATTGGTTTTAGTGTTTCACTAGCCATCTTCATTCAGGGGTAATTAAAGGCGTCATTCAAGTGAAATAGATTTTCTCAGTGGAAGACTCGCCAAACGCTCCCACACGTACAACATCGGAATTAGAAAACGCGTCTCCTTAGGACAATCGAAGGGGAAGTTTCGTTTACTCCTTGGGAATATGTGTCTTCGCGATTCCATCCCCATTGAAACGTTGTACGTGGAGTCCCTTAATTACGATTTAGATTACGCTAGAAATTTATTTATTTTTCGTGACTTGCGAGGTAATCGTTCGCTCCTTTATTATCCTTGATCCTTCTGACTGACTTTCGGATTCTGGATATTCTTGATACCTCCTGATACGACTCTAGAAGTTTCTAGGGGGGGTTTATTATTTTTGCTACCATTGCTGGAAATCGTGGAACAATATTTTTTACCCTGAAAATCGTGGAATTTTTGAAATTTTGTAAGTGCGCCCTTCTTCAAAATTTTGAACTGATTTTCAAGAGACGTGAAGCGACAAATATTAACTGTGTTTACTGTTACTGTATTACTGTGTTTAAAAGCGACAAAGTAACAAGAGAAAATGTGTATTTTAAATAAACGATAGGTATATTTTTTAATGAATCGTTTGTACATATCGTATATATTCATAGTTGTGCGTGGATAATTCAACGCAAAAGTCCTTCTTTCATTAAAAGTTGTATCTTTTGAAGCCTGAAAATTCTGAAAAATTCATTGAAAACGTCCCCATGAACTTTTAAAGTCAACGTTCACTATCGGCGCTCACATTTCGTCAAAAATCGACTCTTCGCCCTCTCCTTTTTTATTCTATTATAGAGCGTGCCTTCTTTATCGTATAACATTTACGGATTTCACACTTCCTACATTCATCTCGTAGTGAGCGATAAAAACGTCACGTTTCGAGCCTCCCGTGTCGATTTTCCGATTACGAGCGCTCCAGGATTGGCCGACAAGTGTTTTCCCGTTAAGGAGAAAAGCGCCCCTCGAGGACCTCTTGCCCGAAATGAGCTTTTTAGGTGAGAGCCGTTAAAACAATTGTTACCCGGGTCGTGGTTATTGGATTAAAACAAGTTTAGAAGAAAAAATACAGCTGTTAAATTTTCAGTTGCGTCGTTTATTTTGGATTGTAGTGGTTAATGGATCGTTGGTGCCTTCCTAAGAGTTTTGTTGAAGGGTATTTTCCACAGTGTCTAAAACTGACGAAATTTAATTTATTTCATAGTAGGTTGGGCACGGTATAAAAGGCAGGTTCTTGTATTAGAAGTCGAGAGAACCTCGACGGGGTCATACTGTTTGTGGAAGAATATTGTCAAAGTAGCAATTTAATTTTTGCGCACATGAGTCAAGGGTAGTGTCCGATAGGGCAATAAATTCCCCTTGTTTTCGAGGGTTTGAAAAGAAGGATCATTTTACTATTTCAGCAAAGGTATCTCACGCGACAGCTAAAGATTCTTGCCTCACTAACCCAGGGAAATGACTTTTTCCCACAGTGACTGTGGCTATGACAGAGGTCTGATCAGTTCTCTTGGTACTTAAGGTATAGACAAACAAAGTTTATATGAAATCGTCCAAAAATTATTTGCATTTATTTATTTATTAACGACTAAAGGTCAGAAATACACGATTTTAGCGAATTTTTAGGAGTTAAATAAAAATTGTTGTACTCTATTAAGAAAAAGGGAAATATCCGTCTTATGGGGCATAGAAAACTATCAAAATGGACCACGATAAAGGTTATTTTATCCACTGGTTGTTTAATGAGACATTAAAAGCAGGTAAAATGTCGTTGAAATTCAATTGTTCATAACTTTTGCAAAAACTGCTTTACAAATTTAATTCCTCGTATACGGCAGGCTCTTTTGGGGCACAATACCTGGTAAAAATTTCAAAACGATTCATCGAATAGTTTTTACAAAAAGAAATTTATTATCCAAGGTCCTTAATTTTGCGATAACATTAGTCATGAAATGGTAAAGATAGAGAAATTCTAAGGGGTGTTAAATGAGTTACTCTGTCGTTTTAAAATTTAGTTTAAAAAATTGCAAAAGTTTATTGCAAAACATAGCGATTTTTTTTTGTTATTACAAAATTACACAGTTTAAACCTTTCACTTCTATAAATAGGCCATTGGTAACTTAAAAAAAATCTTAGATTCTAATTAAGCAAGTGTTATGATGTTTTTAATTGGGTGTAATTTTATTTGAAACTGGAAATAAAAATGGCTGGAAATTTTACTTTTCCAGATTTCATTTTGAAAACGAAAATAAAAATTTGAGTTTCCCATAGGAAATGCATGTCTCAACCCGAAAAAAATAGCCCTGGTAAAAATATCAAATATTACATAATTAACGAGAGACGAGAGAAAATAACGAGAGAAATATTTTATATAGGTTTCAAAGTCAAACATATCTTTGTCACAAAATGCGTTATGTATTTGACAATTTTTTGCAATTATTTCCGTGAATTTTTCACTTATTTCAATCATCCACTTTGCAAAATGATCCCCCCTTGAAGACCTTTAATGCAAAAAAACAATTCTTTGCTCTACTAGAAATTACCCTCGAACTATGCCCGAGAAAACTTTCCAAATTTTTACATATCAAATTGTTATTTTAACATTGTTATCGCACAAAAGTATGACTCTGCCGTTGATCGCTCCATTTCTTCAACAAAAAACTCCCTTTTTACCCTGTCCTAATCGAATCAAGCAATTATGTTATAACGACGGGATTAGTTATCGATCGTCATGAGTTCGTGAAACTTCATTTTCTGGACGTGGTTGTGACGTAGTTTCTTCACGTTTTCCCGGGGGTGTCCGACGTACGCCGCGCCACTTCGGGAACAAAGAGGATCCTAAGTAAATAAGGGATGAAGGGAATAAAAATGAAGAACACGTTTCGTCCGCAATACGCGTTTTTAAAACTGGATCATTTTCCCGCAATAAAGGTAGCGAGCGGTGCCGCAGAATCCACAGGTATAGACGAACTTGTATCGCGAGGGTTATTACTAAAGAGATTTTTATGCAAACTGCGTATGTGGAGCGTTTTAATGTCTGTAAAATGAATGTTGCGTGTTTTTGACGATATAGACGATAAATGTTTGCAAAGGAATCATTTTACCTTACTGGATAGGGGGAAATGATTCCTTAGGGCAAGCTAAAGTGATCCCTAATATTTTTTTGAAAAACAGGAATTACGAACTAAAGTCAAATGAATTAATAAACTTTACTTCAGGAGATAATATTAGTAAGAGAATGAATGCATTTAAACTCACTAATTTGGAGAAAGTAAACACCTTATTATATGGTAGGTAATTAAACACAGTTGAGGTTCGGTAATTACAACTTTCTATGAACTTTATCTATCTTGGCATTTTCAATAATCGCAGATGTAAGGGTCGTAGTCTTTATTCCAGGACGTTCAGCATGGACCCAATGGGAGCAAATAATGCGCGGTTACATTTTCTTCCATAGGTCTTCCTTTTTCCTTTTTATAACTTAATCTTTGCTTAAGCAGGTCTTCTTGTGATCACTTAAGAGCTGATGGAGTTGTTATAATGACATTTCCAGTTTGATGCAAGTTTTAGAGTTGCATCTCATTGAAATTGATCTGGATTGTATGGTGCTATTCTGGTCCTCTTGAAATCATTACTAGCATTCATGAGGTAACAAGCTTTCGTGCAGGAATCTTTAAGAATTCTTGAAAATGGAAATGTTGTAATAATTATTCCTGGGTGATTAGTCGTTAATTTTTTTAGTGCTTGATCATGGTGGTGACAAAGCTAGTGTTTAACGGCTGTAGCCTGTTTTGTATGTAAGGGGAGGCATACCATGTTAAGAAAATTACTTTTGGATTTTTCAATGATATCCAAGTTCTTAGTATATGAAAGGTCAGGAATTAGGAGCGCTGGTCTTCTCCTGATAGTTTAAAGAAATAAACGAAATGCTCTAACCTATCCAGCAGACGCATTTATATTTGAACTGATATTTTATTTTATTGATACCAATGACAGTTCTTGATTAGTTCAAAGTACCCTGATTATTTTAATTGGCGTGGAAGGAAGTTTTTCGATTCACATTTATGAAACTTTTACCATAGGCCTTAAGATCATCTTACCCCAAGGATCCTGTATATCCAGGACCTGAAATTTGAAATAATGAATAGTAAAAAATCCATCCATTAAATTAAAGGTGATATTAGTCACCCCACAGATTAGCATTAAAGGTTCGTTGGAATTTTTATCTGGCGTCATCATAGACAAACCATAAAAAGGCCAATTTTTGAATATTTCATAGAATTCTAAAATCCTGACAACAATTTTTTGGTACCTGGTTTGATCTATTTTCGACTCTTCCTTCTAGAATTGTGGTGGGTTTAAGGGGAATACTGAATAAATAATAGATTATCTGGCGCTATCCTGGAAGAAATTCTGGAAGGTTTAAAGCCCTAAAGATAATTTCAAAATTTAAGGGGAACACCCATTTTTAAAGAAATTGGTTAAATATTCAATTGGTACTAGTGATTCTTTTGAAAATAATTCCAATTTTGGAATAAAATCCTTTTCTAGTAATTAGAGGGGTCGATAAAACTGCGAAAGTGCCCCTCAAAGTTCAATTAGAGAAAGTTTTGAAAATTCGATTTTTCGAAATCCACCTAGTCTCTATTTCAAATACATAGACGGTATTTTTTTAATTAGGCCTCATGGAACTTTTTCCTTATTTTTCTCGTAATTAGAGGGGTCGATAAAACTACGAAAGTGCCCTTCAAAGTTCAATTAGAGGATGTTTTAAAAAATCGATCTTTGGAAATCCACCTATTCTCGATTTCAAATACTTAGGCGGTATTTTTTTAATTAGGCCTCATGGAATTTTTTCCTTATTTTTCTCGTAATTAGAGGGGTCGATAAAACTACGAAAGTGCCCTTCAAAGTTCAATTAGAGAAAGTTTTGAAAAATCGATTTTTCGAAATCCACCTAATTCTCACTTTCAAAGGCCGTAGCAGAAAGTGGGCTTGGCGCAGCCTTCCCGCACATGCGTCGTTGGAAAGAGAACAAAATTTTCTATGACTTCTGAATTTTTCAGGCAATTCTGACTCCTTTGAAAATTTGACAAAATTTCCATACCCTGTCGATTTTTTCGAAAAAATGAACTTCCTCATAACGAACTGAAAATCAGTACAGAGGGAGTTTTGAACGTGCTGAATGCATATCTGAAGTCAGTTTTTCTCCAAAGTGATTAATTTAAAAGTTACAGCTGGTGATCTTAGATAAAGTCCGAAATTCAGAGCTATTTTTTTAATTAGGCGTCATGGAATTTTTTCCTTATTTTTCCCGTAATCAGAGGGTCGATAAATCTACGAAAGTGCCCTTCAAAGTTCAATTAGAGGAAGTTTTGAAAAATCGAATTTCCAAAATCAACCTAGGTGATATTTTTTTAATTAGACCTCAGGGAATTTTTTCCTTATTTTTCCCGTAATCAGAGGGGTCGATAAAACTACGAAAGTGCCCTTCAAAGTTCAATTATACAAACTTTTGAAAAATCGAATTTCCAAAATCAACCTAGGCGATATTTTTTTAATTAGACCTCAGGGAATTTTTTCCTTATTTTTCCCGTAATCAGAGGGGTCGATAAAACTACGAAAGTGCCCTTCAAAGTTCAATTATACAAACTTTTGAAAAATCGAATTTCCAAAATTAACCTATGTGATATTTTTTTAATTAGACCTCAGGGAATTTTTTCCTTATTTTTCCCGTAATCAGAGGGGCCGATAAAACTACGAAAGTGCCCTTCAAAGTTCAATTATACAAACTTTTGAAAAATCGAATTTCCAAAATTAACCTATGTGATATTTTTTTAATTAGACTTCAGGGAATTTTTTCCTTATTTTTCCCGTAATCAGAGGGGTCGATAAAACTACGAAAGTGCCCTTCAAAGTTCAATTATACAATCTTTTGAAAAATCGAATTTCCAAAATTAACCTAGGTGATATTTTTTTAATTAGACTTCAGGGAATTTTTTACTTATTTTTCCCGTAATCAGAGGGGTCGATAAAACTACGAAAGTGCCCTTCAAAGTTCAATTATACAAACCTTTGAAAAATCGAATTTCCAAAATCAACCTAGGTGATATTTTTTTAATTAGACCTTAGGGAATTTTTTCCTTATTTTTCCCGTAATCAGAGGGGTCGATAAAACTACGAAAGTGCCCTTCAAAGTTCAATTATACAAACTTTTGAAAAATCGAATTTCCAAAATTAACCTATGTGATATTTTTTTAATTAGACTTCAGGGAATTTTTTCCTTATTTTTCCCGTAATCAGAGGGGTCGATAAAACTACGAAAGTGCCCTTCAAAGTTCAATTATACAAACTTTTGAAAAATCGAATTTCCAAAATTAACCTAGGTGATATTTTTTTAATTAGGCCTCAGGGAATTTTTTCCTTATTTTTCCCGTAATCAGAGGGGTCGATAAAACTACGAAAGTGGCCTTCAAAGTTCAATTATACAAACTTTTGAAAAATCGAATTTCCAAAATCAACCTAGGTGATATTTTTTTAATTAGGCCTCAGGGAATTTTTTCCTTATTTTTCCCGTAATCAGAGGGGTCGATAAAACTACGAAAGTGCCCTTCAAAGTTCAATTATACAAACTTTTGAAAAATCCAATTTCCAAAATTAACCTAGGGGATATTTTTTTAATTAGACCTCAGGGAATTTTTTCCTTATTTTTCCCGTAATCAGAGGGGTCGATAAAACTACGAAAGTGCCCTTCAAAGTTCAATTATACAAACTTTTGAAAAATCGAATTTCCAAAATCAACTTAGGTGATATTGTTTTAATTAGACCCCAGGGAATTTTTTCCTTATTTTTCCCGTAATACGAGGGGTCGATAAAACTATGAAAGTGGCTTTCAAAGTTCAATTAGAGGAAGTTTTGAAAAATCGATTTTTCGAAATCCACCCAGTCTCGATTTCAAATACATAGACGGTATTTTTTTAATTAGGCCTCATGGAATTTTTTCCTTATTTTTGTCGTAATTAGAGGGGTCGATAAAACTGCGAAAGTGCCCCTCAAAGTTCAAAGAGAAAGTTTTGAAAATTCGATTTTTCGAAATCCACCTATTCTCTATTTCAAATACATAGACGGTATTTTTTTAATTAGGCCTCATGGAATTTTTTCCTTATTTTTCTCGTAATTAGAGGGGTCGATAAAACTACGAAAGTGCCCTTCAAAGTTCAAGGGGCACTTTCGTAGTTTTATCGACCCCTCTGATTACGGGAAAAATAAGGAAAAAATTCCATGAGGCCTAATTAAAAAAATACCGCCTAAGTATTTGAAATCGAGAATGGGTCTATTCAGAAGATGGATTTTTCAAAACTTCTTCTAATTGAACTTTGAAGGGCACTTTCGTAGTTTTATCGACCCCTCTGATTACGGGAAAAATAAGGAAAAAATTCCATGAGGCCTAATTAAAAAAATACCGCCTAAGTATTTGAAATCGAGAATGGGTCTATTCAGAAGATGGATTTTTCAAAACTTCTTCTAATTGAACTTTGAAGGGCACTTTCGTAGTTTTATCGACCCCTCTGATTACGGGAAAAATAAGGAAAAAATTCCATGAGGCCTAATTAAAAAAATACCGCCTAAGTATTTGAAATCGAGAATGGGTCTATTCAGAAGATGGATTTTTCAAAACTTCTTCTAATTGAACTTTGAAGGGCACTTTCGTAGTTTTATCGACCCCTCTGATTACGGGAAAAATAAGGAAAAAATTCCATGAGGCCTAATTAAAAAAATACCGCCTAAGTATTTGAAATCGAGAATGGGTCTATTTCAGAAGATGGATTTTTCAAAACTTCCTCTGATTGAACTTTGAAGGGCACTTTCGTAGAAGGTTCTTTTAAGGCATTATTCTTCTTAAGGTTCATAATGACGTGAAAATATACCAAAATTTGCGAATATTTATACATTAAATTTACTGAGTAGGTTTAAGATGTGAAAAATTGTATATTACAACAATACAATTTTGGAAACAATTAGAAGTCGAATATTTCTCAGCATTTTCTTGAAAATATTTGGTATTGCTCTTCTACTTGAGTACATACGTTCCAATTAGCCGAGGAATATGCATATGAAGCAAATGTATTTTAAATGATAATTTTATTGTGACTTTAATCTTATCTATATGAATTGTTAATGTATACATTATCTTATTTGCAAAAAACATTGTGCGTGTAATGTTTCTGTGCTTACACATTTAACATTTTAAATTTAATATTAAAATAATTAATCGAGTCTAAACTAACACAGGTTTTCAATGAAGCACCCTGTTAATACAGACACTTTGCTAATAGGGATAAATTAATTGACGTTTATGAAGGTGTCTCTAGAAAATTAGAAGAAAAACCAATTTCATTAGTAAAAAATACCAAAAATAACGTTAATTCATGAAACGACTAGAGAAGCCTTGATAGTATTCGGATGGTTCCTGTTAAACCTGCCAGAATTCTAGGAAAAATAAATTCTGTATTAAGTTCTTAGAATCTATCTCGGGTTAGCGCCAGTGGAAATATTTACAATATTTTCTTCGTAAAGTGTGTTCCCCTTAATCCGACTAGAATTCTAGGAGAAATAAATTAATTCCGAAAAACCGAGTACGCAGAAATTATTTTTACGATCTTTAAATTCCCAGAATCCATACCAGGCTAGCGCCAGGAAAAATATTTGACCTACTTTCTTTTTAACGTGTGTTCCTCTCAAGGGCACTAGAATTCTACGAAAAATAATTTAATTCTGGTGAAGGCAGGTGCCCAGACTTTATTTTTATGACTCTCGAGTTCCTTGAATTTCTCTCAGGGTAGCAGGAATTGAAATGTTTTATCTTCTGGTATTTATTCGGGTGTTCCTCGAAAACCTGCCAGAATTCTAGGAAGTAGAAATTAATTTGAATGAAACCAAATACCCAAAAAATTTTTTTGACCATTTTTAAGAATTCTGATTTTGTTTTCCTTGTTAGCGCTCTTGATGTATTGTTAGAGTTTGATGGCGGGTTGACGATTGGATTTTGAACTATATGGCTTTTTTGCCTATTTAAGAGTCATAAAATTTAAATTGCTTCTTTGATTGTATATTTCACAGAATTTTGAATACTATTCATAATAGCTTCAATCATGTTCCTATTTCAGTTAAGTGACCCTTGTTAAGGTATTTAAAAACATTAACTAAAACACATAATTCTGCTAATTTAAAGGTGTTTTCCTTTAGTTGGGCTGGTCGTTCCACTAAATATTTTCACCACAACTTTTTTTGGATGATCTGTCATTAAAAGTATTAAAATTTTGTAATAAAACGTCACTTATTTGAGATATAGATGCAATCGCTATTTTCCCGAGAAAATTTTTAAACTTTATCCCTTTGTACTTCTAAAAGCTCTTTTTGATTAGACCTTTTTAATTAGACCTCAGGGAATTTTTTACTTATTTTTCCCGTAATCAGAGGGGTCGATAAAACTACGAAAGTGCCCTTCAAAGTTCAATTATACAAACTTTTGAAAAATCGAATTTCCAAAATCAACCTAGGTGATATTTTTTTAATTAGACCTTAGGGAATTTTTTCCTTATTTTTCCCGTAATCAGAGGGGTCGATAAAACTACGAAAGTGCCCTTCAAAGTTCAATTATACAAACTTTTGAAAAATCGAATTTCCAAAATTAACCTATGTGATATTTTTTTAATTAGACTTCAGGGAATTTTTTCCTTATTTTTCCCGTAATCAGAGGGGTCGATAAAACTACGAAAGTGCCCTTCAAAGTTCAATTATACAAACTTTTGAAAAATCGAATTTCCAAAATTAACCTATGTGATATTTTTTTAATTAGACTTCAGGGAATTTTTACCTTATTTTTCCCGTAATCAGAGGGGTCGATAAAACTACGAAAGTGCCCTTCAAAGTTCAATTATACAATCTTTTGAAAAATCGAATTTCCAAAATTAACCTAGGTGATATTTTTTTAATTAGACTTCAGGGAATTTTTTCCTTATTTTTCCCGTAATCAGAGGGGTCGATAAAACTACGAAAGTGCCCTTCAAAGTTCAATTATACAAACTTTTGAAAAATCGAATTTCCAAAATTAACCTATGTGATATTTTTTTAATTAGACTTCAAGGAATTTTTTCCTTATTTTTCCCGTAATCAGAGGGGTCGATAAAACTACGAAAGTGCCCTTCAAAGTTCAATTAGAGGAAGTTTTGTAAAATCGATCTTCCGAAATCGACCTATCCTCGATTTCAAATACTTAGGCGGTATTTTTTTAATTAGGCCTCATGGAATTTTTTCCTTATTTTTCTCGTAATTAGAGGGGTCGATAAAACTACGAAAGTGCCCCTCAAAGTTCCATTAGAGAATGTTTTGAAAATTCGATTTTTCGAAATCCACCTAGTCTGTATTTCAAATACATAGACGGTATTTTTTTAATTAGGCCTCATGGAGTTTTTTCCCTATTTTTCTCGTAATTAAAGGGGTCGATAAAACTGCGAAAGTGCCCTTCAAAGTTCAATTAGAGGAAGTTTTGAAAAATCGATTTTTCGAAATCCTAGGCTCGATTTCAAATACATAGCCGGTATTTTTTTTATTAGGCCTCATGGAATTTGTTCCTTCTCTCTCTCTCTCTCTCTAGATTTCTTTTCTCTAGATTTTTTTTCTAATCTATTGATACCATGAGATATCTATTATAAGGTTTAGGAAACCTTAAGAGCTATTTAAATTTTTTCTGTAAATTTTGACTTAAATAATATAAATCATTGCCTTAACACCCTCTACATTCAAATAAAAATGTGACGTCACTATTTAATACGATCTAAACCTATCAATTAATGACTCGTTTATCTAATAATGATTTAATTTTATTCTAATTCATAAATACCTCAATACCTTCTTCTTCACCTCAATAAAATATGAGGTATATTCCCTTGGGAGATACAGTGGATGAGAATTGTGCACATGAGTCCACATTTTAATACACTTGGACTGCTGTGGATTTTTAATGTTTCTGTAAAACTGTACCTGTGTGTATTTTTATAATGCTGTCATTTCGAACAAGGCTTAATGGAAATATACATTACTAGTTCAAAAAGCTTCAGGTCTTTAGCTCAGGAAATTTGAGAGGTGTGGCTAATTGTACGACAACTTGATGCACTTCCAGCAATTTTCACCACCCATAAAAAAATCCTAATTTTAATTATATTAAACTCCATACAGTGAGTAATTGGAACGTGTGAGTAGTCACACATTTGCAATATTTCATACAAAAATTATCTCGGTTTTAGTTTCGTTGAAACTCCACACAATGAGTGGGCATGCATTTATTGTAATATCCAACAGTCACAGATACCGACAGTTTTTGATACGCGGTTAGGCTGAGATGTAGAAGAAAAATCCCTTCAACCCTTAATCGTTCCTAGGTCAAACTTTCCAGAATGATTTATTAATTTAGTGTCTAACTGCTGTACACATTTAACTGAAATCAGTTCAGTAGAACCAGAGTTATTAATGATTTTCATTAGGTGTAATACGTAAACCCACGAAGTTCAGACTGTGATGGAATTTTTATACCTTGCGCAACAATGTTTTGATAGAATTTTAGACACAAATTAACAAACTCGGGATGATTATGCTAAAATAAATAATAATGGTACAATCTTCGCAATATACATTGTTTTGCACGTTCCATCCAAACTGTTCTTGCGTACATATACGCGTATTATGGTATATTTTCTAGCATACACGACTGACTTTCCATAGTCATTACACTCGTTACGAATAATGAGTTATTTAGATTTGTTTCATTTTTGAAAAAGCCACAAAATCCGTATACCTCGACCGGTTTCTCTGTAAACGGACCATTGTATCCTATCATTCCTACTTAATCGGTACTCTCGAATGGTAATTTATGTAAATGGATTCGTGGCACAAATCATCTGCGTCCATTCAAGCGTTACGAGCCTTCAAACATAACAATTTTCCTCAGCCCATCTTCTCTACCCTAGCAAGAAATTCAGAAAAACCGAAGGCAAAACCAGAGGTGAAAAAGGTTCGCTTCGGCTCTATTTAAATCCCAGGGAAATCCCTGGTTTCCTTTTTAGGTTGGAGCCGAAATATATTTTCCGGCCTGCATTATCGACCGGCCTCCCCCAACTAGGACACGCTGCATAGGGTTCGTTGCACCCTCTCGCCGTACTTAAGGGTGTGTATCGTGGGTAAGGATTATATGGGGGAGGGAGCGAAAGAGGGGGAGAGAGATTTTCGACCGATGGATCGATGATAAGTATCTGGAACGCGGGAGAAGAAGTGCTGGAATGTCGGGCAAGGGAAGTCGTCGACGCGTCCCGGAGGGTTTCGGAGGTTTAAGAACCTGGAAGGGCGCGTTGCTATTGCAGAAGGAGGGAGAGTGTAAAATGTGAACGGAAAACTGCTTTAAATTTCCTGTCATGCTGTTTTCTGTCGAAATAAGCCTCAAATTTGGGTGTTGAGGTTTACTGTCGTACAATTGCCTATACGTCCAGGCGAAAATAATCATAAAAATATCTCTCTTCCTCTGAAGTGATGTGTTGACAGTGGTACAGGCCGCATAACTCGATATTCAAATAGCGAAATCACTTTTTGACATCTAACTTATCGTTTGTTTCCTATTAGAAATCGTCACGTTTTTTTTCACACAGTTTTATATAAGCAGCTATAATTTGGTACTTAAAAAGATGGAGTACTAGCGGCAAAGAAAATAATCATATGAGTATATTTTTAAGTATATGAGTTTTTTTCCAGCGAGACAATGAAATAAGTCGCAGTTATTAAAACTTCATTTTTTCAAAGTGATACAAAACAAAATGGCGGTTGTACAGCTTTTCTGTGATTTTTTAAGGGGTCTACCCTGGATTGGCAACACCTGCAATTTTTAAGTTAGGAAGGAAACTAATTTTCTGATGATATATTAGAATGACTAGAAAAGTAAATAGGATGTTTCTCATTCACGCGTTTAAAAAATAAAGCTCAAAGGTTTCAAAAAAATTACCGGAACATTATTTATAGCAAGAAAACCATGCAATACGTTGAAAATGTCTTACGTGTTTCTGTAAAGAAGTTAATATAAGTTAGTTATATAATATAACTTAATATAGTTACAGTTAATATAATTCATTTTGCGAGATATTGATAGAATTTGTTTGTATTGCATTTATGCAATAAATTTCATCTTGCGCCTGATTGAAGTACATATACCAAAGTATCATTTCTCACAATATCATCTATCAATACTAGTAATTAGTATCAATACTAGTAATGATGTTATGAATTTTTAAAAAATGTCATTTTTTTATAGTTTTCCGTGTTTTCTAGGCTAAAAATGGTCCAATCACAGTTCAAAAAACGCCATTTTAAAGCCTAAAGTTTAAAAAAATCACTTTTTTGATTGTTTCTTGTAGATCTTAGTTAATTCTTCTCTCGATTCTAGTTAATCTTGTAGATTAATTTGATGAAAAATGTAAGATTGGCGAAGTGTAACTTTCGATTGATACTTTTAGAATCCGTTTGGAAAATTTGAGTTACGTTAATTACAGTTAATATAATTCATTTTGCGAGATATTGATCGAATTTGTTTATATTGCAATTATGCAAAAAATATTTATGCGATAAATTTCATCTTTAATAATTTTAAAGTTATAAATTAAGAAAAAAAGTCATTTTTTTAGTTTTCCTGCTTTTCTAGGCTAAAAATGGTGCAATCACAGTTTATAAAATGCCATTTTAAAAGCTAAAGGTAAAAAAAATCACTTTTATGCTTGTTTCTTTGTTTATAACAAACGAACTATTCAGAATTTTTGATTGGCATTTAGGTTGCAAAATTTAATTGCGCGAAAATTCTCTATTAGACGTCCTAATAACATTAAAATTTTGGGGCAAAAGGAGCAAATTTTTCACATCCAGCTGGTTTCGTATTGAAATCCCGAGACCCGATTTACCTTCCCGTGTCCGCGGAGGCGCGAGTCCCGCCAAATCCGCGTCCTCGCGTCGCGTAAACAAAACAATAAGGAAAATATTATTTTTAGCCCAAATAACAAGTTGGTATGGCGTAATATATGTTATGTGCGGAACAGATGTTCGGACGTTCCCCGGTGAATGAAGTGACATTCTCTCGCCACCGCGTCCACGTTACGAGATGTTTATAATATTCCCGACGTTGCCGATGATAAAACGAGACTTTATGGCGGGTGAGTGTTTGTGGGAAGATGCGAGGACGTCATGCGGGGGAGGATCAGACTTAGCGGTTTCGCCCTGGCCACCAATTCTTGAGACTAGGTAAAGTAATTTCCCTAGGGAAATGTCTGCAATTCCCTCGGTAATTTTACCTCAGTCATATTCTTGAAATCCTCTAGGTAAAAATTGAAGGTAAATATAAGTGGAATTTCGTTACCTAACTATTTGTAGAGAGAACCGAGGTTTCTTGAGGGAAATTCAGATTTTAAAATGTGCGAATCTGCTTAAATTGTAAAAAAAATGAGTCTGGGTTTTACACCGTTTTTAATACCTTATGTATGATGAAAGAAGAATTTGACGAGGTGTTTTTTATCGACATATTAAATATTATTCAAGAGTTGGAAGAAAATGAGGTCAATGCTGAAATGTGGTACTACCTCAAAGTGGAACCTTTCACCCATTTAAATGGAACGAAGTTTATTAAATGTTTCCGGTAAGTACATTGTTCTTTTATTTGGGAAACAAGATATACACGTTACTTATTATATAAAGGCGCCTATGCGTAATTATAACAATGATTACCTTTCTGTGATCTCACATGTATATGCATGTAGTTGCCTTCACCCAGCTAATTAGAAATAAAACCATTATAGCATTTTATATTTCCAGACATAAGAAGACGATCGTCAGACGTCAATGAAATTGTGCATTACATTTCGCCACTGCAGAACATTTCGTGAGGCGTCAGGAATCGCATTTAAAATGTTCGTTAAGTCGCCCCACATTGCATTAGCCTTCACTCTAGTAAAATCACTTGTAAATCTGCCTGAGGCAAGTTCCTCGTGTTCTTTCTTAAATGCAGTTAAGGTGTTCCCTCCTTTTTTGTAGCTGTTGTTCATATCTGGATGTAAAATAGAAGTTTGTTTACATACTTTAAAAAATGTCGAATACTTACCTTCTATTTTCACAAATATTCACTCTTATTCACAAATAAAATGCTATTGCAAGCAACCATATTAACAATGCACCTTATCCTATAAACAAAAGTTGACAGTCGAACGTAACCAGAAAACAGATTAAAATACCTTAAAATGCATGTTTATTAGTTCAAATGAACTTAAAATATTTGGCAAAGTCCCAGAAAAATTTCCTTTCAATACTTCAGTTAAATGTAGTTCCGTCCTAGTTCAAGAATACCATCTAGGTAATTATTGGTGGAACGGTAATTTTAAAATTTCCCTAGGTAATGACAATTACCCACGTTCAGGAATAGGTGCCCTGCCGACTTCCTGCCGCTCTAAGTGTCGCCTTCCAGGAGGTTCGGCAACCGTGCCCCGCTTTTGCTCCAGTTTCACCTCTCATCTGCGACCTATATCGCCGTTATGGGATGAAGAGCGGGAGGGAGCGAAAGGAGGAGACAGGAAGAGGAGCCGGCCGGCGTCGTTTTCGATTTAATCTGCCAGAAAGATTCTAATTAAGGATGTTATTATGGTTTTTTTCTTCTCGTAACAAATAAGATAATGAGCGGTCCTGATTCGGAACGCGGCGGGCATGTAAGCAAGTACTTTGTTGGGAGGATTTCGGTTTTTTTTCTCTACGTCAATTAATTAAACGATCCGGGAAGTTTGATGACTTTCGTGATGCGCGAAGAGGCGAGGCGAAGGTGGACACACACTCTCTTTTCGTACGAAAGCGCCTTGAATGAATATATCAGTTCCAAAGGAAATCAAAGCGGTTTACACCAAATATTTTTTCCCTTAAACTCGATCAGCGCTGGCTATGAGCAGTCTTTTTAAATACACATAGAAATACTCTTTAAAACTGAATTTTAAATATTTAACTTAACAATATATCTGAATTCAAATATTTCTCCTTTGTATTTCAATTTGTAATGTATTTTTTGTTAAGACGGTTAAGCAATTCCGCCGCTGGATTACTTTGTAATAAAATAACAATGGATTTTAATAAGTGTATTTTCTCTAATACTGCAAGTTAATTAGGTAGATATCTACCTTGATACCCATGGAGGTACGCCATTTCTAATAGGTACACGTACATAATCCTACATGGATTTCACAAGAAAATTCATTTATAAAGGTAAAGGTATTTACGACTCCGACCAGGATTCGAAACCAGAACACTAGAGTCACAAAAAAATTAGTACCGTTTAAAAAAAATACTCCATGGCCTTATATCTCAAATTTTTAACACGCTGTATAACATTTTCGTACATCAAAAAGAGCGTAATTCAAAATACTAATCGACCTGTGTGAGCGCATTTCCAACAGAAAAACTGTCTTTGGTTTACTGAGCTTATTTCAAGTTAGAGATTCGCACTGTATGCGAGTAAGACGTAAGAAAAATAATGACTGCCTAATACAAGAAAACAAATCATGATAGCCTTCCGAACTGCAAGAAACGGTGGCATTGTTTATTAGCCTCATCAGGGTGATATAACCCATGTTGAGGTAAACTATGATGGTAACATGGAGACAATAACACTAAAAGGGGCGCGAACAGTAGGCAGTAAGCACATTTGTGCCTACAAATGGAAAGTCTTCATTCCTCTATCCAATCTATCCAAATTCCTTATATTAGACGTGGGTTACAAGCTCTGATTAATAAGCAGAGACACGTGTCGGTGGTTATCGTTTCTTGCAGTTCGGACACTTATGTCATGAGTCGTTCTGTTGCAAATGTTACGTCGTTATTATTTTTCTATCATCTTATAAATTTTAAGAAACCTGGTTTAGAGTTCTGGCTGCAGTCGTATACACATTTTTCCTTATAAATGAATTTTTTTGTAATACTTCACATCAGGCTAAAAGGCTAGAATTTTAAATGTAAATCATTCCGTATAATTCAATGCTTTTAGTGGTATTTGTTAAAAGTAACAAGTTTTCCTTTAATTTGTCCTTAATATCTGTTATTTCTTTTCCTGTGGTGTTAAGATTTGTCCATCTTCACTGAACTTCTCGAGATTAGCCGAAGATGACATTATACCTATGAATACCTATAAATTATACCTACGTTATATCTATGAATATTTTGAAAACTGTTTAAGGCGACTATAAATATGCTAAGATTTCGATTAAAGATAAATTTTGTGACAAGTCAGTATCGGTATGTTCTTCCATGGAACGAAAAACAATGTTATCTTGATCAATTCGGCCAATTTGGACGGCCTAGGGAGTTCTTTGATACTGTTGAGAAATTTTTGCTGAGAAACAAATTAAGTATCTCCGTTAAGTTGTAATGAAATTCTCTTAAAAAAAATTACGCTAAAAGTACCCCAATAGACGCACATTTTGAGAAAAAAATGTCAAGTTGCGTTCTATAATTTTTGCGCCATTCCCCCCTAAAATGGAGCTTGAAAAATTGTCCAATTGGTATATAAGGTTTTTCGTTAATAACATTACAGGGAATAAATTTATTTTAATTTCGTTTTGATATTTGTTTTCATGGTAATTTTTCACGAATTTAAAAAAAAAAAGATTGTCCTAGGACCATTTTGAACCGAGATAGCCATTTTTTTTTTACAAAATTTACCATTTATTTACTTATCAACGTACTGACTTGAAATTGTACGAGTAAATAAATCAATCCTTTACCTTAACAATGACCAAGTAAATATCGAAAAATATCAATTTTATTAAGATAAATAATGATTGCAAAAGCGCGCTTCAAATTTTTTATAAGTACCAAGTGGTGGAGGGAATCAGCCAGCAGTGTTCAAAAATGAATATCAAAACTGCAAATCGTCTGAAAATTTTGAGATATCTTGAGTAACTATGGACCAATATTAACGTTTTTGGTCATATTTCTATAGAAATATAGGCTGTTGTGGAGGTACGCATATACTTTGGAAAAATTTCACGGCAGTTATTCGTTTTGGGGTCCCTAGATGCCACAACCACCCTCCGATCAAAAGTTTTTATATATGTAATATAACGAAATTTGTTAGCACGATAGAGGGCGCAATTTTTTACGTATCGCATCCAAACTTGGGGCAAAAATCTATTGGGTAAATATCTTGGATAAGTTAATTAACGAGCCAAATCCGCCTAATATAAACAAAATGGCGGCCTGTCAAACCTAAAATAAATTCGTATCTTTATTTTTAGATTTCGGAAACGAAAATGTTACTTAGGTTTTTTTGTGGATCTTCAAAAGCTCTACAATTTCGTACCCTTTCATTTTTTTCTTAAAATGTAAAGGAAAAAAGTTATTTATGAAAAATCAGAAATTTCCTGTATATGATTTAACGACATAGTCCAGGAACTCAAAGGGCGAGGAGAGGTGACGAGAGACAAGAGAAATACAAATACAAGAGAAATAGAAATAAGGCTATCCGATTGGCGTGCCATCGGGAATTTTTTAATTTGGGGTAGCACGTGAAAATAATAACAACTGCATGGTCCTCTGCAATAATTATTTATTAAGGTGTTATAAATATTTTTTTTTTTGAAAAAAAATATTATGGAGAGAGCTAATTGTTGACAATGACACTGATTTAATATGCATATCAAAGGACATTTTTCATTACAAAAATTAATAAGAATATTCAAAAATTATTAAAACGAATAATTACTTCTTAGAATACAATTAGTATACATTCAAATTAGGTATTATATTTTGTATCTTGATGAATGTGTGTGTATTGAATATATGTATTTCAACGTAAAAATGGCCCGTAATCCAAAGGTCTTAAAATATACATTATTCCGGTTCGCACTTCCTGTTTTTCCATCCAGAAACGAGTCGAGTGGCGCACGTAAAAATGCGTGACACACACAAAACACACACTCTCACGCACACGCTCGCGAACCATCTAATCCGGGGCCTCAAGTCAAAGACCATCTCCTCTCTCTCTCCGACCCGCAGCGTAATTTCACACTCCGTCTCCTTCTGGCGTAGTACGATTTTCTACGGAACACCTGCCGTCCATTCTTCAAGAGATGTTATATTATTATTGTGTGTGCGAAACTATCAATATTTTGGCGATCCAAAGCGGGCCCCAATGACCTTGACGTCAATGCTGTTTAGCGGTAGATGTATATACGCATTCTATGTGCGTGTAATACTTTCTACGACTTCGCCGATCGCAAACAAAACACACGCACTAAACGTGGTCGTTCCGCGGAAAATTCGAGCCGAATCCCGCTTCTTCCCAGGGGAGACCTGGGCTCGCTTGGGCGAGGACGGTCTAAACTTATCCATAAACCAAGCGGACGACCGATCGAAACCGGCCCCGAAGCCGGTACGTTTTTATCGAGAGAAAAGTTTGACGAACCACACCACTCGAGATTAATTTGAGCTTCAAAGAGTCAGTGGATTATAAATTAGGCTTAACGTTGATCAATGTGGCGTCATCGCAAGTGGATTCGGTGGGGGCTTTCGTTTTTTGATTTATGGCGAAAACAAATTTTCAGATTTAGGAGCATTTTGTTCTTCCCAGGTCTCATGAAAGCTTCGTTTATTACTATATTCACTTAGTCCAGGGAAATAAAAATGTAACGCCACTGGGAAATATCCAGGTATCTGTTAAGTGTTTGAGGTCATGTTGACCAATAGGAAGGAATCCTACCGTTTTTCCACGTGAGATTCGGTCATGTATTTATTTATTAACAATTAAGTGCAAAAAATCCAAATTTTCTCTATTATCACCTATCATTACAAAAGTTTAAACCCAATAAAAAATTCCAAGTAACCATCATTTTAAAATGGTGTTTTAGAACTTCAAAACAAATTTTCAGATTTAGAAGCATTTTGATCTTCCCAGGCTTCATGAAAGCTTCCTTCATTACTATATTCACTTAGTCCAGGGAAATAAAAATGTAACGCCACTGGGAAATATCCAGGTATCTGTTAAGTGTTTGAGGTCATGTTGACCAATAGGAAGAGATCCTACCGTTTTCCTGAGTGAGATTCGGTCATGTATTTGTTTATTAACAATTAAATGCAAAAAATCCAAATTTTCTCTATTATCACCTATCATTACGAAAGTTTAAACCCAATAAAAAGTTCTAAGTAACCATCATTTTAAAATGGTGTTTTAGAACTTCAAAACAAATTTTCAGATTTAGAAGCATTTTGATCTTCCCAGGCTTCATGAAAGCTTCCTTCATTACTATATTCACTTAGTCCAGGGAAATAAAAATGTAACGCCACTGGGAAATATCCAGGTATCTGTTAAGTGTTTGAGGTCATGTTGACCAATAGGAAGAGATCCTACCGTTTTCCTGAGTGAGATTCGGTCATGTATTTGTTTATTAACAATTAAATGCAAAAAATCCAAATTTTCTCTATTATCACCTATCATTACGAAAGTTTAAACCCAATAAAAAGTTCTAAGTAACCATCATTTTAAAATGGTGTTTTAGAACTTCAAAACAAATTTTCAGATTTAGAAGCATTTTGATCTTCCCAGGCTTCATGAAAGCTTCGTTTATTACTATATTCACTTAGTCCAGGGAAATAAAAATGTAACGCCACTGGGAAATATCCAGGTATCTGTTAAGTGTTTGAAGTCATGTTGACCAATAGGAAGAGATCCTACCGTTTTCCTGAGTGAGATTCGGTCATGTATTTGTTTATTAACAATTAAATGCAAACAATCCAAATTTTCTCTATTATCACCTATCATTACAAAAGTTTAAACCCAATAAAAAGTTCTAAGTAACCATCATTTTAAAATGGTGTTTTAGAACTTCAAAACAAATTTTCAGATTTAGAAGCATTTTGATCTTCCCAGGCTTCATGAAAGCTTCCTTCATTACTATATTCACTTAGTCCAGGGAAATAAAAATGTAACGCCACTGGGAAATATCCAGGTATCTGTTAAGTGTTTGAGGTCATGTTGACCAATAGGAAGAGATCCTACCGTTTTCCTGAGTGAGATTCGGTCATGTATTTGTTTATTAACAATTAAATGCAAACAATCCAAATTTTCTCTATTATCACCTATCATTACAAAAGTTTAAACCCAATAAAAAGTTCTAAGTAACCATCATTTTAAAATGGTGTTTTAGAACTTCAAAACAAATTTTCAGATTTAGAAGCATTTTGATCTTCCCAGGCTTCATGAAAGCTTCATTTATTACTATATTCACTTAGTCCAGGAAAATAAAAATGTAACGCCACTGGGAAATATCCAGGTATCTGTTAAGTGTTTGAAGTCATGTTGACCAATAGGAAGGGATCCTACCGTTTTCCTGAGTGAGATTCGGTCATGTATTTGTTTATTAACAATTAAATGCAAAAAATCCAAATTTCCTCTATTATCACCTATCATTACAAAAGTTTAAACCCAATAAAACGTTCCAAGTAACTGTTGATAAATTAATGTTATGCTTAGAAATTTGCAGAGTAAGGAAAAAATAACAGTTAATAGTAAATTTTTAGAAAATTTAGTTACAATTATTTTATATACACGAAGACGTGAGTCTTGCGGTACTATATGAACCCTCCAAATTTCGGATCGATCCATCAAATGGTTTAACTTTTATTCCATTTGTTTATCCCAGAGACCATTTTTCCAATAACATAAGACAGAAAATAATAAAGGTGCAGCAATTCTATATATACCATAAGAAAGAAGGAAAGCTAAACAATCAAAAGAAGTACAAAAAATTGTTTTCTATTGTAAAATCATGGTGCAAAAATATTAACATTTTTAATATAAACATTTAAGAATAACTTTTTCCCTATTGCTTGAAAATAAAATATTTTTTCATATTCGGAAAGCTGGTACTTTTACACGAATTTAAAAGACAAACCAGGATTGCATTGTTCAAATTTATGTACAGAGTATACAGGAGAAATGTGAAAATTGTGATGAGGTGACGAAAGAAGTAAATGTCCATTTTGATTTGAATTTAGGAGCTATTGATAAGCCTAATTAAAAAAGTAGACCAGAATAAATTTAATTTTATTACACTGACGAGACTTCTTAAGTTAATCTAATAATAAATATTTTGTGTATGAAACCTACGTTACACAATGTTTATAGATGCATTATGATCTTTTTATAACTTATGAAAGATTCGAAGTTCGTTCTATTTTCGTCCCATCTACCATGGAAAGCTTAGAACAAGTCAGCTTCGAAATATTAGTGAAAGGCACTCTTAGATTTGTAGCAGTTGGGAATTTTCCTATATGTTGAATTCTACTGTAGAGAGCTGTGAATTTTTCAAATTTAATAAGTAAGCATTGAAAACTTCCCTTTCAGATTTGGGCAAGTTTTCTGTCTCAAGCTTCGGGAAAACTTACTATTCACGTTTCCTTCTGACGAAGTGCGTTTGAACTTTCCTATTTTTGTAAACCGATAGAATCTATGAAAGGCTCATATTTAAATTGTGAACATGACGTCTGCAAATTTGAGTTTCATGAAGAAAGGAGTGCTCTACGTTTCTTCCACCATAATTTTTTAATAGCTTGACCGATTGTAGGTGGTTCAATGGATCCTTTACCGCACCAAAAGTGTCATGGACCACATTCGAATTCCCTTGATTAAAATTAACCAGTTCAGAGATAATTTGAAATTCTTACAACGCAAGTGTTTGGTGCCTTCGCCATTTCTTACAAGTATTGAGTTGATGTGATGAGTTCCTTAGTAATTAGCTGTTGAACGCAATTTGAGGCTGCATTGAGCGTCTTTTGTGAAAGCGCTGTTATGCCATATTTCCCATCTTTTCCATTTGCCTCGTTTTTACGATGTAAATAAGTGATTTAAAATTATTCACTTCGCTAGTCGACAGCGAAATACGAAGGAGAGTGCCATTCCACTTCGAATTGCGTTATAGTCGAGCCACGTTATGTACGTATCGTCGTGCTGTTGTGTTTCTTTCAGACGTCCAGTAAATTCGCTAAGAAAGAGTGAAAAGGGGGCTAGAAATACGTTCATATAGGACCTTTGTTTATATTGTTTCTCATTCAAGCTAGAGAACTTATATTTAACGGAAATAAAAACAATTGAAGTATAAGAAATATAGCTTAAACTCTAAGAAGCGCGACTGCTGAAAGTCGATTACTGAAGTCACTAAAGTCGATTTAAAAAGTTAAATCTAAATTATTTTCCAGTGTTCAATATATATCAATAGAAAGAAAACTGTTATAAAAAATATTTTGATCATTTATTGTTCCAATATTATTGTCCAAATTTAATTTTCAGTACAGCCAGGGTTGGCTTGATGAAACTAACAAATTCATTTAGAATCATTTTTGGCAGTCCTTTTGTTATAAAAAAATATTTTGATCATTTATTGTTCAAATTTAATTTTCAGTGCAGCCAGAGTTGGCTTAATGAAGCTAACAAATCCATTGGAATCACTTTTGGCAGTCCTTTTGTTGTAAAAAAATATTTTGATCACGTATTGTTCAAATTTAATTTTCAGTGCAGCCAGAGTTGGCTTAATGAAACTAACCAATCCATTTAGAATCACTTTTGGCAGTCCTTTTGTTTAAAATTTTAAATAATTTTTGTACTTGTATGGAAAAGCTGTGGAAAGCTTTACGGTTCACGTTTCTTTATTACGAAATCCGCTGTGGATTTATGTGAACTTATCAGATTTGAGATTGTTTGACCTAAGCAGTGCTAAACCTACATATAAGCAATCAAAGCGAGTACCGTGTCGATGCGTGGTTGTTTTGGGATTTGCGCTTTCAGAAGAAAGGTAAAAACCGCATGGAATCTATTTCTAAATCTATTTTATTTTTTTAACTCATAATAAAATCGCGCTTTACGTAAGAAAACAAGTTATTGTGTTTCCTGGCACCGCCACTGCCGACGTCTTTCGTCATTCGTGACGTTATTGTCTTAGCTCCTCTCTCGTTTTAAACCCTTTTAACTGTTCCATAAACTATTATTAAAAATACTGACAGATGTGTTTCGATTCCCATTGTGTCTCTTAAATTTGGCGTCTCTTTCTCTTTTATTTTTAAACCGAACGGATCAGGTAAATAGTTTCAAAGTAAACCGCAGTTGTGCGTTCGACGGTGACTATTCAAATAAATGAGGCGATTGTCGTAGCAGGTAAATGACGTGTGAAGGAAAATGAGGATATTGCCCCGGTAGTCCAATTAGGGAGGTTTTGTGGATATTAAGCTGGAATTCTACGAGAACTTGGCTAAATGAGAAGGGAAGTTTTCTGCCACAAGCGATTTTTCTTTCGCATCCTTGGAACCTTGGAATAGTAAACGCCTTATTTTCAGCTATTTTGAAAATTGTCGGTATTAAGACTCGTCTCAGACAATGGGTCGTGGCGGAAAAATAAATAATACACAGTGGTTCACGTGATTCAATGACCAAAAACTTACCCTGATTAATCAATCAGATGTAAGGATCCCACTCCCAAATGTCCCTTTTTTCCAGATTTTTCCAATGTAGTCAAATTTAACTTGTTGTAATTAACTAATCAGATTTAGGACACTTACTCTAAATCCCATCAACAGATTACATATCAGATTATAAAATCTAAGCAAAAAGATCCCATAGGAAACAAATTCTTACTTTCAAGTTCATGAACCTCAAAAATTCTGACTCAAGGGCCTCAATTTAATGTCCTTAGTAGTCGATTACAATGTTTAAACGCATATTTTTCACGAGCAATTACACATGCACAGTTTGTCCCTGTAGTCAGCTATATAAACAAGTAGTGAGTCCTGGTTAGACCGAATTAACATTTAGACGGCACTATTTACGGGAGCAGTAAGTCAGCTCAAATTTAACTGACTTCAACCCTTTCTTGCTTAAGTTCAAAACGTTTTTTCTTGTTAGTCAGAACAACACGTCAGTCGCCATCCAGAGGGGAGAAAGAGGGAAGAATCGCCATTCTTCCCCCGACCTAAACCGCACCTAATTCTCTCAGAAGTGTCAGAGATATTCTCACAAGAAGTACTTTTAACGTTAAAACAGTTGAAAAATGTTGGAAAAAAAATCACAATATGAATTTAGGGAATTTGTCTTGGTTTGATTTTTCTTGAATTTTCATGATCTGATGTTTGTGCTGCTGGTAACGCTCGTGGGGACGATTTAAAATCCATGTACTTACGTTAAATAAAGAAATGCTCCCTTGCTATATACAGCTTTGAATCATCATCAATTTCAAAGTATTGCTTAAGTTCGATATGTATGTCTAATAAGTGGTTTCTTAGTCACCATACTGATTAGATATAAGCTTCTTCTTTAATTTTTACTAAATTTCTCTGTTTTGCTACTCTCATGCCGCCCTACCTAGCCAATTCATGCTCATTTTCTCTCCTTCCCTAGGAAATTAGTTACCATACTGATTTAGATACAAGCTTCTTTTTTAATTTTTACTATCTCTGTCATGCTACCCTCGTGCTGCTCTACTTAGCCAGTTCATGCCCATCTTTTCTCCTCCCCAAGGAAATTAATGTCCGAATTAGTCACGAATAAATATGCTGTTAATGCTTGTTTAATTAGTCTCACTGTGAGTACATTAAGAAAAACGAAACTGGACCAATGTTACAATGAAACTATTTCAAAAATTAAGACTTGTATAGAAAATAATTCCTTATACCTTAATAATAAATAAAAATTCCCTATATAGCGAATTTATTGGCGTTTTGTCTGAAAATGCTGCAAATGCACCATTTTTAATTGCTGTGAAACAATTAGACAAAACAAGCAATGTAACAATTAGCAGATTTATTCAAGAGGGCTTAATAAAAAAATTTTTACCGAATGCCGTACCCCGATATAAAATTGTATCACTTATCTTATCATGTTATCAATAAAGTCCGAAATTTAGGCAAATTGCCTTTTTTGCCGATAAAATTGCTCTTTTTTGGTTTTTACTGCCTTTTTGACCCAAAATTTTTGCCTTTATAGGCGCATTTTTCTTCAATTTTTTCTGCCTATAAATCCGGGCTCTAGTTATGGTCCTTATATAAATAAGGACTAGTTAACATGACAGTAGTCGGTTATAACCGTTTGAGTACCGTGCCACAAACAAAATAGCGTGTTTAAATGTAGTTTGTCTTTGCTTCGTTCGTGTAAGCAATTGCAGACTCTTCCAGAATCGTTCCTGACCGATATGCAACGAGCGAATGTGAGACAAATTGCAAAGTATGACCGCAGTGACGTATGTCGTAGCTTTTTTCGTAGCGTAATTTAAAATTGTGTGAACTCTGTGGGAATGAAAATAAGCTCGATCCGTCGGTGGCGTAAAATTCGACCGCTAATTACGCGGACGAGCAGGCAAACGTCGGTGGAACCTTCGATTTCTCTTTAATTATAGGTAAAAGCGCCACGTGTCCCAAACTCACCCTCGACGTTTGTTATTTCTGCTTTTTGTTTCGTGTCATGTATATCTCCACCTGACGTACCTTCGTCGGAATAAAATTATCCCCTCGTAAAGCTCTTTTAATAGGATTTATTTTTTATCCACCCCCGAAAGTAATTTTCCACCGTTACATCGACTTGTGTTTTAAGTCGACACTCCCCTAATCTCGAAAACGTCCCTGTAAATCCGATCTGTTTACCGGGCGTTCCGTTTTTTGGTCCTTAGGGCGCACCTGAGAGGTGGGATCTAATCGCCCGTGACCTTAGAGAGGGGGAGTTATTCGCTGAGCGAAAAACTTTACAACGTCGATGGCGCTTATTTCCATTAAAGAAAGCAATTCTGGCCGAGTCTTCGGTTCTCATTTCAGCCGGTGGTATTTTTCACTTGCCGAGATTAACCTGTGCTCGTTTGTCTGAGGAGAATATCTCCAGGGTTGATTGTTCTACGTCAATTTATTTCTCGCTTTTTGAAATGTATTGAAATGTGAACTGTTAGAGCTTCGTCTAGGGCGATTTTCGTTGCCGTTCTTTTTGTATATTGCTACGACGAGAAAAAAGCTATTTTTACAAATAAACAAGAAACACGACGTTTGGCCCGATTACTTCTCCCTTTCTTGGCATCTTCCTATACGTGCATGTACGTGTTAACAGATAAGCTGCTTTGCTTTATGTACTAGTAAATACCTCGCGGCATTAATTTCTCGTGTAATTTATGTCTAAATATTTGATCTAGTTCATACTATGTAAACTTGAAATCGACGACGAGGTCGATAAAATTAGTCTGCTAATTTACCTACTTATTACATTATGTACTCCGGTGAGGTTGGTGTATCCCATTCACATTTACAGTGCCTTCTATTCGTATTATCCTAAACATTTAAAGAATTTATGGTCATCTCGTGTCAAATCTGATGTACCAAAGGAAATTAACGAGTTTGCAAACAATTCACCGAGAATATAATGAACTGCACTAAAGTAACGAAGTCTGAAATATAGCTTAATAACTTTTAAAGTATTTTCGGCTTTAAATAAAGATTTAAATGGGCGTTTAAGAAATAATACTTTTATAATGGGCGATGAAGTGTTTGAAAAAAGTAGAGTTGTCTGTCTAAAATATAGAGTGTTCAGTAAGTCTCTCGGCGGTGTACAAGTGGCGTCGGAATAACCCTAGGGTTTTATAGAACTTTTTTCATATTCTTATATTTCGACTGCTTTTGAATCGTTTTTGGTCATAATTTCTAAATAGCACGACTGAATTTAATAGTGTTTGGTGTGAATGTGTAACGGACGCGTGCCTTTATTTTTTGATATTAAGTATATTTGCAATCTTTGTCAAAAGTCAGAAACTGTCAATAGTTGAACAACTAAAATTTCAACAGTATACACAATTTTCAAATGAGCAGCAATGAGCTCCTCATACGATTTTCTAACGGAAAGATATTTTTGTTCGAATTCGATAAAATAACATTTGAACGTCTTATGCTCAACGGCAAGTGCTTTCGCCATTTTGTAGAATTGCCATAACAAAACCATCAATCAGCTTTGTCAGTTTTGTGAAAACAATCGTTTGTTTTTTTTAATAACGTAAAAATTTTTAAATAATTATTGAAGGGAGTTTCCCATTGAAAATTCAAAAAAGTCAATTTTTAAATGTTTAAAAAAGCAAGTATTTTATTTATAATTGTAATTGCATTTATACCTAATTAAAAATGTTGTAGGGAATACAAAAAAAAAAAATTGGCACATTTAATTATCTTTGGCAACTGCAGAGGGCGTTTTCCAACAGGTGCATTTTAATTTGCGGACACTTTTCTGTCTTCCTGTAACAAATTTATTTAAAATTCCAATTCCTTGACTTAAAACTGGACAATAAATCTCTAAAATGTTAAGTTTATGATTTTTATGCGCGATTTTATAAACAGTCCGAAAAAATGTGTGTTTTGGGGGTGAATTTACCCCTCTACAAAAAAGTAGGGGTGTGTTTTTAACTTTTTAGAGTTTTTTTGTCTAATTTTGAGTCTCACAGATTGAATCGCGTTGAAATTTTAAATAAGTATGTTACAGATGGGAAGAAAAGTGTCCATGCAAATTGAAATGCACGTTTTGGAAGACTTCAGTGGTAAAAAATAATTAAAAGTATGAAAAAAAATTTGTATTACTATTTTCTTATTCCTGTATTCCTTAAAATATTTTTAATAATGTATAAAAGAAAATAGAGTTACAAGTAAATAAGTTTTTTTAATATTTAAAAAGTGTCGCTTAATGCCTTTTTGGTAATTGGTGAACAATAAAAGGTTTATACCACAAATCCAGACTATTTGAGCTGTTGAAAAATGGTGTTCTTGTACTTCAATACATTTTTTGCTTTAAATTCCTCCTGTACCGAGATTCTCTTTATGCCATCAGTCCAACTAATAGAGAAAATAAAAGCGTATTTTTGTAATTAAACTGTATAGCAAACCATTAGTGCATCTTATTTTTAAATATCCTGTAGATGATTAAAACCCAAATGCCAGCCAAAAATTTGGAGTAGTTTATTTGTTATAAACAAAAAATCCCCAAAATTGTGACTTTTTTTGGTTTTTTGCTTATATCATGGAAAGTATTGACTGAATCGCCATACTGCCAATGGGACATTCGTAGAGAATTGAAAAATCTTTAAAGTGGCCTAAAATGTAAATTGTAATTGGTCCATTTTTAGCCAAGAACAGCCGGAAAAATTGTAAAAAATGACTTTTTAAAAAATTCATAACTTTGACGATTATTAATAATAAGAGATGATATTGTGGAAAATGATAGCTTAGTCTATGTACTTCAATCAGGTTCAAGCTGAAATTTATCGCATAAATCGTTTTACATAATTGCAGTATAAACAAATCCTGTTAAGATCTCGCAAAATAAATTCTGTTAACTGTAATTAACGTATTTTAATTTTTTAAACGGATTCTAAAAGTATAAATCATAAGTTACATTTTGCCATTCTTAACATTTTTGTTAGAATTACTCAAAATGTGTTAAAAATACTAGTAAATATATCGCGAAACGCGGAAAGTCAAGCGGAGGTAGTAGTGAGGGAATCAACCATTGAAGGGAAGAGCTAGCGGGCTGTTTATATGGATTACGTATCTAATCATGTAAGAATTATTTTATTTTTAATCAAAATGTTTAAATTGTAGAGCCAGAGATTAAATCTCCAGAGAGTGGCATTCCGTTTGTCTATAAATAAATGCATGTCAGTATATTTTGTAAGATATGAATAGTAAGAATGAGGCTCCATTGACTCAAATTAGTAGAGTTATTTGAAAATAACGTTGCTTGCCGTAAATTTGACATTTACACCTACGTATTTCCAGCTTGTGCCCAGAAAATGGCGAATGCGCATATCACCGAGAACGCTGTAAGAAATTGAAATTATCTCTGAAACCACTTATTTTATCATTTTATCAAACCTGAACGTTTATTTTCGTCGGCAAATTGTATGAGGAATTCATTATTGCTTCTTGCGTGCCATAATTGTCATTACTATTGACCTATCATTACTATTGCTTATCTTGACTTTCAATGAAGATTACAAATTTGCTTTGTTCCAAAAAATACAGGTACGCATGCGTTTCACTTAATAAATAAATTTAAAATAACTTATGAATATCATGAAATATGCAATTAAGCTGAAGTTCTGACGCTTTGAGAGAAATTGGGCTTTTTTTACGGAACTTATCTTTAATGAAGCAATGACACTTTTGAAGGAGTTGTCATTCTTTTCATTAAAACACTGTTTGTAATAATTATGCTGAAAGCAATATTCACTTTGAATTAACTTCCACTTCCATCACATCGTTGTCTATTTAACCCAGCAGGTGTGGCAATTACCCGTGTGGCATCAATTAAAATCTTGTATTAGAAGCGACAATGTTTCACTAACTGTAAACTTTATCTGCAGTTAAAGTAATAGTGAAATACAACAGGTATTTACTTTCTATGAAGTATGCTTTAGAAATTTCTTCATTTAGAATTGTTGTGAGTGAGTAGGTACTTTAGTGTCCACTTTTTTCCAAAAAATTGTCTTCTGCATATTGATGTTTGTCCTCAGGCTGTGCGGTATTTATGTAATCATTTTTTCTGAAGAAAACGTTTGATGCTTTGGTGTATCAAAGACAGAAAAATCTAGAAATATTCTTCCGATTTCGTCTTATATCGTCTGTAGAATGGAACTGCTCCAGACAATATTGTTTTCAGTTTTTAATTGATTTAAAACCAGGTTAAATTGCAGGGGAATGAGATACAATATAAATTTCGCACCGCACAGAGACGCAGGCATGTGTGCGCAGCCTAGCATTAAAAAGTTTGTTTACGTTACTTTTCTTACATTCATCCATTATTGATCGTAGCTGTTCGTCAAATGTGTTGGATTTGCCAGTTTGTGTTTCTCCTGATGCATAAATGGTAATAATCCGTTGTAAAAAAAAATTGAAATGAGATATTGCACGAATAGTCGAAATGGTATCGATTTGGTTGTTAAATCGTCGGCTTGCGGATTTCCAGGTCAGTTTTGAATATGGCGAGCATCGCAGCCCGATGGTAATCTAGAAAGTGTAATGTGGTGTTTCGTTAAGTAAAAGCAGTCATTACCTCCTACGGGTCCATTAGACATTCGAACCTATGAACTAGGAATATTTTAAAAAAATTTCGTTAAAATGTATAAGCTACGTCCAGGAAATCGATGAATAATTGATGAAATGCGTCGGCGTTGTACCAGAAATTTAAATAGCTAAATGCAAAAATTCAGCTCGCCACCTCTTTATCCAGAAGGCCAGAGCGAAACTAATTTGTAGTTTGTCAATTTTTGGAGGCGACTAACAAATTTTATTCGAAAATACGTTGTTTTATTCAGAACGGTGCAATTTTGATCGATGGTTCCTACTTTCCATATTATGCTAATCAATTTAAAGGGCAAATTTTATAAAAATTTCCATATTTAGTCGATACCACACGAAGATTATACGACGATCTCCAATGTGACAGGACCAGAACGCAAAACAGTTGTGACCTACGACCGTGAACACAACACGTAAACACGCTTGCGCTCACCTCAGATTTCGAAAAAGAAAATATAGGGTATACAAATAAGTTTCTGCCGTTTTAAAGAGATGCCTCCATTGACAAGATTACTTTGAAATCTTCAGATGTATGCTGCCATATAGAAAGTTTAAACACCTCGCAACAACATAACCTTAAAATACTATCGTCTTCGTACTGGTAGTATACATTTTTTTTTGTTCGAAAATGTCGAGTTTTGCAACAAATCAGCGTCATTTGCGGGAAGTTTTTATTTATTTGTTTCATTTAGAGAAATCTACTGCTGAGGCGCATCGCTCTCTCGTAGAAGTTTGTGGTGATGCTGCTTTAAGTGAAAGAAGTTGTCGTGAATGGTTTCAAAAGTTTAAAACCGACAATTTTGACGTGGAAGATGAAGAACGCGAAGGAAGGCCAGTCAGGTTTGAAGACGCTGAGTTAGAGGCATTATTAGACCGAGACTCATGCCAAACTGAAGAGCAGCTCGCAGAAAGCTTGGGTGTGACTCAGCAAGCGATTTCACACCGTCTCAAGACCATCGGCATGGTATAAAAACGAAGAAATTGGGTTCCGCATGAATTGAAAGCCAGAGACGTCGAACGAAGTCTTTTCACGTGCGAACAACTTCTCCAAAGACAATGTCGAAAGAGTTTTTTGCATCGAATAGTGACGGGGGATGAAAAATGGATCCACTACGACAACCCAAAGCGTAGGAAATCGTGGGGTAAGCCCGGCCATGCACCAACTTCAACGGCGAAACCGAATATTTATGGCAAGAAGTTAATGTTGTGCATTTGGTGGGATCAGCTCGGAGTAATCTATTAGGAACTACTCCAGCCTAAGGAAACTATCACTGGAGAACGTTATCGACTGCAACTGTTGCTATAGAGCAGAGAATTGAAGTTTAAACGCCCCGAATGTGCCAAAAGGCATGACCAAGTGACTGTTCAGCAAGACCACATGTTGCAAAAGTCGTCAAGGATACTTTGGAAGGTTTACAATGGGATTTCTTACCCCACCCGCCTTATTCACCAGACATTGCTCCTTCGGACTACTACCACCTGATCACGCTCTGGAAAAACAACACTTTACTTCTTACGAAGAAACCAAAAATTGTGTCGATCCATGGATAGTCTCAAAAGATGAAGAGTTTTTTCGACGTGGCATCCGAATGCTGTCAGAAAAATAGCACAAAGTAGTAGCTGATGACGGACAATATTTTGAATAAAATTTAACGTACATTTTTCTTGAGTACAATAGTCTTAAGACGGTGTGAAATTGCTTGCTGAGTCACACACAAGCTTTCTGCGAGCTGCTCTTCAGTTTGGCATGAGTCTTGGTCCAATAATGCCTCTAACTCAGCGTCTTCAAACTTGACTGGCCTTCCTTCGCGTTCTTCATCATCCACGTCAAACTTGCAGTTTTTAAACTTTCGAAGCCATTCACGACAACTTCTTTCACTTAAAGCAGCATCACCGTAAACTTCTACGAGAGAACGATGCGCCTCAGCAGCAGATTTCTCTAAATGAAATAAATAAATCAAAACTTCCCGCAAATGACGCTTATTTGGTACAAAACTCATTTTCGAACAAAAAAAAATGTATACTACCAGTACAAAGATGATAGTATTTTAAGGTTATGTTGTTGCCAGGTGTTTAAACTTTCTGTATGGCATCTTACGTCTGATGATTTCAAAGTAATCTTGTCGGTGGGCCATGTCTTAAAAACGGCGGAAACTTATTTGTATCACATACACCTCCCTGTACGATTCGTCAAATCCAAAAGGCGACGATCTCCGATCACGTTAATTAGCGCGACGTAATAACGGTCGAATGTTTGTCGTTTCTTTTCCCGTTATTTTCTGACAATAGAACCGAAACACTTTGGAACGAGCAACGCTTTATCGCCGTTTATTAATGTAATGGTACAAAGACAGTGCGATAATTATAATTATGAATAATCAGCAACACCGGTTTTTATACAAATTACACTTAACACGTATTGCGTGCAACTAGTGGAAACCTCTTAATTCCATTAATTTACACAGTGGTTTATTAATAAAAAAGTATGTTCGCTAGCAAATTAAAAGGACGTTTTTCAAATGGAAAAAATAATATGGAAATTACTCGATTTCCTGTTGAAATAATCACGTTTGTAAGTATCTATGACATGCCATTATGCTTGTATAGGCAACAGATCTTTGTTATGATTTTTACATAAAATATATATAAAAGGTAGTCAAACGAAACTAACTGATAGTCAATAATCCAATAATACTTTTCCTTTAACTTCGCGATGACTTCACGGACTTTTTACGTAAATTATCTGTCAATATGGAAGAGATAACACAACAGCAGCAATTTTGTTGAGAGATGTGTGAAAAATTCCATTAGTGTAATTTGGAAAACCCTAATTGTAAAGCATTTTTTAAAAAAATTCACAAAAAATCGGTTTCCTGTGAAAATACTGGAAAAATACGTTAGCAAAATATTCCAACAAATTACAAAGGCGACTGGCGAGGCAATTTCGTGAATTGTTGAAAAAATGAACCTGTAATTCTTGTGACTGTTATATAAGAGAAATTTAACGTTTTCATGTTCTCCTTTGAATTTCGTGCGTTTTTTGAATTTGAATTTGAATTCATATGCGTATTTAGCCCATAAACAGATTGGTTGAAAAACTTGAAAAAGTCAATTTCATATTGTGAATGGTTTGATTTTAACAGTCAAAAATTTTATTCGTATAGCCAGTCAGTGACAGGATTCGAGCGAACTATTAAAAAATATAATATAAGGTCGATTAACTGTAGTGTTAAGTGGACTTTTTTAAACTATTTCTTTGCATTTCTTGGAATAGCATACGTTCTATGTTCGATAGAACTTCAGAACGGATTCCTAGATGGGCTCTAGAAATTTTCTCATTAAAATTTTAATCATTAGAATGTCTTAATCATGCTGAAGAAAAGTCTTAGAAGCTCGTTGAGAATTTTAGAACGTCAAAATGGGTTAAAATTGAATCTAGAAATTAACAGAAGATATATGAAATCTCAAAAGTTTCTATTTTCTTTTTAAACATTAGTAAACTTCAAGAATCTAGAAGGCAGATCGAAAAAGTTCCTCTTGAAACCCCAACATCCAAAACTGCCTACAAAGCAAATCTAGACGGTTCAGGGAAGTTTTAAATATTTTGATTTTGATTTTAAACGTTATAAGGAATCTAGAACACAAATTCCAGAATCTTTCAGATCCTAAAATGACTGAAAGTGCCTTAAAATCGTATTTAGAAGCAGAAGATGTTTCTATTTAGAAGTAGAGCAAAGACTTGGTAGACACATGTGCGTTAAAAAATTAATTACTCGATTCGAGGCAGTTGGTAAAGTGTTTGTTGGAACAAACTAAGTTTCTAAGTTGGCAAAGTTGACGGAAACCTGTTTGCGTCTATTTAGTCTGGTTTCCATTTAGAAGTAAAACAAAGACTTGGTGGGCACATGTGTGTTAAAAAATTAATTACTCGATTCGAGGCAGTTGGTAAAGTGCTTGTTGGAACAAACTAAGTTTCTAAGTTGGCAAAGTTGACGGAAACCTGTAAAATCTTCCCTTTTGTATAATTGTGTATCAAACCGGAGTTTAGATGTAATCAATATTATTGGCTGTGATTCGCACAAAAGTTTTGAATGGCGGTTAGAGCTTAAGTTATTCACGACTTGTTCTTCGTTTGTTCGAATCGAATTTGTATGAAAATCCTTTTCTGCGTTTTTTGAATTCTTTCCTCTTACGATTCAATTGATTCAGTAAATTGTTGTCAACTTTTTTGTCGTTAAATGACTTTCTTGCGCTCGGAATGGATTAAAAGTACCGTAAAATCTATTATTTAAATGTCGATTAGACACAATGGTGTCGTATAATACGATTTTTATTTTACTTTTTCCCATTTCGAAAACGAGTAAAAGAAGGCAAACGAGGCTTTTGTTCCTGGGCATGCTTCGTGTGTCAGCTTACGACTTTCTCCTCTCCTCTAACGTACATATTAACGTTCTCATAACTTAACGGTACTTAACACAGTAACTAATAACAGAATGAGTGAAGGTAGTGAGAAAGATATGTTAATGCGTCGGACATGAATGCCTTCGATAGGGGCGAGTGGGAACATCGACGACATCTCGCCTCTTTTATACTGTTATAAAATAGCGATTAGATTAAGATTTCCGAGCGAGCGTTGCGATCCGTACTACATGTGATATTGAAAGTCTAAATCCGAGCGGTTCGGAGATAAAAGGTTTTTTTCTGGCCGGTCGAATCGGCCTTTTTCCGTGCGAAAAAAAATGAAAGTCGAGAATTGACGGTCGGCCGAGTTCAAAACGTCGTAATTGAATTAGTTTGAAATATACGGTTTAACCACAATTCGGCAGAGCTAAAAATCATTTCAGATGCTTTGTGATAAGCGAGGCGTGGGGGAAAATTATCGATTAATCGATCTGTTTATTAATTCGCACCGTCGGTCAATTATGCTAAATCGAATGACGTTTATCCAAAACCTGCTATACCAAAAAGATCACTAATGAACTTTGGTGATTTTTGACTCGACTGTTTCGAATTGTGTTGGAGCTTCTGGGGGAAGCGTCGACTCCTGTTCCTCGGGAAATTTCTTCGGATTTACAAGGAAAAGTTCCCCGTTGCGGGGAGTAGTTTATCGTGTGTCTCGAGATTTTCTCCAACCGACTGGAAATCAAAAGTTTTAACACACTAATGTAATATAATAATGAACGAAGTTTTTCGATGCCGGTTTAAGTAGGCTTTTTCCACTCAGAATTTAGAAAGGGCTTCCCTTGGTTATTTTCCTCTTTTGTCGTGGAGGTTTCTTATTTCGCTTCTGTTATGTTTCGAAAAATTGTTTTAATTTGTAGCTCAAAAACAATTGGAACTCGTCCAAGATTATTCCTCAAATTTTTTCAGAAATAACAAAGAGGAATTATGAAATTTAATGCCTGGAACTTCACTGAGCCATGAAGCTTAAGACCGTTTAAATGTTTTATTGTATTACCTTTTTTAAGATGTTTCGAATACAGTGCGAGTAAACTTGGAATAAATTCAGTAAATCAAAGGCAGTTTTTTTGTTGGAAGTATGCTCGGACAGGTCGATTAGTATTTTGAATTGCGCTTTTGTTGATGTAAGAAAATGTTCTACGGCGTGTACCAAATTTGAGATATGACGCCTTCGACTATTTTTTTAACCGGCAATACTATTTTTTTATGACTAGTCTTAAAGGGTATATTAAGTTACACATGTGTACCAAATATCAAATTTTTATTCCTTATCGTTTAAAAGATATTTGACAAACATCAACTAATTCGAAAAATGAAGGAATCTGATTCAACCCAATGAAATAATTCAGGCAGTTTAAAACTGAAATGTCAAGAGGTATTTATTTATCATTTTTTGTCTGGGTTGATGTTGACAATGTCAAACAAAAATGTTAAATGAACATAAGTAAGAGAGTAGCATCGTATCGAGCAAGGATATTTATTGGTTTATCGTTTTGAAAGAAACGACGTTTTGAAAGAAACGACGTTTGTTGAAAAATCGAACAAAATGCCCTACTTAACTGAAACCCACAAGACTGAAATTTTAATGATGATGGGCTACGGAGGGAGGACAGGAACACAAATGAAGTTATTCATTTATTCAGAGAGAAGTATCCTGATTTACCACCCATATCGCAGAGTACCATAAGCAAGATTGAAAAACGGTTTGGGGAAAATGGGTATTTAAGAAAAACAAATAAGCATTGTCAGAGTGCCCTCAATGAAGGTGTCAAAATGGATGTACTCCTCTTCGTTCAAGAAAATATTCATGTCCCCACTAGGCAGATAGCTAAGGAACTCGAAATTAGCCAGTTTTCAGTGACGAGGATTCTTCAAACCAAAAAATTTCATCCTTATAAAATGAAAATCCTCCACGAACCCATCGAAGACGATCAGAATAGAAGACTCCAGCTTTGCGAACAAATTATGGATTTACTAGACTGAAATGTTGTAAACTAGAAAACGTCCTGTTTCCTGACGAATCAACGTTTACGATGGTGAGGTAAATCGTCAAAATTTTCGTTATTGGGCAGACAATAACCCACACTGGATGACGGAAGACCGCACTCAGCATCAAGAAAAAGTCAATGTTTGGACAGAGATTATTGGAGATCGAGTAATAGAACCAATTTTCTTCCAAGAAAATCTCATGGAGCTGGACGTTTAGAATTCCTGTAGGAAGAACTAGTTTCGAATTTGGCTACTCCGTTTCCCTAATCAGAATGAAGCCGATATCCCGAATAGAAAAATCTGAATTCAGCAAGACCTGTCCCCATTTTGCAAGACCTGTCCATGATTATCTGGATGATGTATTTCCAGGCTGATGGATTGGTAGAAGAGGACCTTTAGATTGGCCTTCCTGGTCTCCAGGTTTAACACCGGTGGACTATTTCTTATAAGGATACTTGAAAAGCAAAGTTTTAAGCCCAAACCTGGAAACATTGAGCAGTTACAACAACGAAAAAGACAGGAGTGTAGGCTAATGTCCGCTGAAGTAATTAGAAATGTCAAAACAAGTTTCAGTTCTGTTTAGGATACTGTCAGTTAGTTCATGGACAACATTTTGAGCATTTATTGAAAAAACATATTATTGGAGTTGATATCTAACTAAACCAGAGAACTAAAGTCTTGGTCAAGTTCCTTAATTATTTTCAGCAGGACTCCAACATTATCTGGAGATCATAAATCGCCCCACAGATTTTGCCACTGCGTCCGCCAATTTATATAGAAAATTGGTGTACCAACCTCCACCATTTACTCGAAGAAAATGATTTTTTTGAAAATTTAAATGCAGACATTCATAATATTAACATACTTTGTATATCACATTCAACAGTATCTGTACACCTACTCAAACCTCCTTGGTTTAGTGTCGGAATATATTCTTTGCTTTTTTCAAGCTTTCACCATTAAAATTCTTTCTATTGCTTTTACTACTTCGGATGGAGCTCTTACTTTGATTATCGACAGATAATCTTTTATTTTTAAACGCTTGCACACTATATCATGTCATATTTGTTTTTAAATTTTCCTACTACGGTCTATTGTACCTTTAGTAATCCCCCTATATTTTATTATATTTAGTTCGATACTTTCCTAATTTTGCCTGGTGCAAGTGTTATATTTAACTCGTTTAAATTTTCGTTACATTCTTCCGCTAATGGAACAAATTGAATTACTTCGTTACGTTCGACAGCTCCGCTCACATACAAAATTTACAGGCAAAATTCTAGGAATTATTTTAGGTATTACGCAACGATGAGCTTTTTATTCGACGGTATTAAGCGGTAATTTCGAGAGAAATTTATGTGTTGTTGTCGGTGGCGCCGAGAGCGAGAAAATGTTTTCTCCATCAACAACGGGAACGTCAAATTAATAATTACGCTATCGAAAACACATAATACGTAATTAGAGCTTTTACAGATGGCGAGAAATACACGCTTGAAGGAAGTATTTACACGTCTACGTTCTACGTTAAAAACCTGCGTTTCTACTGAAAATATTATAAATTATAATTTAACGAATCTCGATTTGTTACGGAGTTACGCAACGAGTGCCGTACGCAACGTTCTGCGCTGATTTAAGAACTGTAGAGCTCAAATCTTTTTTAGATGAAAAAGAAAGTCGACGAATCGGAAAACGTTATAATGTAAAGTGTATCGATAGAGGGATTTTAATTAAAATAGAGTTTATTGCTTTGTGAAGTATACAGCCTTTTTTGGATTTACTTTTCCATTTTTCGCCTCCAGGAAAATCTGACTTTGCCAGGTTTTTTTTTCGTTTATTTTGTCTTTTATCCCTTTCTTAAGGTCGAAAGTATTTAATTTCTGAGGGGGATTAAATCTAATCCCTGCAATTCAATTTCCACTGTTTCATTATGGCCAAACGTTAAATAACGTGAGATCGTAACAATTTCAACTGATAACAAAGCGAATATTGATACGAAGAAGTACGTGACGCCTGTTTAACAATTGAAACGAGAAAATTCGTAGGGGCGACAATTAACGAGGTTTTATTTCATCTTATTAATCGTTATCGTCAATCGGCTTTCTTTGAAAAGAGATATTGGCTCAAAATAGAAAAGAAAAATATGTTAATTAAACGAAGTAAGAAACGAATTAAATAATTCCTTATGAATGAAGTGACCGTCTTAAGAGAAAATTGAATTGAACCTGGAAAAACAAGATAATAAATGTGAAAAGGTCGTGATCTCATTAGAGGCGTTTTGGATTCAATTTTTTAACAGATAATTACGTACTTAATTTAATCAAGGAGAAAACAACGCACCATTCATAATATATTTATGTGGAAATATCGCGTCAGTATACAGGGCGTGACATGTTCCGTAATTTGTTGCTCTTTACGTTACCAAGGCAACTTTCTTAAGTTTTTCTGTGGTTTTCCCGTCGAAGCCTATCGAGCCAGAGTTATTAAATATCAAAGCCTGGGTTAACTTCACAATCAAAATGAACCAAATCTGGTAATATTCGTAGAATGTAATCCTAAATTTTACTGCTGGGGTTGTTTGGAATAAATTTACATATACACAACGTAAGTTTTATAAAATACGTATTCTCGATGTACCTACTGAGCGTAAGAATGTAATTCAAATTATGTCGAAAGAAAGGTTTTTGTGTGTTTTTGAAAATTTTATTGTGCTCATGTTTTATTCGTAAACAACTTCCCCTACAAACTTCTTCCGTTTTGAATACATACGCAATAATTAATCCTGATTACACGTAGGAAACAGGGTTGTCCTTCGGCTTAACAAAAATGCCCTGAAGTTATTTCGCCCGTACGTCAAGTATTATTATTCCAAAAACGTGATTGCGAAATTCGGGGACCTTCCTTTGCCAAGTCTTTACAAGGGAGGTTAATCCAAAAAGCCCCTCCGGTTGTCAAATAACGTAGGCAAAAGATGGTCGGAGAAGAAGAGACTGTTTGGTTTAAATTGAATGTAGATATTAAAACAACTCAATGGGATTAATTATAAATATAACTTTAAGATGCAAGCTTATGTTACCTACCCAAAACAAGCTCTGGGCGCTTGTGCTTACTTCATATCATTCCGTTTAACATAAATTGTACATTTTACCGTCTTAATATGATACGATAATATCATATTACTTGGAGAAGTGGGTTATGAAAGTAGGCTCTGTGCTAAAATAATTTTGTTAGTGGTTTATGAGGAACTTTCAATCATACTGATTGTATTTAAATAACAGTAACTATTCAGTGTAACATATTTATCAAACAGATTATGAAAACTCTGAAACTCGCAGTTAAAGCAATACCACTTACCTAAACAGATCTGGAACGTTCCGAAAAGAAAAACAGTAAAGAGAGGGAATAAAGAAAATCAGCGAGAAACACCGCCGTGTTTCACCTTTTTTAGTGAGTGATTGATTCTACTCTAACGAAATCAAGCAGGGAACGTAGAAATCCTATCTGAAATTAATGGTGTTTCTATTAACCAACCTTCAACACTCCTTATTTTTCGGTCTTCTCAAAGGTTCGACTCTTCCTCTCATTAACTTAAAATGCCTCGAAGGGAACCAATCAGCGTTTGGAGAGAGAATTAGAGGAGTTAAAGTGTTGCAATGTTTCCAAATTATCCAAGAATCATACCTGTTTTTACAGGCGACTTACACAGCTAAACTGAGTCGTTTTTAACCATTGGACACTAATATGTTTTTGAGATACGTAAATAGAGATACGAGTTTTTCAAAAATCGATGAAATCAGTGACAAATATTTATTTGAACGCAGATATATAAAAGGGTTGCATGGACTAAAGTGGTAATTTCTGTAAATATTACAATAACTATTGTGGTCATGCGCCTTAATGGACTCGAATACTAACAACAGGTTGTAGGTTTCTTCTCTAATAATCAAAGTATCATGAGCATTAATATTCTAGGGTTAAAACGTCTTCATGTAATGTGGGGCTTCGGGATGGCAGTATCGAAGAATTGCGATGGATCTAGACATCAATTTTCGGAAGCGAACTATCGATATAAAATGTCGGTAATATACAATATCGACATATTCCTATCATTTCAATCTTTCACCATCCATAATATTTAAAGGTACGGAAATTGCTAGGTGTATAGCCTACAGTGGTACGTGGTCCGTGCTACCGTGGCCCCAGTCCAAACCCCCTGGGTAATGCGAAAAGTGTTATCGCTTTGAGGTTATGTAACGCCACCCCGCCCACGTTTCTGACATGTACTCCAAGAACAATTCTTGCCAAGCGCAGTAAAGAACGTTATCGTGGTTCCTACTCATAAAAGTAATTATTACATAACCTATATCCGCCTCGACAGAATGGCGTGGCTTTCAGCGACGGGAGAAGAAAAGAATGTCCTGTTTCTTCAAAACGCCTAATGACTTCCACGTGACGGCAAGACCACGATACAAGAATGCTCGGGACCATGTGACGCTCTCATAGATTTGAAAAGGAACCTCTGCGTTAGGAGCAGAATCTTATAATCCTAATAACTCCATTAACAGATTTAAATCGAATTTAAGATTACTTATTCATAAGGATGATAAAAGTTGTACAATGGAACTAACCTAAAGTATACCTAAGTATATTCGTGCTTGACGTAAAATAACAGTGGAATGTGAAAGATCAAAGAAAAGTGTGATCGAACTGGGAGAGCCACTATCGCTCGCTATGAAACAAGATAAGTTTTAAACGTAACAAAGTTGTTGGCATGGATGAAGTGAATTGATTTTTACATTGTTATTTATCGTCATATTGCGGGAAAAAAACAAGGTTGTACTTAGATAAGTTCTTATAAGAAACTTAAGTGATGCGTTGACAATATTTACCAACAAAAATCAGTTAGTACTTATTTCAGTAGTAACCCTAGTTGCTACACCATTTTCACTTTCTTTATCTATTTGTTTTGAAGGTATGTCGAAATTGGTTCTTAAATTACATATGCTACGACTTGTTTCGATGTGATTTCCGCAAAATTCCACATTGTAATGTTTCCAGTTTGTTTGGAATTTCCTTTCCAAAAGTCACTTTTCCTTTTGGAGCCATTTTGTTTCCAGTCTGGTCTCAAAACAACTCTACACATTTTCGCCATACACCAAAGAGCCTGAGGGAAAATAGGGGAACATATAATAGCATAGAATGAAGATAGTATCTTCCATATAACATACAAAAATGTCATGATTGTAGCGTGGGCATCAGGTGAATGGTGAACCAGCCCATTTTACCAAGTGAAGCGATATTTGGAAGTTTGATCGATATTTATCGATATTTTGAAGAAATCGATATATCGGTGCCTTCTCTAGTTGGGTCAGACTTCCTAATGAAATATGCAATACCGTTATTTTTTGACGGGGCTAATAAATAAAATAAATCAAAAACTGTTCGCTTCTGGAATTTTCCGTGGGTCGTGTTGATAAAAGCTGTCGTTCCGACGTGGAATTTTCCATGTGGAATTCCAGAATAATATAACGTTTAATAAAAAATACTTCCTTCTCGTAATCCAGGTTAGATTTTATTGTCCTCTTCCGATACGATCGATTGGACTTTATGTGCTTTCATTAAAAATGGGAACGTTAAATTTTGATGTCCTCGATATCCTTGAAGCAATTGCTCGAAATCTGGATAAATTATGCAAAATCGATGGGTCTGAATTTAGTATGTGCATCTTAAAATGGTTTTTCGGTGCAAGGTAAAGTGTCTCTCCGGTCCCGGCCAGGACTTTTGAAGGAAAGCGTCCGGAGAGGAGAGGTTCACCGCCCGGAACGGCCGAGCCGCCGCTCCGGTCTCGTAACGAACCTCATGTAATGTTTCGTTTTCATTGCGTTAGTTAAATGCTAATTTCGTATTTTCGTTTTGTAACCAACCCTCCACTCGAGGCCTGTGATGTTCTACCTTCGTATGTTTGCGGCGCATAAATTTCGACGTCGTTAGCGCAGGAATATAATTGTTTATTTTGTTTGCCACGTACATATCTGGTCCCGTATTTGTTTACAACGCGTAGCCCGACGAAATCTTTGACCTACGACGTATATTTTTTATCTATCATAGTTTTTGTTTATTTATACGGTTTATCTACATACAATGGATCTCGCCTGTGTATACAAATGTTATTTATCTTTCGTATCGGTTTGAATATTTGATCAGTTTTTCGGTTACGTTCATTTGCACGTTTCCCATTTCGCACGTGTTACTGTTGAGATTCGGAAATACGTATTTTTCCCACAGACGTCAAAATGGAAAATTTGAAAACAAAATTAGATTTTTTTTCGATAATAGAATCAAGTACTCAATACCATTACTCACTTACACATTACCCACAACAATTGATTGTTCCTGCGTACGCCATGATAGAAAAGTTCCAAAATCTTATATCCGAACTTGTGTAAAATTCGTATTTCGCTTACTTCGACCTTAAAATCAAATACCGTGGATAGTAAGCCATGGATCCCTAATAATGTTTGTGGAATTTATAGTGAACATTTAAGGCAATGGACGAATGGTAAACAAAGTTTGATATGATGGGAACCCAAAAATCACTACAATGACTGCTTTCTTTGCTTAGTCAAGGTCCTATTTCTCTCTCAAAGTGCCTGTTCTAACTTTTCGTGGAAAGTGAACACGTCACTCCTTAGCAACACTTCCTCTCGTGACCAGCAGAGTTAAGTGCAACCTGCTGCCTGCTTTAGTTACTTCATTATGTCTTCCCAAATGCGCAGTCTCTGGGAGTGCTAAGTATGCTGTCATGGTATGTTCTATACTCTAGTATACTTCCACATTTGCCCACGAGGCTCAAGCTGTGCTTCTTAGCACAGTTTATGGGTTTTTTTGGTAGATAAAATTTAATAGCGACGGATCAAAAAACTTTGTTTAAAATGGATCAAAGATGAGAAAAGCCCAAAATCTAGACAAATCTGAGCTTTTGCATTTCTTTCAGTAATAAAAATTGAAAACAATTGGTCGTTTTTCCGTTTTTTTCCTCATAGCGTGAAAATTATTGACGGAAATGCAATATGTTGTAGAGAATTACAAGACCTTCAGAATGAGCGTTTCTAAAGGGGAACCGGAGAATTTTTCACCGAGAAAACTTGGAAAAACCGTTAAAATGGACCCTTTTTCAAAAATTCACAGCTTTGCCCAGTTTAAAGCTTAAGCGCTAATTTGCCGTGGAATATTAGGTTCTTATGTGTACTTTAAGCATGCAAAAGTTGGATGCTGTCGGATGAACAGTTTGTGCACAATTATGTTATTAACAATATACTCCGAAATCTCGCAGAATTCGCCGTATTCACTGAGATGGGCCGATTTTAATTTTTCAGGCGATTTTTGAAAGAGGATGTCAAAACCTACAACTTGGCTATTTTGAATTTTCATTGAAGTTTGGAGAAAAGTTCTAAAAACGGCCTCGAACATTGCTCGAAACGTGCAATTTAGCATTTGGAGCTGAGTGGTGAGTTTTATGATGCTTGAAGGACATTTTTCGCACTTTTTTTCAAACGTATATGAAAATCCAAAATAGCCAAGTTGTAGGTTTTCATGTCTTCTTTCAAAAACAGTTTGATAAATTAAAATCGGCCCATCACATTTAATACGTCGAATTTTGCAAGATCTCGGTGTATATTGTTAACGTAATTGTGCAAAAACTATTCATTTCCAGCTGTTCACATCCAAGCTGTGGGTTTTTGAAAAAGGGTCCATTTTAACGGTTTTTCCAAGTTTTCTCGGTGAAAAATGCTCCGATCACCTTTTAGATACGCTCATTCTGAAGGTCTTTTAATTCTCTACAAATCGTCTTTACAACGTATTGCATTTTCGTTAATAGTTTTCACGCTATGGAGAAAAAACGGAAAAACGACCAGTTTGTTTTAAATCTATACTGTTTAAAAATAAGGCAAAAGCTCAGATTTGTCTAGATTTTGACTTTTTATCATCTTTGATCCAGTTTAAACAAAGTTTTTTGGTCCGTCTGCTGTTAAATTTTACCTACCAAAACAGCTCTTTTTCGCTCTATAAACTGGGCTATCTCGTAATTTCTAGCCTTCTTAAAAGAGTTCAAGTTTACGTATCCTATTTTGTGCCTTCACGACGCTTATGAAAGATTTTCCATTGGGTTTCTTCTGTTATCAGGAGGCGAGATGTTAATTTCTTTCTCCGGCGTTTATTTAGGGGATTGAAGGGGGAGCCCAACAAAAGGCTCTTCCAACCTCCTGCACTAAGCCCATCTTGGATTTTTGCCGAACAAACTTATTCTTACGTTTAAGAAATTCAAATATTTATACTCGTGTTTCTCGTGTTATTCAAGCGCGACGTGCCATGAAATTTTTCAAACGCCCTGTTATCTCGAAAATACACAATTTCCCAACTTCCTGTATTAAGTAACTGCTCCCATTATCGTATTTACGGGTAAATAGTGTTTACAGAAACAAACCATTTCCACAACTCTTTAATACTCGGGTGTGTGTACGCGTGTGTGCGAGTAGTGTGTATTAACATGCGAGCGTGTGTGTATCCTTGTCCAAAACATGATGAATCACTGCGTATGCATTTCATTATTTACGTTTTTTCGATCCGATGATTAATACCGCGAACGTAATAATTCCTTATGTAATTGATGTCGAAGTGACAATGAACGCAGTTATGTAAGTTCAAATAGCAATAATGATAACGTTTACAAGTGAAATTCGCCATTTACGTTTTATTGATACCATACATTAGCGTTGATAAATGAATCCGCTAATTAGAAATCGAAACGACTTTTATCGCCTTACCTACGCACATGTCTTTTTCAATAAGAAAGCATTAATCTGAGTTATTTCTTTGCAGCGGAAGTCTCGGCCTTCTCTCGAGGTTACTACACTCCCGGCAAGAATCTCTCCTTATCCCTCAGACTTAAAGACCCGAAGGATGTTACCGTGCAGAAGGGCCAGGGCGCCGTCCTCAGGTGCGACGCCGAATCCTCCGATGGCACCTTAGAGGTACTTAAGTGTTGAAAGAAAATACGCACTTACCATTTTCAATCGTTTCTAAAATCTCATTGCTTGTCGTTAGTTCACCTGGTTCTACAATGGCATCGAGATCCCCCAGGACGATCCCAGATGGACGGTGTACAGGAACGGTTCCCTGCACGTTCCGAAAGTAGTCGCAGGGAGGAAGGCTCACAGCGTCACAGGAGAATACAGCTGTAAAGTGAGGAACAAAGCCGGGGCCCTCCTCTCGAATAAAGCTCGCCTAAGGGTAGCCTGTAAGTAGAAGTTTGCTCAGCTTGTGACTCAGTCATTCATAGGAATTAGTTAGTGAATTGATTTAAATTTATATCATCCTCAATCTCTATTATTGTTATGATTGTTACTATTGTTATTACTGTTAATAGTAGTGGTATTATGGTTACATAATTTATAGGTTTCTGAATGCTACGATTGTTTAAATTGTTGATATTGTTGTGATCATTACTATTGTTTTGATTGTTACAATAGTACAATACAATACAGTACAATACAATGTACAATAGTAGCAATCAGTTTTATGATGTTGAACGCTGCAATAAATATTATAACGTTAATAGCGTTAAAACGGTAATATGATTTAATAAGTTGTTTCGATTTTAATCAGTGTTAATTGCAGCTTTTCATAAAATATTTTTGATGTGTGTCTTTGCTTTTTTATAGTATATATGCTTATGATTGTGGTGCTACCGCTTTCAAGTTTTATCCTAATAATCATAACTGTTTCATTTACATAAGTATAACTTTATATCGTTTGTTTCTCATTTTTGGTGAATCAATAATACAACAACTTTACACAGAACATTAAATATTCATTGTCCAATAACGCACAACAAAGGTATTGTGCTTGTAATAGATTTAATAATAGACCTTCTAATATCCAATTTGAACATTGCAGTCACCTCATTGATACTGCTAAATCAAAGAGATTCAGAGAGATCATTCTTCAGGAAAATGTATTTATTTTAAGTTATGAACATTATGCTGTCTACGAGTCTAATTCTGTATTATCCTATTTAGCTATAGAATCGGAGTTCTCAAAACATCCTGCCAATCAAACAGTTCCTGTGGGTCAGTCTGCCGTACTCTCTTGTAGCGTACATTCTACTCCTCCTGTTGAAATTCAGTGGGAATATAATAACCTTACTCTACCTCATAATTCAAGGTATTAGATCTTTAGAGAAATTCAATCAGAACTTTCTATCTTAAATGTTCTTTACAGATATGTTCCTTTACCCAGTGGGTTTTTATTTATCTACGACGTTCAAAGTTCCGATTCCGGATTTTATAGGTAATTACATCATTAAATTTATTCCACTTGCATTCAACCGTCCTTTAAATTTCAGATGTAAAGCGACAAATGACATACTTAATAAGACTAGATACAGCAGATCTTCTTACCTGACCGTAGCGACCTCACCGACGGAGGATCAAGCACCCGTATTTCTTCTACCTCGGGATTCGTTGCCAAATACAAGTCTGCCCATCGGGCAGAAATTGAGCCTCCATTGTCCCGTGACCGGGCGGCCTACTCCTACAGTACAATGGACTAATAGTAAGCCCCCGTCCACCTATGGCGTCCGTTACGTCTAATCCTTCAATTTCAGGTGATGGTTTAGTTTTAAGCGCTTCGAACGTACTGCAGATCGACCGGGTCGGACCGCACCACTCCGGTCAGTACACCTGCACGGCTTACAACTCGCTCGGACACGCGAGCCAGAGCTACCACGTGGAGGTCGTCCAGAGGCCTTTCTTCAACGTCACCCCGGAGTCGAAGTCCCATACGGCGGGCAGCACCGCCCGAATCAAGTGTCGAGCTGGCGGGATACCTGAACCGAGGATAGTCTGGCTGAAGGACGGCCGCCCGATCGCCTTTAATGTGTCCAGGAAAAATGGGGAGTTGGTGTTCTCCAAAACTTCAACTAAAGATACAGGTAAGGAGAGAATGTGAGTTGTGTTGATGCAGCGCAGTTAGTATGTGTTGATGTTACAAACTCGAGATGATTGTGATGTGTATATACATTTCGTTTTATTTCAATGGATTTCTTGTAATTGTCCCGATTTCGCTTTATTAAAATGAAATACTTTTCTCAGGGATCTATCAATGCGTCGCAGTTAACTCAGCGGGCAGGGCGTGGTCCGCGGCTCAGATCTTGATAAACGTTTCCCATGGACCTCCTCGTGATCTCCAATGCCGCCCTTATGACTCCACAAGCGTCTGTCTAACTTGGCTGCCGCCCTTCAACATCTCTGTCTTGGGTTATAATGTCCAGTTATCCTACAAGAGTAAGTGAATTGAATCATTCACTACTCAATGATAAATTTGAATGAAACCATGTTATTTTAGCTCCGGATGGCCAGGAGATGCTGGGTCCCGATCCCGTCACGAAGGACACCTACAAGCACGTGGAAGATCTCAACGAAGGGACTAACTACACCTTTTCCGTTCGTGTGTACTCCAACACTGCCGGCAGCGATCCTTCCGAGAAAGTCACTTGTCAACCAGGTAAGGATCTGATCGAAACTATTCCTGATTTTGCTCATAACTTCATTCAAATATTCAGGAATAACGGGATCTCGAAACCTTCAAATCGAATTGACCGCACCTGACACGATACTTCTGACTTGGTCCGAGATAAGCCTGGACAGAAGCTGCGAGGGAGAGAAAAGGGATTACGAAGTGCATTGGAGGGAAGAGGGACAGAAATCCGAATACAACGAATGCACTGCCGAAAATAAGTTCGTACTTTCTGGTAAGTTTTCAGAACTCTAGAAATATTTTTACTATGCAGTACAGCTTCGTGGCACTGAGAGAATCCCATCATTATAAGGGAAACATATAATGTATGTTGTATGTAATGTAATATATGTTCATGTTAACAACTTGCACCCGAGAGAAAATACCTTATTGCAAAAATTTTCATGTGATTTATCACTTTCATTCACATTTTTATCACATATCACATTTTTAAATGAGACCTAAGCTAAATACACATTAAATTCAGTTTCTCATTGTATCTCAAAACCAAAAAGAAAACCTTTACTACGTTTACTTTTCTTACTGTTCCAGGTTTATCTCCTGGAAATTATGAATTTTTGATAACACCTGATGATGGCGTCAATTCCTGGACCAGCTTCACCATACCGGAGGTGAAGGGTGCAGCTGACTCTGATAATTCATCCAAGTCTTCCTTTTTGATTAAAGTCGATGGCTATCCTGTGAGCGGGAATGCTGTCAGTTTAAACTGGACCAGCATGAGCAAAAACATCAAATTTTACACTGTTTGTTACATACCTGCCGCCTTGAAGTATTGCGATAAGGGGAGTTTAATAAAAAGGTAGATAAATGATACCTTTTGAATTTCGTGATTAAAATTTCAAATGCTTAATATTTCAGCTTTACTACTAAGGTTCAGATCGATAAGTTATTACCCAATACCACCTATGAGTTCAGAGTACGCAGCCACATGACAGATGGAGTCGTTGGACCTTTTTCCAAGTCATTTAAAATTAAAACACCTGAAGAAGGTAATACCTTTCAATCTTAGCAAGCACACAAGAAGTAAAAAGAGTTTTTTTTTCGTCAGTGCCTTCCCCAGTAATGGAGCTAGAATATAAAATAATCAATGACAGCGCCGTTTGCCTAAGCTGGCACGAGCCGCAGCACAAGAATGGCGAGATAAGCAAGTACATCATCTCCTACACCCCGGATGCCGACTGGCCTTTGGAACAATGGATAAACGTGTCGATGCCGGCTAATCGGCTCGTACTGCCTGGTTGCTGGACGGACCAACGAGCCTGGTTGCTGAAAAAGGACTTTATTTCTGTGGTATTGGCAAATTTAAGCGTGGACGAGCAGTACATGTTATTAGTGAGGGCGGTTTCAAATGTGGGAATCGGACATCCGACCTATCCGATTATCATTAACACGAAGGTGTTGAAAGCTGAAGACAACACCGCCGTTGATATGCATTACCACCAGAAAGTCTGTGAGTAACAACAGTCGGTTCACTCTCATATTTTTTTACCTATCTATTATTTATCAATATTGATTAGGAAATACCTGTATCGTAGCAGTGGTAAAAGTTTTGGTGGAAGGGTTCTGATGAAACTGCTGTAAAAAATTTACATTGAGCTAATTTCAGTGCTTTTAAGAGTTAAAGTTTGAAAAACGTTTACCTGGTTTAAATTATTCAAAACAACAACACTATTACTAACCTAATGCTGATATTATGGGGATTATGGGTCCCTATTCCTATCACTAATGGGAGTTGTCCTCAGGGATAATCATCGGTACCATCGTCGCTCTGGCCTGCATTGCTATGTTCATCGTCTGCGTTCTCTTGAGGCGTCGTTGCGTCAAGCGGCGCGTCTTAGCCAGGGCGAGGTTGGCCGCTTCTAACAATTATTATCCGGCGGTCGCTCACTACGCCTCCCATGTAGGCGCAGTGCAGGTCAGATTAGAGGACACCTGCGCCATACAGGCTCAAGAGAGTCAGCATCTGGTCAACGAGGCGCCCACTGCTAACATACCGCCCATTTCTCCTGGACACTGCGACACTAAGGTAATGATGTTACTAATAATCATTGTAATTATTCCAAGGTTCTACGGTGTTGAACAAATTTGGATAATAAGCTATACATTTTGCGTTTCTATTCAAAAGGTGAACTTAATATTTCAAATTTTGTTTCTTTACCCTTTCTCTCATTTTCGTTCATGAGAGAGGGTGCAAGTGCATCCCCTTGCACACCCTTGCCGGTTCCCATGTATTTTATGGGCTCACCTACAGATTGCAACTGTTTATTAATAAACAGTTCTTTCAATGTATCAAACAGAATGTGTATCTCTGAATGGGTTTTGTTTCTTATTAGGGCGCTGATGACTTTCCCAATGGACACTTAAACGGAGCTGCTAAACCTTACATGAATGGTCACCTTTCCAATAGTCATGTTCACATCACAGAAAATCCACAGGTAAGAAAATCTCAAATAACTGTTAAGGCTGCTGCAAATACTGAGGCACAATTCAACAATGTAACTGTATATACTTAAGAACGACGATATTGATTGAACACAATGTTATGTATGAATGTATTAAGTAGTGTTCTTCTGCCTTTGCATTTGCAGCAGATATGGTTAAAAAATATTGGTAATTTTAAAGTTACTAGAAGCATGCTTAAGGAAGTTCCTCTGGTTAAGGATTTAATAGAGGAATTTTAATAAAATTTATTAGACAAGTAGTTTAGCCAAGTAAATTTTGGTTAAATTTTCGTGGATCCTGCACCTATGCACTGTTTGCACATCTTCACACATGTGAATGCACATGTTTTTTTTTTGACGTATTATGGAATACATAACAGAATTAATAGCGAATTTTCGGTAAAATACATGAAAACAATATGTTTTGTGTAGGCAAAGGGGTAGATGTAACTTAAAACGTTGTACCTGATATGCCCATGTCACATATCAACTTTAATGGTTAATACTTTTAACAGTGAGGGTTCTAGGAACTGAATAATGCAAGCTCATTACTTATTGTGTGCAAAGTACAATTTTAAAGGTGGATGGGCCTTTTACGATAATAACCACATTACCTAATAAATAACTATGTAAGGAACATTTTGAGCAAAGAGAAAAGTGGATGAGTACCTTCGATAGTCAAAATCTTAGTCAAATTGACAGTGTTGTAAATTCTAAAGTTATTTGCTGTAATCAGAAATGTTGTAATGTCTCATACCTAATATATAAAGTGCAGACAGAGGCGAAACACCGTGTGAAGAGCGAAATAGTAGTATATGAAGTGCATATTTGTATGGATTGAACCAGGCAATGGTTCTCGTTTTGCACTTTCTCTACCATATTTGGTACATTTTCATTTATACAGATTAACCAAATGAACCTCCTTAAACACTTACATGCTCCTATAAATATTTAAATCCCGACCTTTTTATAATTTGAACCATCTGATATATCATACAATTCTCATTCCCTTTTCCACCTTCAGTACTACGCTTTCGAGTGCAACGGTCAGGCGAACGTTAAGAAACCGAAGAAGGCCTCGGCGCCGTTGCGCTTCGAGGAGGACACCAACTCCAATGTGAAGCCATCCAAGTTCTACGACCTGTACCGTCTGTTCGAGAACTCGAAGAAGCCGAAGAACCACAACAACCACCAGCAGAGGAACCGTAGGCCCGACAGAAAGCCCAAGGGCTCAGACGACGAGGTGCAGAACAGCGAGGACGAGGCGCTAAACGTCACCCATCTGACGTGCCTTGACGACTCGCTGGGCATTAGCGTCGTCAACAATAACAGCACGAGACTACCCACTGTCCTCGGCCCCAACGGATGATAATAAGGATCGAGTACGTAGGGAGTAAAATTTGTAGGGAAATTGTTGAGTTTATGTCACGACCAATTTTTCAGGTAGTCAAGGAGATGGGATAATTTCAGCAACTGCCTCGTTTTTGAGCCTCTTTGTTTTGTCCAATTTCGCAATGATTCGTTTTTCCGTGTGGTGTGTTTTACTTTTATCGAAAGAAGCTCCCAGGTACAGTCAGATTAATACAATGCAGGTATTTAGCACGCCTTATTCATTAAATGGAATAAGGTTTTATTACATCAACGAAATATGTTTTGAGACGAACTTATAAAGTTGCCAATGCACCATATTGGTTTCATGATATTTAATTTTAAGTTATCTCGAATGCTTTACTACTTAAGGACTGTATATGGGAAACAAGGTTAATCAAGGCAAACTAAATTTGGAGCTGAAGATATTAATCAAAACTACAATCAAATTTTTGCATTTTTATACAAACATTTTTGTTTTCAACATAACAAAACTACTTAATTCTTCACTTAAAATTTTACTCATAGATGCTACTGCTTGCATTTTAATAAATGATTACTAAGAATGTATTGTTAAAGTAAAACACACCATGTACACAGAAATTGCTCAATCTAGATGACTTCTAGTTTACTTCTGTCACACTTACACCAACTTTTCACAACAAAAAACAAAAGAAATTCAAGTGCCTATAAGTAAGAAAATATATTAACACAAAGTTCAGTTTTAACGTTAGTCACATACAGGGTAAGTTAGGGTAACATGTTTGCAAAATTTCAAAATTTATATGCAATACTTACTGACTAAGAATTTGATCGCTCGGTCCTTTTGTTTTTTGTTCATCACTTAAACGATTTGAGGGTGAAATTACGTCGGTCTTCCAAATTCGACTTCGACTCTTCATTTCTAGCAATATCGAAATTTTTGCCCATTTGTTATTAAGCGGTAAATGCCTACGGTTTGTTTCTTTCTTAAGCGTGTATTTTTATACTTCCAAAGTTCTTAGGAAAAAATCCCATGAACCTTTTCATTCTGCAAAATAAAATTTTTCGAGTTTTTTGGTTTTTATCGGCAGAAGTTGGTGTAAAAGGAAACACTCGATATAATTTTACATTTTACCTAATATTAAAATGATACCGTACCTGAACACTTACACATAGTTAGTAATAATTTAGGTTTTATCATTGTGCGAGGAAATGAATTGAAATCCTGAATTTTATTAGATCTTAAGGGAACGAATCTCAGTTAATTATCGGACTAGTAAATGGGGTTTTCAAGTTATATTTCATTCACAGTGTTTTTGTATGAGTGAGGAGCGAGTGACTGATATAACTGTACATAGTAATCGTATACTTGTTGAATAATGTTAAATGTTACATAAATGGAAAGAAGAAACAGTGTTGTTAGTTATATATTCGACGTTACCACAGATATTTATTGAGAATATCCAAAGAATAATCCGTTGTTTCAAATAAATAGAGACAAAATGGAGTATGTACAAAAAAAAATATGAAGGTGTTGTAATTTTAAGTGTCACAGACGAGTGTGGTGTGTGTGTCTTTCATACTGTACAAAACAAACAAGGAAAACAACGATTATTTTTTTACTTTTATCTGTTATTAATAATTATTCATAGTTGTAGTTCTCTTTTCTTTCATTTTATAGTTACCGTTTCTAACCTATTTAAATTCTTCTTTAAGTTTTAACTTCTAACCACCAAATGTTTTCAATAATGGAATTCAAAAGTGAATTGAAAAAAACACAGAAGGAAATGCTCAAAATGTCGATTGCACGCGCGTCGTTTATTCTCGTTAATTATCGCGCTCTAAACTGGTACTTTTTCGCTCTTCTTATTAGTCCCCGCCTCGATTAATAATACTTAATTAATTCAGGGTTAGATGATGTACATATATACCTCATGATACATTCCTCTGTCGAAAGATGCACATATATAGTATTAAAATGTCACATTTGCAATAGTTTTGTTTTATCGAAATGGCTTTGTCGCTGGAGAGGTTCGGGAAGTTTCATTTCCAGACGTTCTTTTGAATTATACTTCAAAGTTGTTGTTTCTTACATAAGAATGCTTACAAAATGATAGTTCAATCGGCACTCTTTTCGTACTTTACTTCTTCGAATTCTCTCTACCATGCGACAATGGATTTAATTTATTACCTACATTCCAGTTACATAGGTACAAATCATGAAATTTACAGCAATAGTTTCCAATTTATAATTTACATATACACCGTTACACTGTTTTTACTCAGATATATAGATATATGTATATTTTATACTTATTTTTTTATATTAACCTTTATTGTTTTACCGTTACCATTCGTAAGAAGGAAAAACACTTCAGGAAATTTTTTATTTTCATTTTCCTAGTTTAACCGCCTCATTGCGTTCAGTAATAATTATAGGAACGTAATTCTCGTTTATAATGGTACTTAGTCGAGGAATTTCAGTAAACTACGGAAATGCTATAAGCCCTTTAGATAATTTTTTTGATCAGTTCTAACAATTTTGGATAACTTCTGTAATATTGTTCAGTTCTCTAGTAATCGCTGTGAAATGAAATTAACTTGAATATTAGTTTATAATTTTTGGAATTTGGCTCAGCTAAGTACAATTATAAGCCACTAGGAATGTCACAATTATTATTTCTACTACTAATGGTCTAGTATTTAACTTGCACAGGAATCTTTGAAAGCTTTAATATTCGGTACAATCCAGAAACGATTTTATTTTAAATTATTTGTGACACATGAACCGATTCAAAAGATTTTAACATGAAACACTGTTTAGGTTTTGCTATGGGTTTACATATGGCTAGGTGATAATTTTTTTTTGGTTTTTATATACTTAAAACTGTCGAATCAGTTTGTGAATCTACCTCATTATTATAGTAATGTATATTTATGTATTAAGTATTGTCCTAATATTATTAACATTATTTAGTAGTTTTAATTGGACTCGTGTTATGTCTCAGGGCATGCAAGTAGATGGATCACTTTTAGCTTAATATCTCTTATTTTGTTTGATTTTCATTCAACGAGAACACACAAATGGTTTTTGTTTGAAAGTGAAGGTAACATCCATCCTGTTTTTTCGTTAATTTTTTTAACTATAAGTCTGATTTGTGAGGCTGCTAGTTGATATTTTGCTGGCCAACAGACTAATCGATATGATCGACCGCAAAACGACAGACCGAATTTTCATAGAGTACGAAAATTACATGAGGAAGTGACTGAGACTGTTTCAAAGCGATGTCTAGGAATTAAATTTGATTCTCTATTGAAGGTTATTTTTCTTTGAGGTTTGAATTTAATCATGCCCTTGAAAACAGTAAGGATATGGAAGGGTGTACAATGTGAAGGATTTTTATGGTTTGTCGCGTTGCGTTCTGTTGTTTTTACATATTTTGTACTATACATTCTGTTTGGCGTTTAATCTAATAAGTACAAGTCGTTGCGGCATTGGGGTTCAATAATACAATCCTTAAGAGATATCATATCTTTCGATACATCAGAGATCTATTCAAGTTCCTCCTCTTTTCAACAATAAACACAATAGACTTTTAATAAAATCGTTGATATTGACTGATATATATTATATACTGTAGCATACCCAAACCCGTCTCTGAGGTATCGATCGAACTATCGTTCTATTTTACTCCTATTAGGAATTGTTTTCCGGCTTCATTTGAAGTGTACGTGTGATATTACGGAAGCGATCCCAATGCCGGAATAAACACATGTTAACACTTTTCAGGTTACATTTTATAATGTATATTATATGGAAATCAAGTGGTGTAAATCTGTCAATATATTTTTGTACGCTTGAATGATTGCAACATGAAAACGTATTATAAAAATAAATGAATACTGTAAAAAGTGTTGGGTTTTCATTGTGGTCTTGTACAGAAATAAATATGAGCGCATCTTCAAACACAGGTATAGAAAGTTTTATTTAAACAAAGTTCAAAATATATAGATTGAATTTTTTACAATATTTTCAGACTAGAAAGTAGTGGCGTTTTGTGCAATGTAAGCCGATAGTCGTGGCGCAGTTACTGCTCTGAAAGCTCTCTTTTAACTTTACTTAACTGCTCTATTAGAGCATCTACCCGTTCTAAATTAGCTTCAAAAGTGATGGTGTCATTCCTCGTCTCCTCTCCATCTCTATGACTGAACAGCAAATCGACCTGCATGATTGGCTCTTTTAACGAGGCTAAGCTCGAGGAGCCCAATATCCATTTCAGCCTCCAGTCGAAGCTTTCGACAAGATCGTAGCCGATTCCCAGGACGCACTCCCTAGCTAGCGCCTGGAAAATCGCCTTTTTTCTTGTTTCATAGCAGTCTTTCAAAGCCTGTTTTAGAGGTTCATTTAGGGTGTCATCTAGTTCGAACCTTTTTTGAATGATACAGTGGCGGTAAAACTTTTGAACACATCTCTTTGCCTTCTCTCGACTCTCTTTCGGCTTTTCTACGACGCTAGGGGTTTTGTCTGTTTTCTGGACTAGTTCATCAATACATTGATGAAGGAACTGAAAAAGAGGGTTAGTGAGTAATGTAACAGCGAGGAGGTTGTGGTAAGTTTACGTACTGAGTTTAAGTCTGGGACGTCGGACAATTTTACTAGCGGTTCGAAGTCGATCGTATCCATGTTAATTCAACGTTATTTAGTAACAATCATACTAAATTTATCTTAAACTAACCTACAAATGTTTGACTTTTGACGTAAACAAACCCAAACACAACATGGCAGCGCCACCAACACAAAACCGTGCAGCATTCTGACTCCTGATTGGCAGATATGAAGTTGGTAACAGTGGGTTAGTTAAATGGTGGACGCAGCACGTTTGAGATTCCGGCGTTGTCGAAATGGCGGAATATTTGGCTTCAATATTCGGCACAGAGAAGGATAAGTAAGTATAAGCATGAAGAACTTTGAAGTAAAACTAATGGCGAGTCTATTTCAGGGTAAACTGCTCGTTTTATTTCAAAATCGGAGCATGCAGACATGGCGATAGATGTTCCAGAATCCACAACAAACCTACCTTTTCCCAGACGTGCTTGTTGCAGAACCTTTACGTGAATCCGCAGAATTCCGCTAAATCCGCCGACGGGAGTCATTGTAAGTGGAGTTTATGTTATTTTGAAACACTGTAGAGGTTAAGTATAATGCTTTGAGCCTCTGCTCTTAACATTGCATTATCCATGTAGTTCATCTATAGCCCTGCTTACAGGGAAGCTCTTTGTTGACAGTCCTCATATTTAATTATTTTTGTTTCTTTTTATTCGTCAATATTGGAGAATCCACTCTTATTTTACCCTGTATCATTAAGCACATAGTTTCATCCACATTATTGCTTGTAGTGGTCGCCAATGTATCTGACGAGGAAATGCAGGAGCACTATGATAACTTCTTTGAAGATGTGTTCGTAGAGTGCGAAGATAAATATGGGGAGATTGAAGAGATGAACGTCTGTGACAATCTAGGAGATCACTTAGTTGGCAACGTTTATATAAAGGTAAGTGGACTTAATTTTTCAAATGTTTGCGCACATCACAGTGCCTATCAAAGTTAACTGATTGATGAAGTTGCATTTAAATTTCAATCGAGTGTAAAATAATGTTGGAAGCAAACAGGCAATGTGAACTACTGAAGTAAAGCACATAATTTTATGAAAATAAGTGCCTAAAAGGAACAAACATGATACATTACATAAAACATGTTTAATTCATTAAACACAACTCATTCATTCATTAAACTATATTTATTGATATGGTTGTACTACCTTTGTTATAGACCTTTATTCATATTTTCTTAATTGTACAAAATTAAATATTTCAGTTTCGGAGAGAGGAAGACGCAGAAAGAGCAGTGAATGATTTGAACAATCGGTGGTTTGGCGGTAGGCCGGTTTACGCCGAACTCAGTCCCGTGACGGACTTCAGAGAGGCATGCTGTCGTCAGTATGAGATGGGCGAGTGTACCCGGTCAGGGTTCTGCAACTTCATGCACCTGAAGCCGATTTCTCGGGAGTTACGGAGGTATGTGTTAACATAAAACCTAGTGTTCGAGATTTGAAACGTTTTGAGTGCTAGAGAATGATAGAAAACGTAGAGCCTTGTATATAATTCTGGCTGTTACTTCGATTGTATCAATGGGTGATTCTCTGGACTGTGTATGAATAAGTGAATTTGCACAGTGACTTATAAACATTGAAGATTTATATTCATGATTATGGAAGTTTAATCAGCTGCACACTAATCAGCTTAATGCTCTTGAATGTTGGTTAGGGAAACATTGAGTTTTTTCCCATATGCATGAGCATGTTTGTCTTGAATCTGTACAATAACTAAGGTACGTTTGAAGCCATTTCTAAGGTATTGTGAAATTATTTAACAAACGGAAAATCGATTACAACTGTTTGGATACATATATAAACCTAATGAGTTTATACAAAAGTTACTCTACTTCTGAGTGAAATACTATTTAAAGTTTGCTTATGTGAAAGATCCAACTCGCAATTTTAGAACCCATAATAATTCCAACGTACCTGAAGATTGAAATGAAAAACGCTACGTATGTATGTATGTTCTGTTGAAGTGTGAAGTGCGTGAAGTAGTATGTTATAGTTTGGTGAAATGAGTTAGTCATTTGCTTTTTTTTCAAAAGTGATAATTGTGAGAAATAGTGAATATGGCTGTTTCATGTAAGAGTGTAAAGCACAGTGTGAATTGGAATGGCACCAGGAACACATTATTACTGGTAAGTCCTAATGTAGAAATCATATATGCTTCATTAGGATGCTGCAATCCGGAAATCACTTTAACCAATGCTATGTTTTAGGTACCTGTATTCCCGCAGGAAAGGCGGTCGGGTCGGCAGGCGTTCAAGGTCCAGATCGCCGAGACGGGGGCGATCCCGTTCCAGGGAGAGGAAAGGCTCTAGGTCGCCTAAGCATCGTTCTGGCCGAAGTGGCCGTTATTGAATTGAAAAAAAAATTATTGAACCTAACATTCTACATGGTTTTATATATACGATTAATTGTGTATCGTTTTTAAAATACGTATGTGTAGGATTGAGAGAAGAGCTGAAGTATGTTCATTAATAACTATAATTTGTTAGGAACAAGTCAATACAGTAGTTTGATTTTTTTTGATATAGTATTTGAGTTGTTAAAGTAATTGAAGGTATTTTTTGTATGGTGAGACATTTACAGTGCTTGTTGCATTCATCAACACGGGCTATTCCGACTTTTGTACAATAAATCAATAATCATAAGTTGCCTTTCCTCTTACCTCGCAAAACATTGTTTTGGTCAAAAAAGTCTTCTCTATCCACTCAACAATTTCAATCTACATCTCACTAGACAACTTTCATATGGTCGAAAAGTTAGCTAATTATAATTGTCGACACTACGTTATTAAGCGGTAAAGTCTTATGTAATTGAGGGTTTTGTAGTTAGCGAGTTAATTAAGGTTCGTTTCATTCGCCAACCGCACAACGAATAGTTTCAGGAGTAAGTCTGGTTGTCACGTAAACTTAGTACTGGAATAAGGAGAGATATGGGTAATATAATTTATATGACATGCTATCAAGGGACGGGGTTGAAATCCCCTACACATAATTGAGTATACACGAGACGAATTGCTCAGTTTGGGAGGTTTTTTGAAGAAGGAGGTTTTATGACTAGGTACTTTGCTTAAAAATTGGAATATTTTGTTTCCAAGCGGCTTAAATGACGGTAACGAGTTTATATGTGGACTGAACTTTTGTTTGTTACCAGATGACATATTTTGAGGTTTTTGGATGTTTTTTTTTGCATTTCACTTCATGCAATAGTTACACTATGAACTGGAATAGGAGCTTTTAAGTTGTTTCTAAATATATACAACCACAACAGTTATGTTAATTGCGCTTGTATACGATGTGCAAGTGAATTGATGACTCTTCAAGGTCTGTACGTTCTCTAGCTTGAAGGGTGTGAACAATGCTATAAATTATTTCTTTTGAGTTGTTCATATGGGCTTTACAATAACGCAAAAAACTACTCATTCGTTGCTCTTTTAGATATTTTCAATATTTTGATAAACCACAGACAGGTTGACTACAAAACAAAGTTAGATTAAGTAGTATCTCATATTCTGATTGGGTTCTGTTGCTTCTTGTTAAGGAGATAAGGAGAATCACTTTCTATTAGGAAACGTGGAATTTTTTCACATGGACATGGACATGTCGCATGGTTAGAGAGTAGACACCAAGGTGTTCACAATGATTATGTGTATTGCGTTTTGTACGACCAATACAGTAAAATTAACTTATAAACACAAGTGTTTAATATGTAGTGCATACAAATAAAGAGAATAGGAATAAGTTGTGCTGTGTGTCAAAACTGTGCTAAGTTGAAAGTATCAAACAACACTCTTTTTCCCAGTTTTACTTGCAGAATAAGTTCCTGTGGTGCACGGTGCCGCCTCTGATCCGGTGATTTCAGGCAACCGTGCACTTTGCATATTTAGCTTAATTTATCAAGTACAAGATAAGCTGAGGGTTGAACAAATAGAGCCACGGCTACGTTTTAGAGCGCGGTCAGCCCTTAAACACCTCCCTTTCTCTATCCGACCCCTCATTTTCTACGCCGCCGCCAAATTTACATGACTATTTGATTACGGCGTTCAATTAGAACGAATCTAAATGGTTTCTCGTAGATCCTGGCTCTCTCGGTCCGTCGGACTTACGATCGAATAATGCATTTTGTTTATACACGATCTGATGCACCCAGAGCCGGTGTCGCTAATGGAAACCGTGCGGTTTTTGGGGAACTCGAGATTTATATTCGGCCAAGCCCTGTGCATATGTAAAACGGCTGGGAAATTATTATCCTCGAAAGTTGCGATGATTTATGCCGTTTGTAATTACTCAAAGGACATGATTCTCGGAATAGGATGGTAGGAAGTTGAAACAAGGGATCCACTATTGAATTTTTATAATGTGAATGCATTGAAGGGAATATTGGAAAAATATTGGAAAAATCGCGATATTTCGAAAACTGTTGGGCCTATCGACTTGAGATTAACGCCATAGGGTTTAGAATCTCCTAACGGACCAACCCTGCGCGTTTCATGTGGAAATTCAAAGGTTGACTTTTTGAGGCCGAAAAATAGGAAGGTTAACCCTTTGCGATTTTTTCCAAAAACGCCTGAAAATGAGATTTTCAAAATTGGGGTGCCAATCGAAAGGGGATGCTTCCCTGATGCCGGGAGTAAAGGAATTTTTTTCCTATGACGTTTACTTTCCGAGATATGGAAGGTAGAATAGAGGAGAATTTCTCTTTTGGAAAAACCGCGATATTTCGAAAACCGTTGGGCCTATCGACTTGAGATTAACGCCATAGGGCTTAGAATCTCCTAACGGTGATACACTGCGAGTTTTATCTCGAAATTCCAATTATAAATATTCAAGTATTTAAGAAAAATAGTAACAATTCAACATAAATGTTCTTTGCAAAGAATAAGCTTAATGTTATCAAACTATTATGAAACATTAGGGTTTTTAGACCATTATTCAACATTGCGTTGTCTTGAAAACTGCATGATTTATAACATTTTTTGCATGGATACTTTGATACATGGACTTTTCCAAAAATACAAAAGTTGTAGCGAAAAACGAACATTTTAAAGGAAAGTTAAAGTAGTGGCTTATAAAAGAAAAACTCCAAAATAGGTACCGTTTTAAAAGTTCTCAGAGCATCTCGACGTCAATATCAATAGGTACCAAAAAATTTCTTTAGCTTTGGACACTTCTGCCACTCTTGAGACAAATCCTTATTTTTACCCCATCTCATCCTCTCTCCGACATCAAACGCATGCTAAAAAGTAATAACAAATCATGACAAAGAAACCCCTTCTCGTTTCAATAGGTTGTTCACGGCGTAACGTCGATAATGTGAAACTGTCTCATTGTGTTTATCACACATGCATGCCGGAAATAAGTAAGAATACGAATAAACGCGGTAGAGACACTCCAACTTTGTGTCGATTGCATTTTCGACTTTTTGAAATACACACGTCTACTGGAAATGTAACGAGCGAACGCAATAAAAAGGAAACTCGATCGCATAAAACACAGATGTGTGGAAATTGAAACACATCGGCAACTGATAACAAGGAGCCCGGTTTTATGGTGCTTCCCTTGAATTATGGATTTTTACGGCTGTTCTGTGTTTGTTCTTTGTACATATTTATTCTGCTTATTGTTCTTCTATGTTTACTGCACAATAAACATACATCAAGTCGAGCTCTATTTTCTCACACAACAACGCTATTATGTAGTGATGCTGGCAAACGACCGTTTCTCCTTTATTCTTGCGTTCTGGATTTTTTTAATGGCAGAGCCGTAAAAATCGAATTTTAAACGACCGTTAATTCCGACAGACTTTTTAATGCCGCAATTTTTCCTCGACACCAAATGAACTGAAATTTCAATAACTCGAATATTATTTTATACTGTGCCATGAAACTGAAATTATACTAAATCTTCAATTAATTTTTTATTGCACACTATTACACCTAATTTATATCAGATTAATTTATATTATCTACTGGACGCGCGGTGGTACTCGTGATGATTCCATTATAATTAGTCTAGTCAAATAAAAAAAATTCGATTCAGATCGGGACTATCTTTAAATCATTGTTTTGGTACAAAGAAACGTTGATGACCGAAAAGTAGCGGTTTAAAATGACTGGATCATTATTTAAACATCGATTAAATGGTGAAAATTACAAAAAATGAGTTTTTTAGATGCATTGAAAAACAATTACGAAAAGTTATATTACACTTTTTTCTTATGGGTTTTTGGAAAAGGTTTAATTTTACCTGCCAAAAAATTATATTTATAATTTATTAGTATTTTTATTTTTATTACCGTAACAGATTTTATTGACTTATTAGCACAGTTTTAAGTCTTAATGTTGATAAATTAACAAACAGTGATAGAAATTTGAGAAATCTCTGTCTTATTATTTTTGTTACTTAAGTAAAGTAACGTAAGTTATTGTTGCACTTAGGTACTTTACGTTTCACAAATATATGGGGTTATAAAATGGTGAATTCTACAATAATCCGCCACTACTTCGCCAAAAGTTCGAAAATTATACGCAGCCAACATAAATAATTAACTAATGAAAATTGTGGAAACATTTTTGCATAAATTGGTTGCACTGGGTCAGTTGCTGCATGCATTGTACAAAATAGTTGCGTATATACATGCACATTTTCTTATAAATACGGTGCATATGTGCCGCCCTTTAATTATATTGTTATTTGTAAATGGTCAGTCGGTTAACATGATGAAAATTGCCTTCGGCTCCCTTGAAAAACAAATTCTCATGTAGTGCATTAAAAAATATTATTTTGGTATAAATTTCAGATCCCTAGATTCCCCCAAAAATCGATAAAACGTGATTTTCGTTTTTTTGACGATGATGACGTTCTAGGCATCGTAGTAACTTCTTTTTTTTTATTTGTAGATTTTTTGTTGCTTAAAACATAGAATTTTTTTAAAAAAATTGGCGCGAAATTCAAACAGTGTTCGGCGCTTAAAATATTTAATAAAATTTAAAAAGCGAGCAACAAACGCCGAAAATAAAATATGCTGTTTTTTGGACGTCAAATTTTGTCCAGGAATTCTTTCAGATTTTTGAAAGACAGGCATTACAGTCAAAATAGCGAAAAAACAGTACGTGAAAAAATTTTCGCCTACTTTTTAGGTCTAAACATTATTTTAAATTATTCCGTACCTTAAATTTACTTAAGAGTATACTAAAATTTACTTACATACATATATATAGGGAGTTTCTTAATAGCATGCTAATATTTAAGGAGATTTTCCTTGGGTCCATTATGAATCTTTTTGGTATGACGTCCAAAAAACAACATATTTTGTTTTCGGCGTTACTGTTGCTCTAGTTTTTTAAAAAAAAATTGTTAGACATTTTGAACACTCAAAACTGTTTGATCTCACGCTATTTAAGAAAAAATACCATCTTGTAGGCAATAAAAAAATCTACAAAAAAAAAGAAATATCAAAAAACCGAAAATCAGGTTTTATAGATTTTTGAGGTCATGGCAGAGTGTAGGGGTTTCAAATTTTCACCAAAATTATATTTTTTCATACTACATGGAGGTAGTTTTGTTTTTCGAAAGGGCCGGGAGAAATTCCCACCATCTTAACGGGCTTAGGCCCTTTTTGCGCCACACTTTCTATCAACACAACGTCATCGTATTCTTCTATCTTTGGAGGCAATGGAGGCTTTTGATTATTTATAATTTTCGTAAGGTAATGATAAATTTCCTCTCTGGTTAAGCATTGCAATAGAAGAAGTCATCATCTTCAGAACTGACGAGATGCAAGTTTAAAATTGAACTACGAGTAATATCAAAAGTACTACAACTTTTACTATAAGCATGAGCCCCGCGATAAAAACGGGAATTCCATTGGAACATCTAATGATAATTTAACAAACCTGATCTAAATTCCCCCGATTTAAACCAAAAAGTATGAGGACTAAAATTGTCATTTGTGGTAGCAATGTTATGAGTGGTGCTGTTGTGATTTTTATACTTTTTCGTCATAGGCAATTCAGAGGCATCTGGCTTGTTGATTAATTTTTCAGGACACGCTGTATCGAAAGCCTCGTTTAAATCCAAAACAATCTCTTAGGCACTCCTCAGACTGATATGATTAATACGACAGCTAAATTTAAGCAATCACGTCATATAACTCTCGTGGTAAAGGCGCGGTATATACGCCATTACCGAAATGTCGAACGTCTCCATTGTGCCTAGAGTAGTTAAATTACGTTGATTACTTCCCTAATTAGGCACTCAATCATAGATCCCTTTGTCGAAGCGGTGCTAAGTATGAAAAACGTCGCCCTGCGTCAAAAGTGATCTTTCGGTCGAAATTAACGGCTCGATCGCCCGTAATATCACCGTAACGCGTTAACGCAAATCCTAACAAATTAGTAACTGGCTGCGTCAGCCACAATAAAAGCTCATTTAGCCGGCCGCGTCATTTATCATGATTCGTTAATATTAATCCGGTCATCGTTTCGTGGAACATTTTTGGTTGTGGTAATGTGATTTTCTCCCAAAGAGGAAAGCCTCGTCTGATGGGGGAAACTAAGCCCGTGTGAACGGGAAATATGGATTTAATAGATGGGTTTGTGTTACGGGGACCGGTCATATTTCTTGCGAGACGAGGGTGGAAATACGTGGGGTGCGCGCTTCCTAATTCTGACGGAATTAAAATACATTCCAACATCGACTAAACCCGTCTGGGTTGCTTCAAGACATATTTCGTCATTTGGTTATCGAATATTATTCGACTGTAGAGTAATTAAGGAGAAAAGGGCGAACGCTCTTTACCACATTATATTCATCAAAAATACTCTCTCTCTCGTGCTAAATTTATGAAACAGCATCGTTTCCTGTAAACAAAATGAGTCGTGCAGCGAAATGATTCCCAACTTTGCTTTATGAACTTTACATTTCAATTTAAAAAGTTGGGGCTTTTGTATCAAAGAGATGTTTTAAACGTATTCATTACTAAACGGTTAGAGCTGCAAAGAAATTCGAAACGTGGCCATTAACTCCGTGTTCATAGTACGAAACCGCTATACCTATTGAATCTCCAAGAAAAAAGTTTCGAATTTAGTATTCAAGGGATATATAGTTGTTTGTAAAAAGTATGACGATTTGACTATTTTGAAATATTTTCATATGAATGGAAGACTGCAAAGTATTTCTGATTTAATTGATTCTTTCAGTAATACCCTGATATTTCTAATGCCCTAAGGGGAGTACTCAGAAACGTTCATTAAAATTTTTCTTAGCTTAAATGGGTACTTAAGTCAGATTTCGTATTCAGAAACGTTCCTTAGGACAAATAAATGTAACTTAAAATAACTCTTAAGTATTTTTTGGGCACAACTTTTTCCTACTTAACAGCATTCATAAACTTTCCTTAGTAGAGATTTTTTTTACAATTAAAAATAATTTAAGGAAGCAAGGTACCTCCTTTAAACATATCTTGTTCAAAATATCGAGGTTATGTTTGTAGAAGTTGAGGTTATAGTAGCTTAAAAAATATTTGAAGAAAACGACGCTTTTGATGAATATCGCAGAATATTACGATAATAACTACTATTTCGACGAATTTTTGGGAAGAATGTATCGTCGAAGGATAGAAGAATACGAGCAATAGACATATTAGGTTATTGGAAGTTATTGCTTAGGAAAAATTGATCTCAAATATTTCTCAGCTAAAAAAAAAAGTTGTTTCAAATATTTCTTAGCCAAGATTTCTTTTTAAGTCTGATCTCTGAATACAAATCGTTTCTCACCTTTAAGATAGGAAAATCTTAACTTAGGTAAGAAGAACTTGAGAAGTATTTGAGTATCGTTTCTTAATGCCACCCTAATTGTTCCTAAAGATATATCCACCCTAAATATTTATTGAAAAGAATAAAATGCTGATTTAGATGAACGGGAAAATTGCTCGACTTTGTTTTATAACGCTACCGTGGTAGAATTGAAAAATGTTCAAAGGCTTTGAAGGTTTTCGGAAAAGCTGATTTTTGAATTTATAATGTTAGTGCTACTAGAGATTAAAGGAAGTTGCTGATTATTATAAACGTCATCTAATACCCTGTATAACAGACGCGGTATTTCTGCATAAATGAATCATGCTTTGTTTCATTATTTATTAAATTAATTAAATAATTCTTTATTGAGAAATTCATTCCAAAACGCTTCTAATGAGATCATTTATTTTTTAAATTTATTAGCCTGCTGATTCCAGTTTCATCTTATTTTTCACTTAATTACCTCATTCATAAAGGATTCATAAACTTGTTTTTCGTTTCCTTTAATTTACTTACTTTTCATCTCTATTCCTGCTCCTAAAAGGAGATAAAAACTCGCCACGACAAGCTTTTCGTTCCAATTTTGAAACAGGCGAGACGTACTGTCTTTATTCATATTTCTTTTGTTATCTGCTAAAGTTATTTTACAAGTCTTATAAAACTGACGACTCGAAGTGTTTTACGACAAACTCCCAACAGTTGTTTCGTAACGCTAAGTTTTGTTGGTGTGGAAAGAAGAGTCGAAAACGTCAAAACACAAGAAAAGCGTCTAAAGATTTTTGGATCCAGTAGCTTTCCGAGCCAAATTCAAATTTTGTTTAATTTCGTTCCAAGTTTTCCAAGTATGAATTTTTAATTTATAAGGTTGATGAGAGGATGTTTGTTACTAAGTAATTACAAGGTTTGGGGCTGTGTGAGTTATGAACAATTTGCTTAAGGAAATTTTTGAGAAAAATCCAAGTGTTAAATTTATATTTCAAGTGCTGATATCGATAAAGTGCCTGTCGTTGATTACCACAAACGTGTTTGATGATACTGCGATTTTTTTGATTTTTAGAAATGAGCATTCAAAATGTGGAGGCGCGGTCAAATCGACTAAAGGTTTTGGGAGAAACTAAAATTTGAATTTTGAATTCAAACGTGGATAAAAAGAAGAAGTCACTGATTATTTTTACGTCACTATGGTTTCATATTTCCAATGCTCGATAATTGAGAAGTTAGTGATCGTTACAAGTTTTACTCTCTTGTTTTTAACAAGGTACTAAAGAGCTTGTTTGGCATTTTGCGCTCTTCAGAAAGTTCCTGCGCATAGCAAAAGCACGAATAACATTTTGCCGCGCAGGCAAATAAAATTTCTGCCCGTTCGTACGTTTTTCTAATTAATGGCCTCTCTTCCCCGGAACCTCATCGCCGATTCAATATCCTCCTTCTGTTCTGACGGGGCAGTTAAATATTCTGTTTCCATCCGGAATTATTAAATTGAATATTTATATATCGGAAACGTTGTATATCGTGAGGATAATCCAGGAATCCATTATCATTTCGAATATCTCAATAAGCCGAATCATTTGAGGCACTTATCTGGAAAAGCGTGGGCGCGCGCGCCCCCCATAAATGAATTATTTACAGTGCACTTGTGGCGCAAAGCGAAAAGGGCGAGGGAAAAAATGGAAATGCCGCCGGGTGAATAAATTAATGGAATGGGATTTGACAAACGTGCCGCGGCGATCGTCGAAAAATCCGACTTTACTCCAGATCCCTCCTCCGTTCCCCCTTTGTCGTCTAACGCGGCAGAATAATCGAGTTTCGCGAGATTTTCTTGTAATCTTCGGTTCATCGCTAGTCGAAAAGTTGATAAGCCGACGAGGTAATGGAGATATAAAAGTGAGTTAGTACCAATCTGGTGTGTGTGTGTGTGTGTGTGTGTGTGTGTGTGTGTGTGTGTGTGTGTGTGTGTGTGTGTGTGTGTGCCGTCGGAAAAGTGGCCGCCTTTATCGCCATCGCTCCCGACAGCCAACTAATAAAGCGGTTTTCATAGGAAGGAGGAAGTTGAAATAAGGGCGCGATAAGTGCGCCACTCGCTTTGATAACGTTACCGTTATTATCGAGAAATGAGGGGAAAAATTACAAATTTCATTGTTTTAAGCCCCAATACTATTAACAATATCAAAAGTGTAAATTGGTAAAATACATGCAGGATTTTTAAGATGTACGAGGATGTAACCAGATCACATGACATGAGTCACTCAAAAGTACACGCGCAGAAATGCCTTTTGGCAAATTTTCTACGTACTTTTTGGGGTTCCTAGGAGAAAAACGGTCTAAATACTTTATTTTTCCTGTTCGCAATTTGGCTAGAAATCTGAAAAAATTCATAGAGTGCACACCTGAGTCAAAATGCTCCTGAGAAAAATTTGAAAAAGTCCATACGTCAATATCAAATAGTGGATATATGGTTAAGTTTAACTTTAATATTACCTTCGAAATGTTCAAAATCATCATTAAAGTGATCCTTATTTTAGGTATATTCGAATTTATGTGCCCCCACAAGCTTATATGGCCCAAAATAATTGAAAAATATCTCCAAGTTCCCATGCCACTTTTGGTTTTCACTTCGATACGATGTGAGTTTCACATTTAATTATGTAGGGTTTTTATCGAACGATCAATTTGTTTAATGGCCGAAACCAAAGTAATTTTTCTCAAAATTTGTGATTGTAGACTTTACCCTTCACAATTTTCCCAGGTTTATGGCCCTTATAGGTTTGGAATTAAAGCTGAATCAAACTTTTCTTTCAGTTTTTCCGATTGCATTTATTATTAATCACATTCCACCTTCATATATTATTCTTACGTTGTTTATATTATATTTTGATTAAATCGCTACAATCGATCAGGGCGAACAAATAAAACTGTATACAAAAATGTTTTTCCTGCATTTTCCTGACCGTAACGAAGGTTGAGAGAAGACGTGCGCTTATTTGTTTTTCAACAAAATGTGACAAAAGTGGTAAATTATAACAAAATGTAAATGACAAGAAAAGTTCGTCAAGCACAAGAAGCTGGCAATGTATTACATATAGTCAGGTAGGGTAGTTTCATATTTAATGAGTTCCGAAAATCTATGACCCCTAATTTCTATGACGAGTATTGACGATATTAATTCGTCTTCGAGGAAAAATTCGAAAAATAGGTGTCCTTAATAATAGGTGCCGCAATAATTTTTCTAACAGTGAATTGGTAGATATTTACGTCATATTCCTAAAGTAATAGAAGGTAATTCCAAATTTATACATCTTCAGTTCTACGTTTTATTACTCTTCTGATTAACAAAAATTAAGTGTAAATATAAGGAAGTACTAATTTTTTAAAGGCACTAGCACTAAGGAAAACTAGCTTTCTTAAAGGTCGTAAAAAGAGAGAGAATAAATTATACTATACATGGCACGGTAATTTTTTTAGATCAACAATATAGTCTTGAATATATTTATAAAAGTATTTTATTCATGTACAGCAGCAAACTTAGGAAATATTTAAAGAACTATTATTACACGAGACACACACGTGTCTGGAAAGCAACGGGCAATGTCGGCTGCTCGGGAATTTTAGGGAAAGAGAATCGGGCATCAGAGGAAAGCGCCGTGTGCCTCGCTCCGCTTGATCTCCCATAAGAAAATGGGGACGAAAGGAAACAGAAAGAGCATAGATATATTGAATTTACTTCCGTCTCGTCTCGTGACGCTTTTTTATTGAATTGCTCCTCAGCGCGTAACTTCCCATAAGAAACTTAGCCTCCAAAAATTGCTGATGAAGTCGGTGCATAACAATATTTCACAAATGAATGCGCCTTGCGCATAAATTGAAAACCTCCATCAAACCCATACGTTCAAATCTTAGATCTTTGCGCTATTTTTCTTTTCTGGATTTATACATTTTCATTACGACAGTCATGAACATAACAATAACCATACTTTCCCCCGATGAAGTTAAAAGATTAAATAAAACGGTCGATTAGAAGCACATATTTATTAATACGCTCTGCATTACCACGGCACTAAAAGCGCCGTAAAGCGTTCAGTAAACCATACCGATTACTATTTAGATAGAATTTTCGTATAGTAGTTGTTTTTCCGCTTCGAGAATATTTTTAATATCGCACGAGAACGCGAACGTTTTAAATGCTGATAAACGGAACGAAACGAAAGCGGGCGATTTTTTTTATATAGTCTACGTTATAAATATCACGGTGGCAATTTGTTTTATTCATGAACGTAAATTCATCTTTAAATCAATAGATACATACGTACGTACGTGGGTGAACTATCCGGATAATCCCTCGGGGGACGAGCACGAGGGGATTAGCGAGATACGCCTAAATGCGGTTTAACCATTCTCCCTAACCGGCCCCGTAAACTCATTAAAACCCTAATTATGCTTCATTATGAATATTTATCATTACAATTAGCCCCCGCTTTAACGCGATCAATTAAAAAATATCACATATGCCGAAAAGGTACGATATGTTTTTTAAAGGAAAAGTCCGCAGAGTAATTCATGTTACTGAGAAAGCTTTTGAAGGAAAAGGAGTTTCAGGCGTTTTTGAAGAGTTTTAAACGTTACACTGAACGCTCCAATTTGAGAAAAAAAGCTGGAGTGCTATAAGGTCCTTGTGGGCTTGATTCCTTGTGAACTTGGGACAATCCAGAATTCCAATGTCTTGCGGGGGCTACAGTTGCTAATGACTCTGCCATCATATCTGTAGGCGAAAAGGGGGAAGAAACAACTAAAACATAACGATATTGAAGTTGGTATGGAGATAAAAAGCATACTATTGGTCTAGAGCTTTAGTGATGTGATCAAATGCGACGCTCTACTAGATAATAGGGCTTTTTTTTGAAAGATTTTTAATATGCCAGTACCTCAAAAATCGCAATTTTTGAGTTATGTTTTTGCACAAAGTTCAGGATTTATTAAAATAAAAATAATAAATTTGATAATACTTATGGAAATTAGTAGTACTAGTAGCAGTTACAATACAGTTAGTATTAGCTAAAAGCCACAAAAATTGCAATCGATAGTCTTAAATATTTCTTTAATCAAAGTTAATAATAATTCATTACAAATTTTTTATCGATATTTTATAATTATTTAAATCGGTATAATGTGTGACGGTGTCATCTGGACTATGAAAAAAATTAGCACCCTTATTAAACACAATATTGGATGAAAGAAATGCAAAAAATGTACATCTTACGTAAAAATGCAAAAATTTTCAAAATATATAGAGAAATGCAGAAAAATGCAATTTGCATTTTTTCGGCTTTTCGGTAGTAACTAGTGAGTGACTTTCAGATTTTAAGTAGTTTACTATTTTGGTAATGTATTTTTCTGATAGTCGTAGTAGGTGTAGCAAGACGATATGCGTCAGGCATTTTTTCCTTCGTTCACCCACCCATCTATCCATCTAGAAAATATCTGGATGTTTATTTTTCCAAGCGGCGTCCCTTCCGTTAGCGTAAACACAGTTACGTTTCTCCTCAATCGGAAGAGATAAAAAGGAACAGGCAATATCGGTCGCCCTCACATGACAAAATAACGATGATTACTGGATATTGTTATTTTATTGGACCCTACACATCGGCGTCCCTTTGGCGTCCACCCTCCCTTCGTAAGGAGGGGGGGGGGGCGAGAAGTGGAATACGAGGAATGAAACCGGTAAAAAAGCAAATAATTTCGAAATAAATCCCGTCCGTGTGTCCTTTGATGTGTGATTGGGGTGGCGAAACGCCGCCATAACGTCTGGAATGTCATCCGGTTCGAGGGTCGGGAGAGGAGACGATTGCGGACGGGAATGGAGTCGGATGTTCCGGGGGGCGAATATCTCGGAGGCCGGCGGAATTATATTGGAGCTGTCAATATTTTTCGGTCGAGGCGTAAACGGCGGAGGGGTTCACGAGGAGAACGAAACGGGAAGGAAAGGAGCGAAAAATCGTCTTGGCACGTGTTACGTTACGTACAAGTACTTTTTCCCAATATACGGAGGTCCCGAACGGTCGTTGTTTAGCCCGTCGGTTTCGCGCCGCGTGTGACGACCGTTACGGCATTTCAACCAAAAATGGAGTTTCTCTTGTCTCATGAGTCATGTATTATGAAGTGTTTTGTCAAAACTTGATCACAGGAGCACGATGGATCTTTAATAAAATTTTCTGGTTGCTTTACGCTTCAACACTTCCAAAGAAATGGAATTGTATGAAAATAAAATAATTCTTACATGGCTACATATATAATACATTTGCGCCTGATGTATGCAGCCCATTAATTCTTCTTCTCTACTGCTTCGTTCCCCCGTTACTACTGCTCCGCTTGACTTCCGCACGTTTCACTCTATATTAGCATTTTTAACATATTTGGATTAATTCCATCAAAAATGTAAGACGAGCGAATTGTAACTTATGATTTATACTTTTAGAATCCGTTCAGAAAATTAAAATACGTTAATTACAGTTAATAGAATTGATTTTGCAAGATATTGAGCGAATTTGTTTTTATTGCGATTATGCAAAAGCTATTTATGTGATAAATTTCATCTTGCGCCTGATTGAAGTACATATACTAAGCTATCATTTCCGACAATATCATATCTTAACACTAGCAGTTGTTAAAGTTATGAATTTCTTAAGAAAAGCCTCATTTTTTACAGTTTTTCCGGCTTTCCTCGGCTAAAAATTGTCCAATCACAGTTTACAAAATTTACGCCATTTTAAAGGTTTCTCAATTCTTTACAAATGTACTGTTGACAGTAACGCGATTCATTCAATAATTTCCAGGATACAAGCAAATAAAAAAACCAAAAAAGTTACTTTTTTGAATGTTTTTTGTTCAAAACAAATAAATTATTCCGAATTTTTCATTTAAATAGTAATTAGGTTAATGTTACTGTCGCAAAATTGAAATAATATTCTCAATTAAAAAAAAAAAATTAAATGCCATTGTTTAAATTGGTACATGCTCCTAATTTCCTAGAAATTAGTAACTGCTCTAAAGCTAAGCTCTAATTCGATTTAAATTTAAAATAATCACACCGTGACTATGCGCAATAAACACATGAAATACATTAATAAATATAGTATATCAGCGTAATGTATAAATATAAATGACCATAATATGGTGAATAATAAATGTTTGTAAGGAATAATAATCGTTACTTTCTAATATATTTTATGCAGTATCGGTTTTGGGGTGGGACTGTTTTATATCACCATAAATTTTTGCTTCCAGTCCTCGGGGATGTTTTAAAAATTATTATGTCCTTATGCGACAGCTGGAGAAGGTATATATAAATGTTTGTAAAAAAAAATCAATCAATATATCAATTATAAAATAAATCTAATTTTCACCATATCACCATATCTAATTTTGAAATACCTGGATTTTAGCAAAATATAAATCGCGTCCAATTTTAAAAGTTCCGATACCATGTGTTAAAGATAAACTTCGTGAAGAGAAAAAGTAAGTTAAATTTCTTCGTAAAATGAGTAGTTTTCCAGAAAAATATTTTTGAAAATCTGAATTTACCAAAACCAAAAACCTCATTCAATTCCATAGCTTCCATTGTATTAAACGATAAATGAAAATTATGCAAAATATTACAAAGAAATCAACTCTAAAAATAGGTTGTTTCTTGATACGAAATTTCCAAACAATGGTAAACCTTGTCTGATTTTTTCTCGTCATATTGACAGGCAACGACTTTGTTGTTAAGACTAGTTGATATATGTTCTTTCTCAACTAGTTCAGTTATCGATATACAAATTTTTGAAATATTGAATCTTCAGAATACATTAACCAATATATTACTAAATGTATTGCCATTACCAAATAAAATAGGTAGAACTCTCGAGATGAAAAACTCAATCAAACCTCTTCCTAAATGTGCAGTTTTCGAGAAAAATATTTTTGAAAATCTGAATTTTCCAAAACAAGAACCTTGAACAATTTTTAAATTTCCAGCACGAATAAGTGATAAAGGGAAATTTTTTGTAGAAAAGTCAAATCAAAGTTCTACGAAGAAACCATGTATAGGAATAGATTATTTTTTGATACAAAATTTCCAAAAAAGCGTAAAGCTCGTCTGATTTTCAAATTCCGTTCCCTGGTGATACAGAACGACTTTCTGGCAAGACAAGGTTGTAAATATAGTGTCAGCTATGTTCTTTTGGCCCTTGGCTCCGCTCTTTCGCACTTTAAACTAAATACATTCCAAGACGATTGTATTACCTAATGCATTAACTTAACTGAACAGCCATGTCTTCTGCCAGGAAGCGGAGCACCTAAAACGCAAGAGTTGTAGGGAATTTTATAAATTTCTACAGGAATGGGGGAAGTTACAGCGTCTACTCTTATACAGTCAGTTAAGTTGACGGAAAATCCTTAACGCGGGTAAGAACCGCCGCTCCCCCTCAGTATCAGATCCGCCGTCAAAAACCACCCTTCTTCCCTTAGACGATCCGTCTGTGACGTCCCTCGCGGCCCTCCACCCTCTTCACATGCACACCCCCTTCGGAATGGCATCAGACACGCTCCTGTAAAACTTTAAAATGGAAAACGGAGTTACTCTGCGGCGTACTGAAGGGACGATATTACGATTCTTTTGCGCGACACGGGGACTGCACCCCGCCGGCCTCATCCCCTAATCCGGCCTCTCGCATGCAGGGCGCTAGGGGCGGTTTTCGCTCCACAAGACGGACTCTTCTCGACGTTGACGAGCCGTATTAGTCGAATGAGTGAGTAGCTTTGTGCTGGCGGGATCGTTCCATCCAGAACAAGGGGATGAAACTCTTTGGGTCTAAATAAGTCGGAATGAAAATCATATATCTTGCGTAATGGCCCGTGGTTAATGCTTTCGCTGATGAGCAAACAATGGACATGTGTGTGTGTGTGTGTATGCGAGGCTCTCTCTGGCTCTCTCCCTCTTTTCCACACACACAATCTTTCTTTCTATGTGTGTATGTGTGCGCATGAAAGGAGTAGTAGTTTTGACGGAAGTTTGTCGGGTTTTGAACTTTGGTCTTAGGCTCCGCCGGGGATTCCCTTTTGACGGGCCCCGAAAGTGGTGGAAATGATGAATGTCTAACCCGCGGTGAGCTCCTATCGCGCCACTTCGGAGTTTCGGATAATGGGATTTGAGAATTTTTGGGGGGTAACGGATAAATGTTCTGGAAAATAGGCGGTATTCCTGCCAGACACACAATCTATTTCGATTTTTACGTGATAGAATCCGTTTCTGCCTAAAAGTCGCACAGTTTCACATCCCTGAAGTCCTGAATGCGTGCGCTGGTTTCGGTAATCAGACACTTCGATAGGAGGATCAAAATGGTAAAATGAAAAATTAATGTTTCTTTCTACAAAAAATGTTGGTATTTTCTTTATTTTTTTAGGATAAAAGTCAGTTGATATATCACCGCAAAAATTTGTATTTGCCCTTTAAACTCAAAAAACAGCAAAACTAAACTTTACTGTTCCCCTAGGCTTTGAAGTTTACTGCAAAATATGTTTTGAAGCGACTAGATAACTTAAATCTAATTCCGCTATCGTACGTTATTGATATGAAACATATTTCTCGTTTCAACCCCCTCGGACTTATTTACTTTTTCGGTAAAGTTCCTTCGCCGATTCTAGCCGTGTTTTCTAATTTTTCCTCGCGCCCTGAAAATTATCCCCCCGGAAAAATACTACCCGCATGATGTTGCCTCAGCGCCGGTAAAGAGCTCCCGCGTCTTTCTCCCCGGTGATCTAATATAGCGGATGTTCTGGGAAAAGTCTCAAAAGTGTTTCCCTGTTGTTTATCTCGGATGTTTGCGGTTCCAGATGCTAAAACAATTCCTGGAGCGACTCGCGGGCGCTCATATTGCAACCCGAAACGTCGGCTCCGGCAAATTTTATGGAGAGATTTATACGCGATTCTCTTTTAAAATTTAAATTTTACAAGCTGTGCCCGCGTATTCGGTCTAGTTACATTTATTTGTGGGACGAAGGTAAAAATGTAGGAAGTGTGCAGTTTTCTTTTTATTATTCTTTCCTCCTCGACTTTAATAGCGATAAGAAAGATTTAACAAATGACGTACGGTGTATTTCTTGATCGACGTATGAATGTATGAACCCAAAAAATGTAAAATTAAACATCAAAATTGAACCTGCCTATTTACACGGTTCTATACAAGTAAACCAATTTTCCTCAATACCTCCAAATACCTCAAGAATTCGCACAAAGAGAAATATGAAAATGAAGAAAATAACATTCACTACTCCTCACTGGAAAATTCAAACAAGAATTCAAAATTGCTTTAATACTGTGAAAATGTTTATGGGACAATTCTTTACCAAATTCCACAGGAAATTTTCCACATAAATTACTATCCTACTATCTAAAATATAGGCCAAAAGCCTTAATAAACATGCCCTAAAAAGTACCGTTTTCGAGGTACAGGGTGTTGAAGTTTTCCAAAAAACACTTGGTTTCCTTGTAATTTCGATACCGTTTAAAAATATTTTTATGTCATTTAGTACGAATTACATTAAATAGGATTGGCAGTACATGACAAATTTTCTTCTTCTTGAGCTGCCCAGATTGTGAAAAAGCCTGAGAGTCCTTGTGGAAAATAAAGGCAATAAGTCTTAATAAGCATGTCATAAAATGTACCGTTAATGTGACATACTTGAAAGAGGTAGATTAAATTGCATCTTTTATTCCTTTGTTATTACACATCGAATTTTGAAACTGTTCATATGATAAAAACCTTTTGAAAATCGCTCCTTAAAATTTCAGTGCAATGTTAACTTTCTAGTGTCGATTCCATATGTTTGTTGTTTTTCGTGAATTTTTCCAATAAAAACAAAAATTTGGTAGAAAAACATGGCAACACGGTACCACTTTGTACTGTGACAATAAAATCGAGAGTCTTGCGCAGTACGTAACAAATTAGCGCAAAAAAATTTCGTGTGTGTAGCGATACCACAGAATAGGGCAAGAGGATATGTAGGACACGTAGTATTAAACTCATCACTAAAAGCTGATCCATAAATTTCATTTTAGAACGGAAAAAAAGTTGTAGGGAAGATCAGATAAACTCTTGTCAATTTTTCAGAAGTTTATCCAACTTTTAATAAAAGATCCGATCTATAAATCTGTCTTTTGAACAAAATTCAGCAAGAATCGAATATACTCTAATCGATTATCTAGAAAATAATTCAAATTTTAATCAGAATAGTGACATTTGTACCTAATTCAGTTTGCAGGAAAAACTAATGTATTTATCACGCAATTTAGAAATTCACGTAACTTTAGTCCTATTAACCAATGTGACAGACATTTATTTTAGAAACTAGACTTTGAACCAAGTGACTGCACCGAAAAATTGCATTCATTCATGTGGAAATTTCAGTAGTTTTGAAGATTTTCCATATAATTTTTGCCCAAGAAACTTATATTTTAGTCAGTTATTCGAAGATAGACTTTAACTGGGCACTAAACCTGGGTTTTTAACCAAATTCAGTAATTTTCCAAAAATCTTGGTCAATTTTCCAGAAAAATACTTAAATTTTGACCAAAAAAACTCTTTGAATTTATCTTTTGAATCCTTATTGTAAAATAGTGTTGTGGGTAATTGGGATGTCTGGCGGAACTGACGTGCATTTCCTAAACCATTGTGTTTATTAGTGCAAGATCTCTTTTTCCACTACGCCCAATTAGTGAGTCAGGTAATCTGTTAAATTAATTCATAATTCGTTTTTGACTACACTAAAATTACACAGCGATTTAAAATGTTCGCACTTATTTTTTAATTCATGTACATATTTAATAGGAATTAATTTTCTAGAGTTGGAAATGTGACAACATGTGAAAATCCGACAATATCTCCAAAAGTGCCAATGTTTTGCTCAGAAATTGCTGGTCTCCTATTGGCCCTTCCAAGGTCATCGACGTGTCTCGACAGGATTTCGTCTTTTCCAGAACATTTTGTCGCGGTGTGATCGTTGTCGGGAGTGTCGCGTATAACGGGAGTGTTAATTATTAATTAGAGCCGATGTGGCGGTGCTTTTGACTTTTGTTCGCCGATTTATGGTGTCGTAATTATCGCGATTGTCGCTAAAGGACTTGGTAGCCGAACGACGGCAGATCCTTAGAAGTTGGACAGGAAGGCTCTGGAAACCGAAGGTATTTATTCCTTTTCTTTACTTTCTTACGTTGCGGAAATACAGAAAAGGCGAGTCTAGGATGTATGTAGAACAAATATACTGTATTCTCAACATTATTATTCCACACAATACGTATTTAATCTTTCAAAGAATACGAAGGTATAAAATTAATAATAATGACTGTTTAATACATGTCTCATTTAAGAGAGTGAAGAACGGTGTACCTTTAAGTGTAGGGGGGGGGGGGGGCAAGAGGTGAGAGGTAGGTGGAGAGAGAATGGGAAAGAGAGAGTGAGAGAGGCACGGTTAGGGACTCTTTCTTTCTCTCTCTCTTTCTTTGCCTAAAAAAAGAGAGATACAAAGAGAATATCGAATTGGAAAATGTATACTTAGTATTAATTAGGAAAATTATTAGATGATGAGCAAACGATAAACCATCAAACACGAATTAAAGTTATTAATCATTTAATTAAACATTCAATGAGTTAGTTAATCATGTTAATATTAATGAACTTACTCTCTTTTTCTCTGCCTCTTTTTCTTTCTCGTTCTCTTTCTCTCTCTTTCTCGCTCTCTCTTTCTCCCTAAAAAAAGAGAAATACGAGGAAAATGTCGAATCTGAAATTGTATGATTAGTATTAATTAAAAAAAATTAATTATATGTAGTGGTAAGTTTTAAAACATTTTGAGGTAGGTAACTGTCATATACAGGGTGTTCCAGAAATAAATGTACTAAAACATATTAAAGGTAAACCAAGTAGGTAAAAGTTTTTAAAGTTTTTTTATCAATCGACAAATTTCAACAAATTTCGGATGAATAAATGATCAACTTAGCAAATACTAATTAAAGTTAATAGACATTTAATTAAACATTCAGTGAAGTGGTTAATAATTTTAATATTATATGAAATTACTATCTCTCTCTCTCTCTCTCTCTCTCTCTCTCTCTCTCTCTCTCTCTCTCTCTCTCTCTCTCTCTCTCTCTCTCTCTCGGCCTAAAAAAGAGAGATAGAGGGAGAATATCAAATCTGAAAATATATAATTAGTAAGAATAAAAAAAATTATTATGTGGAATGGTAAGTTTTGAAATATTTTAAAGTAGGAAACTCTCGTATACAGGGTGTTCCAGAAATATGTGTACTAAAACAAATTAAAAACTTCGGATGAGTAAAGGATCAACTTAGCAAATACGAATTAAAGTTAATAAACACTAAATTAAACTAACAATAAGTTAGTTAATAATGTTAATATTACATGAAATTACTCTGTCTCTCTCTCTCTCTCTCTATATCTCTGCCTAAAAAAGAGCGATACAGAGAGAATATCGAATCTGAAAATGTATAATCATTATTGGTTAGGACAATTATATGATAGAGTTGTAAGTTCTGAAACTTTTTAAAGTATGTAACTATCCTATACAGGGTGTTCCAGAAATAAATATACTAATACAAATTGAAAGTGAAGCAAGTGAGTAAAGGTTGTTAAAGTTTTTTTGTGATTCGCGCAGGTTAAATATAAAAATGCTTATAGAGGCGAGACACAACTTTCTTGACAAACTTCGGATTAACAAAAGATAAACTTAACAAACTTGAATTAAAGTTCATCTCTCTCTCTTCCTCTCTCTCTTCCTCTCTCTCTCGCTCTCTCTCTCTCTCTCTCTCTCTTCCTCTCTCTCTCCCCCTCTCTCTCTCTCTCTCTCTCTCTCTCTCTCTCTCTCTCTCTCTCTCTGTGCCTGAAAAAGAGAGATACACAGAGAAAATCCGATCTGAAAATGTATAATTATTAATAATTAGAAAAATTATTAGATTGACTGGTTACTTTTGAAACTTTCTGAAACATGTAACTGTATCTTATATAGGGTGTTCCAGAAATCGATGGACTAATACAAATTGAAGGTAAAACAAGTGGGTAAGAGTTATTAAGGCTTTTGTTTGTCAATTGCATATGTTGAATATAAAAATGCTTGTGAACATGAGGCACAACCTTTTCGAGAAACTTCGGATGTGCATAGGATAAACTATCAAAAACAAATTAAACTCAATAATCATTTAATTAAACATTTAATGTGTTAATATTGTTAATATTACATCAAATTACTCTCTTTCTCTCTCTCTCTCTCTCTCTCTCTCTCTCTCTCTCTCTCTCTCTCTCTCTCTCTGCCTAAAAAAGGGAGAGAATACTGAAGAGAGAATATTGAATCTAAAAATATATAATCAGTATTAATTAGGAAAATTATTAGATAGAATTGCAAGTTTACAAACTTTTTGATGTAACTGTCGTATACAGGGTTTTCTAGAAAAACATGTACTAAAACAAATTAAAGGTGAAATAAGTGGGTAAAAATTGTGAATTAAAAAAAAAATATTTTAAACTTTGCTAGATAAACACCGTGAGATAATTGCGACGTAATTACCGCGGCGCCGGCAAAAAGTAACTCCGTGAAAAATTCCGCTCGACTTTCCCCTCTTAACGAGTGACGGATGAGTAAATATTTGAGATTTCCAAATTAAGTTCGAAAGGCGACAACGCGAAATAATTGACCGCCGGGACCGTTTCCCGCGCCCCGATGGCGTGCTCTTCCGTAAAAATGCACAAAACGTCCCAATCCGGACAAAAATTAATTAACCACGAATATTAAAAACTAAACGTTGCGAGAAAGTTTCCTGGATATTTTTTCTCTTTCAATCGTAAAATTCCAATTACCAATCGAATCTTTGTCTTGCATGATTCAGAAGGCAATTCTACGAAATTACTTACCGATAATACATTTTTGGAAAAAAATGTAATTGATTATCGGTGGAGGTTCGGTCGTTGCTCCAATAATTTATGATCGTGCCTACTAAAAATAGAAATTTCTTTTGAGATCCGTTAAGATCGCCGGCTTAGATTAGATTGTGGTGTCTTTTATAAAATAAACAGGGGACTTATCGACGGACGTAGAGAAATGAGGCTTTTTGTTTTGGCTGTGTTTTTAAGACGATTTTATATTTAGGGAAAGGGAGAGATCACAGCCTGTGAAATGTAGTCTGTTTGGTCTATGATACGTAACGTGAGAAGATTTTTAGAAGGTTTATGTGATCATGCCAGGTTTTATACGGCTTAGCTTTTCTCTTGAATTTGTTCAAGTCCAGAGATATTAGAAAAAAGCCTGCTGGGGACTGTGAAATATATAGGTATTTGAGCAGTATTTTAGGCAATATTGACCTGTAGGAAGGTATTCTATCACTTTTCTGCGTGACATTCAATGGCGTTTCTTAGTTATTAACAATTAAGTGCAAAAAATCCAAATTTTTGTTATTACCATCTATGATTGCAGAGGTTTATATAAAATTAAAGATTCTAAGTGATCATCATTTAACACATGAAACCAGCTTTAAAATGGCGTTTTATAAATATTGATAAACTAATTTGTTGGTTAGAAATTTGCAAAATAAGGAAAAATAAAAATTAATAATAAAAATCTTTAAAAAATTCAAAATTCGCTTAAACTATATACGCGAAAATGTGAATCTTGTGATAATACATGAACCCTCCAAGTTTTAAATGGATCCATGAAATAGTTTAAATTTTATTCCATTTGTTTATCCCAGAGAACATTTTTTTGCAATAATACAAAATAGAAGATAATAAAGATAGCAATTCTGCAGATACCATGAGAATGAAGAAGAGCTAAACTATCAATATGAATGAAAGAAAATCGAAAAAAGAATCTCAAGCAGAAAAGTGGTAGAATCTCTTCCTGTATGTCAAGATACATACAACACATATTTCACAGTCTTGTTAAATTTTTATTTCCCTGTCCAAATATCTAAATCTACCTGCCAAGTGCCTTTGGTTTGTCCCTTCCGGATTAATAAAACGACCCCCAGATGTCGCGATTACGCCATGATTAAATATTTCCACGGCAGGTAATCAACGGGCCGAGCATTAGCCGCATTCGGTGAAACTTTATAATGAACAAATAGATTCCGCGAGAATTAATATTCCGACCGGTGGCGTTTACGATTATGGCGGTATCGCGTGCCGATCGGCATTCGAACTAATTTGTCGTCGTTATTACGCGTCCCCTCTCTCTTTCCTCCGCCGGGCCCGTTCTTCCTCGGGATGGTATGCTACGCTCTTCCGGGAACCCGCGAAATCCGCGGGGTTCGGTCTCGGGCGTCCCGCGGGACAAATGCCGATCTCTCGTACCTCGAATGCAATCCTTATCGATCGCCTTATTTATCGAGCAAAGGGACGTTCCGTCGTGGGGTTAATTAGGAGATGGTTCGGGAAAGTAAGGGAAGAGAGGATTTCGTCGGGGATGAACGTAATTTTCTGAGGGGGAATCGAAAGTGTTCTCTGTTTGCTAGAGGAGATTCGAAGGAAGGATATTTTCGGCTTGATTTTCATTAAAAATGAGGTATATTAATTGCAACAAAAGGTGACCATTATCTTTACAGTTCCTTCCTCCATTGTTAACGGTGTCGTACAGTTAGGCCATAGTCTATACATACAACTAGTCGGGTCACTCCTTTGATCTCCTCGAAAAACCGGCAGTTTTTGCTACCTATCATAAATCATTTTATAGTCTCCGTAAAGGATCCGAAACTGCAATGTACAGGGGTAAAGCGACTATGAAATCGATAATTTCATTAAACCGTCGACGTACGGGAGGCGAAAGAATTTTAAACATATTCGAAGATTCAGACTAGTTGAAATTTTGTCGGCGCAAGATTATTTACAAACGTATAAGGCCGAAGTACACCATAAACAATTGTAATCAGGAATTTATCAGTCCTTCTTGAAGTAATTGCAGTTTGCGAATTGTTAAGGATCAGGATTGAAATCAGTTGCAGGACTTGAAAAAGTTTCGCGTATTAGGTACACCCTAAACAGACAAAGTACTTAGAGATACATATATTTCATTGCTAAGATAACACATAATAGTGACCAATCTATAAGTACATACGTAATGCCGTATTAGGTATAAATATAATGAAGTACAAGTTTATTGTGTATTTGCAAGTACTTACTCCAGTTTTTACATATTTTTTAATACATTTAATTTAGAGCATTCCTTATTATTTTTTGATGTTTTATTTCTCTATTCGCAAACTTTAATGTATAGTAAATTCTTAATCTTGTCTATAGAGAAATGAAATAAATATGAGGGAAATTGGGACATGGGTGTGAAAATTTAACATTTTTAAATAGATTTACCAATGCCATTCCTACACCCTCATGTATACAGAGGTCGTTGAATTTGGATGTAAAAATTTCTTCTAATGCTACTAAATAATTAATAAAAGCAATTGGAGGGACGTTTAAACCTCTAAATATCCCACCATGACTGCCTTTATATTTCTTTAGCTCGCAAAATTTGGTATTTCTATCGGATTTTTTATTGTTGCTGTAATTGACACAAATGTCACATGAGTGTTTTAAAATACACTTACGTAAAAAGTAGCCACAGACATATACAAGTGCCTTACAAACCTTCTACAGTTTGTAAATTTCGTTAGTCAGAAGTTTCAATGGCTAAAACTGTACAAAATGCACCGTGTACAAAATGACCACAAGCTTCTCTTGCTCAGCCGGTAATCTGTCGGGTGAGGGGGGTTGGGATGACAAGAGGGGATGGTTTTCGGCAATTCGGCGAGTGACTACACTTATAATCAAAAATTGTACTTTCGCTTAAGGGAACTTTGGCCAATTCCTTGAAATGAAAAGCATACCATATTTATCCATAATGAGCTTTATGTTATTCAGTGTAGAATCAATTTAAAGTAAAAAAATCAGTTTAGTTTGCATTAAACCTTTCCGGGGTTAGACGAAAACTATGGGGCGGAACCAGGGTTCTAAGGATCAAATTTATAGTCCATCACTTAAGGAATACTCAAGGAGGCCTTGGTGGAGGAAACCTTGGTGAAACCTTTTAAAACGTTTATGACATCTATTGACTGTTGACGTCATTGTATTTATTCCAGTAATAATGAAATTACACAATATTCAAGCATTCATTTCCTGAAGGGTGAAGCAGGAGTAAAGTGGAGTGGAGCAGACATGTAATAATGGCTGTTTCATGGAAAGAACAGAACTGGAAAGTTATGGGAGAAACGAGGAAATGCAATGTTTCATTTTTTCGGGATTTTTCACAATATCTCGATTTATTTCAGCCTTCTTTTCATCTTTTTGAATGTCATAAGGGCTTCACGATAATTTGTCTCGATATTGTATTAACTCTCATGGTCTTGTTGAAATTTACTACTTTTTGATCCATTCAGATATCTTACCTATATTATTCATATTTTATTAAAAGAAAAATTAAAACTATTTATTGAGATATTGTACCTACTTAGCTTTGGAGAGCCCAGTATCATTAAAAATATAGGTACAAACTTCTCCCCCTTTTAAAGACAGCGATGTCAGATGAAATAACTTTTACTTAAGCAAATTAATTGAAATGGGAGAATATTGGCAGTACTTACGTGCATCTTTTACATACCACTCCCATAATTAACCATTAAAAAGTCATTTAAAGCAGATTTGTTTATCCTGGGCATATTTTTCATAAATGAGTTTAGAATATGTGAAACAGTCCATTTGTTCATAATTCGACCAACTCTGTACGTCAGTGTATCTTTAGTGATATTAATCGAATGTTTTTGGTCAATCTTTCATCGCGTTTCTAACGGGAAAAAAACACATACATTACTACTCCATGTTTATTTAATACTAAATTAAAAGTAATGTCGCGGGGGTCTCGGTCATCCTTGCGGGACTCCCAGAGGAAGTTTTCACTATGACGTATCCTCGGGGGTGTTTAACGGTCATTTGTATTCGTGTTTGCTTTTAATTTAGTTTCAAGCGCGGATTTTTGTATGGAGTAATTTTTTCCACCGGAGCTGTCCGCAAGAGGGATTCAGTAAATATGTGATGTCGCAGCGGGAACGTCACTTCCGAGGAAAATTGTTTGCCTTGCTTGGGAAATTACATTTTTTTCAAGATGTTCGAAAATAAATCGTTTACGTTCTTCGCAAAGCGGATTACGTCTAACGGTAATGATTTAAGAACAAAGACGTTAGGGTATTATTTTTAATAGAATAAAAGTCTTATTTGAAAACTCTGGTTTGAAAGGAAGAAATTTTTCTCACTACTCACTTTTCAAGCTGTTCACCTTACAGACAAAAAGCAGGGAATTAATTTACAGGTTTTTCTTCGTAATAAGCCTGGCATATAAATCTTATAAGCGTAAGAAGTCAAAGGTTAAATTCAAATGCCTTAAACTCCTTTGTATTTAACATAACTCATAAGGGTAAGAAATAGCCTTAATTAATTCGTTGGTTGCTTAAATATTATTTGTCAAATTGTAATCAGTACCACAGTTTAAATGGAATTATTGTATTAAACCAACCAAGTAAACAAATCAGTGTTGTCTTACGCAATTGTTGATATTTGGGTAATCGAATAAATCTAATTTTATTATTAAAATTTATGAATTACCAAAAAATTATTTGGTACGATTAAAAATGTTTTGTGGTGTATTAACAAATTTATTTAAAATGAATATCATATTATATACCGGGTGACAATTTAAAAACATTCAAATGGGGTATAAATTTAGAACTAACAACAATTAATTATAAAAATTGCGCATATTTTCAACCATGTCGCTCCAACCTTTTGGCTAGGGTGAGTTCCACCTCTAAAATTGAAATAGGAAAGAGGGGCCAAGTGATACCTCCTTTTAAAGATCAAATTCTGAATTCGACGGTTTTTTCTTTTTTAAATTTGGTTCAGTAAGTTTTAGGGAAATGAGCAAAGGTAAAAAATGTGATAATTTAGAAGATTTCCGAGTTAATTTCTTACTTAACTATTGATTTTTTGTATGCTTAATTGTTTTTAATCATATCTTATTTAAAAAAGGTTTACGAAATTTCATCTTGAACTTCCTGGAGAATTTTCATCTTATCAGGATGGAATTTCTGGAGTGTCAGAACCTTTCTTATAGACTCACGCGATAGGCCAGTCTCTGTGGCGGCTTGACGAGTTAACAAAACTGGATTAATAACGATTTGTCCAAGAACTTCTTTTTTATTGACGACAGATCCTGTTTTCTCAAATTTGGTAACCAACTCTCGAATGTAAGTATGGCTTACGTGTTTCTCTGGATGTGTTTCGTTGAAAACTGTAGCTGTTCTTAGGCAACCACGTTTTTGAGGGCCATAATGAATATTATTTCAGTTCGTTCTGATATATTGTGAACCATCTTAATGCGAATGAATACGAAATTGAAAATGATTTTTGAAAAAGTAACACAATGACTGGAACGATGGAACTGTACTGTTATCGTTTTCAAAAACATACTTTTCATTTTTCGTTTCTCGTTTTTGCACAACATAAATACCATTAAGAACAACTAAACCATACAAAAAAAATCAATACCGAAGTATTACTTGACCCCTCTTCTCTATTTAAATTTTAGGGGTGGAATTCACCCTGGCTAAAGGGTTGAAGTGACAGGGTTGAAAATATGCGCAAAATGCTTCCCCCTCGAAATAAAAATCGACGATTCTCGTTAATTGTTATAATTTTCGTCAGCTATAAAGTTGGCACTTGGAAATGGTGGGCACTACAATATCGACGTTCATCGTGGCACGTTAAGCATGGAAGTCTTGAACAGTCACGTTTTTTATTAATAAATAACTAAAATTTGGTTGTAATTTTGATTCTGCTCTGAAAATAAAGCTGATGTTAGCTTTTTTTGTCTCTGTACTCATACTATAGTTAACCTAAATTGAAGGTAGGGGTATTATGGGGCACGAATACTTTTTCCCCAACTATTCAAACGTGCTTACGTTGAACCATCTGGACCGTTAGCTTCCACTTTAAAGTTGGGAGTTATGGCGACTATAAAGGAGTTGATCGGATAGCTATCGTTAACTTTTTCATCTATTTAGCGCTCTTCCCGCACGGCCGTTAAAGAGTATAAATTCCCTCGTTTCCGCTCCATTAAAAATTATCGAAACGACGATGGCAATCCTCCAGCATCGATTCATCCCTTACGCCGGACAAATCGCTTGCTCCCCCCGTTCCCCCTCTCCTAACTCGTCCCGGGAGCGGTGCACGGGATAATATTAATTTGAATAATAATGATCCGATTCTTTTGTGCGGCTAACCTAAATGGCTTCGCACAAATTAAACTCTTGAAACGACGCCAGAGCGCGCCGGGAAGTTATATTAGGTGTTCCGCCAAAAAGTTGAGCTTAAAAGCTTATTATTTCGGCGCGCGCTTTTGTTTCAGGGTTTTTCAAGCGATCGTCGTGTACCGAGATTGAAGGCAATGGCGCGCACTCACAGAGAAACAGAGAAAAAGAGAGAGAGAGCACTTCTCCCACTCTTGACGAGTAGCAAGAGTGGGTATAAAATGTAATTTGAAACTTTTCCGTGTAGTTTACATCCGAGTGGTTGTTTATATGATAATAAATAGAAGGGGAAAAAATGTTAATGCCTGGCGTATTCGTCATCATTTCGACTGGGTTGATGGCCAAATGAAGCCTATCTTGTAAGCCTCGAAAGTGAAAGAAGAGTATTCAAGAATTTTAAACAAATTATGAAGGTGTACCAAACATATTTCGATCAAACTAATCGTATACAGGTGTTGTAATGCCAGAAAATACCAGTAGCGCATTTACTAATGGTGCCACGTGCGCCAAATATAAGGGCCCTAGGATTCTTCTTCGGTTATAGTTTATGACATAGGTGTCCACTAGGATTAAGAGATTTTGCGAAGTGACAGATACAACCCATCATAAACGGGCCCTAATGAGCTGATAGTCGGAATGTTAATATGCATGTCGTTTCCGTACATCACGCAAAGGGACGGACTCAGAAAGCGAGTTGAACTCTTGTCGAGGAGAAGCTATGAAAAGCAATTACCTAATACTTGTATAATTGTAAACAGGTGCTAATTTACAGATTTTGTAAATACTAAAATGATTACTATGTTAACTAGTAATTCCAACGTCTTTTATATATGAATGATTAATGAAAAGTATACGTAAAATTATGTTTCAAAATAAACTTATTTCTTTAAATTAAAAAGAAGCACTGGGTTGGGTCCATTTATGTCACTTTCCCTTCACATTTTTCCAGGCTCTTTGGAATCCAGGTTTCTCTGGATAGTGACGCACCATCTAATGGAAAATCTCTATAAAAATCCTGATGCTGTTTTTGATAATAGCAAAATGGATCGTCATTTTCTTTAACTTGAGAATGAACGTGGCCATTTGCTTTATGAAACCGTCAACACACGATACACTTTTTTGCATGTTATTGTTAAATTAAAAGTATAACACATCCAAAAAGTATCTGACAATGATTCACTATTTTGCAGAGTAAACGTTATAATAAAAATGCTGCCAGGCTGTCGTCGATCAGACTAAATTTCTTTTATGTTTCAGCGACGTTCTTATTTATTTAAAAATACTTACACACATGCAAAATGCCATACAATTATCAACGAAACCTTGATGAATTGGTGTTAAGTGTTTTGTACAAAAATAGTTACACCCATACAAAATGTCTTCCAACATTAAATGAGATATCGCACATTAGGTGTTACTAAAATTTTGAAATTAGGGTAGCAACTCAGCATAGGATCATATGGAGAAAATTGCTGCCACTGGTTGCCCCTCCATTCTACTGAAACAGTTATTGAATGTCCCCCTAAAAAAACACCCTGTATACAGAAATCCTAAAGTCACATTGTGCGTTACAAATCGAAGCCTCCTACATAATTGATCAGTTAATCAATCAATTAATTACTTCCTACAATGTTTTACGTCTTTACGTGTTGTAACACTCCTTCCCTCCTGTTGGTTTTAGTCCATTCACGTTTTCTTGTATTTTGTCCATTATTCTTCGTTACTTCTTGTCTAAACGACGACAGTTCAAAATTAAATATATGTAAATGAACTAATAGCTTCTATTTACTGATAATTGAATATTAATCGCGAAAACAACGCTAAACAAAATTTAATCAGAGCGATAAGTGAAAAATAATTGGAGAAGTTCAACGATAAAACTTCTCGTAGCTAATTTGTTGTAGAAGAAAATTATTTATCAATAAGGGAAATTAAAAAAATACGATAAATTAAATTAAATATAAGGAAATATTTACTTTCGGGAAAATTGTAACTTGGCATTACTTTTTCATTTTAAAATTGTTTGTGATAACTTTAAAATGTTTTACAAACTAAATGAATAAAAATCAGTTGCAAATGTTAACGTTGCAGTCGAAGTTAATTAACAGTTGTTATTATTTACCTTTTAATGAACTTTCCGACGAATTTTTAATTAAGGGTCTTGAAAATATAATTAATTTCGTTGAAATGTCAGATTAAATTCATTTCAAAAGTGGTCTTGTTTACTATTATTTCATGTAATTCGAAAGTTGATTTCACAATTGTAATCTGGAAAAGTAAATGTTTTATAATCTTCATAAATGATAAAACGAACTTTATAAAAAACCTTCGTATTTCAGTTAGGACAAGTGAATTATGTTTTTAAAAATTAGAAGGGTTTGAAATTGAAAAGCTGTAAATTGCAATTTAATTAATCTAGTTAAACCAAATAAAAGAGTTTGATTAAATATTAATTCGGTTAGTGTAAAACCCAGAACCTTATATTGCTTGTAAAGTTACTATTTCTGGGTGCCACATGTGGAATTGAGTTTCCTTCGGCGTTTCCTCTACATAATTTTCTCGGTCTGAATTTTTAGATATTGTTACTTTTTTATCCCCCAATTATACCGTCATGTATAAGTCACCCCAATATATCAACCCAAAAATATAATGTGAAGAATGAAATTTTTCTTTACGTTTTAGGGACCACCGAGTCGAAAAAATATTTTTGAATTTTGTATATAAAATTTGTTATAATGACAAACATGGTTAAAGAAATCTCTTGACATATAATGACATAATCTGTTATACCCCATTGGGCTGGCGTCATTAGCGTCTTAGCCAATTGAGATGACAAATTTTGACACATCGATAGCTCTCAAAGTACTTTAATTAGAAAGTTAATTTTTACACAAATGATGGGCTATATTTTTATAAAAGTGCTGTCCGAATTTGAATGGAATCGGCCAAACAGAAACAAATTTATGATTTTTATAAGTTATTTGAATATTATTCCTTTTAAGAAACTGACAAAGGCGAAATGTAATTGAAGTTTGATTTTACAAAAACCGTGCCGTAACAAAGGAAAGAATATTTTGTACTTGAATTTATAGAAGGAATACCATTGTGATATTATTAAATAGTTTAGACTCTGAGAAAAAAAAATGACGAGGATAAAACTTGACAAGCAAAAGATTTAGCACTTTTTTTGGAATTATTTTACAAACATTTTTAGTACAAATAAAGTAACGTTGCTTACAAAAATGCATTGCAATTTAAATTTTTAATTCTAAAATTGAAACCACTTTTTTATGCAGCATAACTTAAAGATATATAGAAAGAGGTTTTAAAAATTTTAAATCTAAGAAGTCAGATGCCCTTTACTGTCATTTTTTTGTTAAATATTAAAACTGCCTCTTTTGCAATTAACCTATCGATTTTTTTCATAATAATATCGGTGCACGTGTGACTAATTCCTCCCTCTGAGACCTTCGTCACATGCTGTCGGTGACTTTTACAGGTCTCCCCCTCCACCCTTGGTTCATAGAAAAAAACACAAAAAAATCCCCTTCCCCTTACGACCTTTCCCCCTGATCGGGGGCGGAGTTGACTTTTACTGTACGTATAATTAACGGTTGAGTGATTGATCGAGCAAAAAAGGAAATCGCACTTTTCTGTACTGGCTCCCACTCCGTTTCCTGTCTTATTTCATCCCTCTGCAGCTATTCACGTACGTGTGGGTATGTGTGTCGCTCTATAATTTATGGTCTTGTTGAAAAGTTGGTTTTTCGCTTATAAATGCCGGATTATTTTTCCTCGCGTGTGCCCTTATTCTTAGCCCTCCGTTTGACTGATTGCGAGATGATAAATAAAAGGTCGGCGGTTTGTTCGCCGGGATCAGCTCGGGCGTTAATTTGTCAGGTATTTCGATTGTAATCGCCCGAGCGTCGGATTCTTCCCTAATTAAAAGTATACCGGGAAAGTTTCCGTGTCGCCACTTTGGGCTTCCTCCGGTTGTAATTAATGAAAATTTCGAACTAATTTTAAAAACTTTCACGGTTTTCCCTTCCCGAGTTGATCACATTTTTTCCGTAAATTTTCAATTAATCCGTCCGGAGAATTTTACAACAAATTATTTCGAATAGTACAAAAAGTAATTAATTTGTTCAAGCTTGTCTAATTTCACACTCGTGTAACAGGAGCGCAATATGCTATTCCATTCGATATTTGCAATACTCGACTTCGGCCATTGTGAGCTGACGAGTTTAACTTTACCTTCCGCACAGCCTACAGCAGCTTCGTCGTGATTATAATTATACGGCGTTTTGACAGTCCGTTAATATCCTGACGTGTTATTAAAATTATTAAAGCCCAGCCATTATGCCGTGAGATTGAAATCTAACTAAAACATGAGACAACCACTCCTTTGTTCAAAGGAGTAGTGTGCGCCCTGTGCCAGATTTTGCTGAAGTGTACTTACTCACTAATATCGTAGATGGTTTTACATACATAAATCTATGTAAATGTGTACCTATCGAGGTAATTTAATCGAGCCCACAAGTCGGCGTACACTGAAAAGTAGTCGTTGGCAATTTCGTGGCAACTATATTGATCTACTTTAAATAATGAGAACAGTGACAAATTGTCTTGCTAACAAAGTATTTTACTAGGAAAAAAGTTACTAATAATTTATTTGAAAAAATTCGCCGCTGCAGCAGTTTTCTGTCATTAATTCTGCCAAAAAGGCTTCTTACCAAAAAGGTGTTAAGTGCGAGTACATGGACTTGTTCGTAGTGAAAATTGCCTATGGGGAAACTTCCAACTTATTTATTAATATAGTTCTATTATAGATAGTTAATAATGGCTTTATTTTAAATGATAAAAAAATTATACATGTCTTGTATTTTGTCAGAAACTTTTGGCGGTCATGCTTCATTGGCCACAGATATTGCTTTTAAGGTATGCAATTTTTAAAGGGTTTGTTACCAAGCGTTCTATTATTTTAGTGTATTTATCTGGTAATTAAAAGTAATTAGTGATATGAAGAATTATCTCGGGGCTTGAGGAATGCAAGCAAACAGGCATTACGATGTGCGACTTGTCAAAAATTTGATGTGCAGCTTAATCAGCACAGGAAATTCACTTTATTTTCAATTTTTGTGAAAATTAACGAGGTTAGCTGCTTTCAATGGCTGCCAAGCATGAACTAAACGACGCAGCTTGCTCAAAATTTTACGGTAGCCTACCGATAGATGGCAGTTGACAGGAGCAGTGTCGCCATTAAAGTTATTGCGCGGGAAATTCAAAAAGTCACGGGCTTAATAAGCTACCCTCGTAAGTTATACTATCATTGCATTTTTACAAATCCTTTGATGGCGGAATTAAATTGTCTTATTATAAATTAAAGTAATTAATTAATCCTAAATTATAGATTGTCTTAAAGGATATAGCGTCAGTCTTTTTTGATCCAATTATATTTTTATGTTCATTGCAAATTTAGATCTCGAACTATCTCAGGGTTTGCTAACTCTGACCAAAGATGCGTTGTATGTAACTCGGTATGGATAAATCTGAGGGTTAAATGAGGTGAGGAAAACGTCGCCATCTCTAATTATACAATTTCAGAAGGTGAAATGGGAACCGTGTGCAACCCGGTAACAAAGAAATTTTTCGCGGCGCGCGTCCTCGCGTCCGATGCATAATTCACCCTTAACGTTAGGGGCTCTTATCGTCCGTTGGCTATAATTAAATATTTTCATTTTTAATTTTAATTTATACAATCTGCGTCGTCGCAAAAGGTACATTAAATGTACTAAATGAGAACGCGCGTTATCGCAACCGTCGTGAGGGGCGGTTCGCGTGCGTTGTATGCCTTTCGGGACGGGAAAAAATACACAGAGTCCTTCTTTCTCTCTCATTACATTCAGATATCATAATTAACGTCCGCCACTTTATCACCTTTTATGTTAGGTACTCTTGTTTTGCTCACAAGGCGAGTTTGTTTTCGACGTTATTTATTATTGGGCGAGGCCGCTCGTCGAGTGAAAATTACTGAAATTAACTTGTTTCGCCTTTCTATACGTATAAATGCGTGGAAGTCCGTATGAAATTCAAATTGGACGGAGAGAGTTATATTTATATCCTTTTGATCCCTATCGGGTTGCGAATTAATTGTCGTTTATCTTGCCGGCTGATTTGCGCCACCGTAAATCTCGCCGCTTTTGGGCGAAGAATGCTCGACCACACAATCAAACGCTAAATTAACATCAACTGTCTAAACTGGCAAAACGTTCTATTTAACTCTGCGCGACAAAAAATTTGTAGCTCACGTAAGCCTGTCTTGAAATGAAAGTGAGAGAAAAGAAAAGAAAGAGAAGAAAGAGAAGAAAAAGAGAGAGAGAGAGTCTCAATGAACATGAAATGTTTCTTTTCGGAGTTCTTTAGGAAGTTTTTGGTATAGAATTTGTTGTTCTCATAGCTTATGTTAAGGTTTTAAGCTGATTACAGATAAAAATTATTAGAAAAGTGCTTGGCTGGGCTGCGTAATTTACTTCACATCTGGAAGAGTGTCATTAGTTTACAAAACTCGGAAAGTAATCTAAATGGTGACGAACTATGGGAAGAAGTTTTAGGTAGAGGCTCGAACAAAAGATTGGACAAATATTGTTAGTGTTTCAATCGAGATGTTGGAATTTCAAAGGGGGGTGTCGGAACATTTGCAAAATCTTGATTTACTTAGTAACGTTTCTTAACTTTGATTTTTTTGAAAAAGTTCAAAGGGGAGGTATTGGAACTTTTTCAAAATCTTTAATCGCCTGTATCTTCGTCAATCCTCGTCATATCGCCATGAAACAGAGCGCGTTGGCATCAGCGACGTCTAATCTATACGGACAGACCAACCATAATTCTGTTTCTTGACTTTGATTCTTTGGAAAAAGTTAAGACGTTACAGTTAAAACTAAAACAGATATTTTAGTTGTGAAGTTTACCTCGTGCTAGCCAATTGAATTTTAATTATGGTCGCCGTCTTATTGGTGGTATCCTCATTTTTTCGGGAATTTTTTGAAAAATAAGTCCGCGGGACACGTCAGGAAAAATTTTGTCTTTTCGTGCTCGTATTTCAATGTTTTTCGAACCGACGTGGTTTTGTTACAGTTCTTCGGTGAGTTAGAGTATGATATTCATAATTGTTTGATTAAGTTAATCGTAGTCGTAATTATTTGGAGTTTTTCGCGTTATTAAGCGTATGATGTGATTTTAGAACAATTTGAAATGAAAACTCACGTGAAGGCGATTACTTTTCCTAATGGTACATTTAAGTAATTACAATTCTTAAATTATTTGATTTCATTCATTCAATCTCAATTCACGCGACATTTAAATATGTATCTACAAGTAAATGCCTTTAGATTAAATTAATCCTCCGCTGAAGGAAGCGACAACGTTGTATTTTCCTCCAAATCCGTAAGAATATTTTACCTACGCGTTATTTTTGTCGTCGTCTATTTTCCTCCTTATCAGTCGAGTAACTACCGAGTGCAGTTTTTTGTCGCGTTTTTTAAAAGTTTTTTGTAGTTGCGTTCGACTGAAG